>CM077160.1:140893092-141202800 GCA_039583875.1 Platanthera guangdongensis | reverse complement strand
AATGAGGTCCTGCGAATAGAACGGCCAGACTGTTAAGCTGAATAGTCTGCAAATTGTCGTTTACTTAGATATTTCTGATCTCGCCGAATTAGATTATACAGGTTGGGTAGAGACGGGACATGGTATTTAAGTGAGTGGCTAGAGTATAATCCTAGAGGCCGAAAAAACTTTAGCGACATTTCATTAGAGATTAACATATCATTAATCTTCAAAGTGTAGCATTGACCGGAAAACATCTTTTTAATATTCTTACAATGAATTATGAAGGCTGGTCAATATGGGTGATATTTCTCTCTTTTATACAATTTGGTGGGACTCTTTTCCTTCCAGAATTTTTTTTTACGCATGCCACGCGTATATTCAAGATATACGTGTGGCGTGTCATCGTCCGATTAGCCATCGATGACCAGTCGTACAATCATTATAAAAATAAATAAAATTAAAAAAAATAAGAGATCCAGTCTGATTTTACCGGTCCGGCCGGATGTTAATTTTTAAAACATTTTTTAATACATAAATTGGATCTTAAAACATTTATAAAAATATTTTAATTAAATTTTTATAATTTTTTCATTAAAAACATTTATATCAAAGCTAAAAATATATTTTTAGATATGCCATGCTTATATCTTGGATATATGCATAGCCTTTGCCGGACTCTGATTGTAGTGCGGGGATGCCAAATGGAACACTCATGATGGAACTTGAATATTTGTGGTCAATTGAGATCAAACAGAAGGGGAATGACAAATGATTTACAGGATAATTTTGAAAAGGATGTAATATTAACTTGGTTGACCACTTGTTTTGACCTTACAAAATCTCAAATTGGCCACGATAGGAGGGAGGTATTTCCGTTGACATTTATGCTTAGTTTTAAAAATGGCACGCTTTAATATCCACATATATAACTGGAGTCTCTCTCTCATGGAAAATTTTTTGGTATGTGTAGCATTCCCTGTGCTACGAGTCCGTTTAAATACCGCTTTCAAAAATGCGGGGCCCACTTCATTTTTCGGGTTTCCCTCTTCTTCCCTAACGTAACCTAGGCGATTTCCGGCGATTTCTAGGCGGATTTCTTACTCCTTATGCAGATTTCCGGCATATTTCTTAGGAGACGAACTCCCGTGAAAAATACCTGTTAATGTAGGCGTCACCGACGGCGAGCTCACGAGGCGAACTCCGGTCGACAGCTTGAGAAGAACCAGGTACGATTTTTTTTCCAAAGGCGATGCCCTCATTCTCATCCCGGTGTAATATAGGACTGTATTTGCATATAGACAACTGCATTCCATGTATATTTTAAGACTGTATTGACATATAGTGTGAAATATAACTGTTTTCCAAGTGTAATATAATACTGTATTTGCATATAATGTTATAGACAACTGTATTCCATGTGTAATACATGACTGTATTTGCATATAGTGTTATATACAACTGTATTTCAGGTATATTGTAAGACTGTATTGACATATAGTGTGAAATACAACTGTATTACAAATGTAATATATGACTGTATTTGCATATAATGTTATAGACAAATGTATTCCATGTGTAATGCATGACTGTATTTGCATATAGTGTTATAGACAACTGTATTACAAGTATATTGTAAGACTGTATTGACATATAGTGTGAAATATAACTGTATTCCAAGTGTAATATATGACTGTATTTGCATATAATGTTATAGACAACAGTATTCCATGTGTAATGCATGACTGTATTTGCATATAGTGTTATAGACAACTGTATTTCATGTGTAATACATGACTGTATTTGCATATAGTGTTACATACAACTGTATAATATAGGACTGTATTTGCATATAGTGTTATATATAATTGTATTTCAGGTGTAATATACAGCTGTATTTGTATATATAACTGTATTTCAGGTGTAATGTACCACTTTACATACAACTATATTCGCATATAGTCTAATGTTCGACTGTATTTGCTTACTCAGATGCCTGACATCAAATATTTGAGCACTCGGTGTGCTGTCTCAACATTTGTGGTGAATGCCCGTCCTCTCCTCGAGGTCATTTCCGAGGAATCGAAGGTTGTTCTAAGGGAAACAAATGTTTTACCTTTATTTTCCATTCTGACATTATCGTAAAACATCCCGCTCTTATATGTCCTCGTGAAGTTATATAGAAGGGACAATGGGTGTTTCCTTTTAGGAAATCACTATCTCAAACCAACAGTTAATGAAGTGGCCATGATTCTGGGGCTACCAAACCGTGGTCGAGATTTTCCTTTTTCTAGACTCCCCTATTTGGAGTTATCTCACAGGGACTTGATCAACGAAATGTTCCTTCCTGTGAATGAAGAATGGTCCCTCGAGCTCGAGCAAAGATGAGTAAATGCACTCATTAGGTATTTGTTGATTGTGTTTTTCTTTCCCATGAAGACTCTAAAAATTCCGACGTGTTTGGGTTTGCTGGAGGATGGTATAGGTGCCTTGAGATAATACAATTGGCCTAAGGCCATTCATGCATTCTTGCATTCACAGCTAGATTGTCTGTGTTGGGCCAATGCAGTTCGAGATGCTGACACCTGCTTAGGCTACTTTGAAGGCTGCTCGATAGCTGTGTTGGTAAGAAATGTGTTTATAATTTGGTTACTGATTTATTAATTATTCAAACTAACATGTATTTTTGTAGGTGTGGTTTTTTGAGCACACCAATGTTCAAAGAGTAGTACATTTCCTGGCTCGGCCTCGAATTTGTCAGTGGTCGGACAAAATGAGATATACTGCAAAGTTTGTTTGGATTTGCCGAGTGAGCTCAAGAAACCCAAGCAGGTATTATTAATTAACTTCTTAATTAATATCAAGTTTGGTTGTTATGTAACTCTAATACATTTTGTTATATCTTATAGGTTAGATACATGTTTGGAAGTGTGGAGAATGATGAGAAGAGGTTGCTAGGATCGGAGGAGGCGGATTCTGATTTTGAAGATATGAAGCCAACTAAGAGAAAGGGAAGGGGGGTGAAGAAGGTGAAGTTTGAGGTGGAGTCTGATTTCGAGGATATCGAGAATGAGAAGGAGAAAAAGAAGTTCGAGGAGGCGAGGCAAAAGATTGCTGCTAAGAGCGAAGGTAGATTGCTTAGGAGGATGGAGAAGGAGAAGAAGAAGGTGAAAAGAGTAAATACAGGGAAGATTGGAACTCAATGGAATCTCAGCTTCGAGTTTATATACGGAAGAAGTTGCTAAAGTGGAAGTCTCCATGAAAAAATTCTGTGAAACTTGGTTAAAAAAGTTGCAAGATGGGATGTCCCAATTCCATCGCCATGCACCATCACCGACATCACCCACATCATCCAAACCCCAGAAAAATGTCTCACCCACATCATCCACATCACCCACAGCACCCACATCATCCACACCCCAGATCATTACACTTCAAAGCCCAGCCAAAGAATCATCTTCTGTTCGAGTCAAAAAAATTGCATATAGGCGGAAGAAGGGTCTTAAAATGGTTCATACCTACCCCGGTAAACCACATATAAACCCTCAAATTCGAGGTAGCATTGATTTCGTCCTTAGTGAGTTCAAGGACAGATAATTATTGCTTATCATATACGTATTTTCGTACATATAGTTGTTTATCAATCTCATACTGATTTTAACTATTACTACAGGTCCGATGTTATTTTCTCGAGTGGTAACATTGTGATGACTCGAGGGGATGTAAATGATTTATTGGGGATGGCTTGGATAACGGACGCTCACATTGATGCATACGCTGTCTTCCTTGGTTCGAAGCAGAGTAGGTCATCTGAGGGAATGAAGTCCTTTTTATATGTTTCGCCAAAACATGCAGTACGTGCTTCATTTTGTCCCTCTTTTGTAATGCACTTATTTTATGTTTAAGTCTGAAATTATTAATGTTTGTCACCTCATTGTGCAGTATTATAAGAGTAACAAGGTGACAAATAGCAAGATCATGTTGAGCCATATAACATTGGCAAGTGTCACGGCTTCTGATGTCGTGCTTATGTCATGTCATGTGTCAAGCCATTGGACACTGCTAGTGTGTCGCCAAAAGGAACAATGTTGGGATTTCTACGACTCCTTTAAAAGTGGTCGTCATCGTTCCAACCTTCCTGACTTGGTACAAATTCACACTAGTACACACTCATACGATAGTTGAAGGGCAAAAAAATAATGTGTTTTCTGACAATTACTGGGTCATGCAGGTCAAGACATTATATGAGGAGGTTAGTGAAGCGTTGCCAGCAGATATTATCATGTGGCCTCTTAACGAGGTTCCCAATTTACGGCAATAAGATAATGGGGATGACTGCGGCATGTTCGTGATGAAATTCATGGAGGAGGCGTTGTCGGCCGAGACTATTTCATGGCAAGAAAAAAAGAATTGGTGTAAAGAGATGCCGCAATTTCGTGCAGAAATTGCAGCGGATATTCTTCGGTCTTTTTCAAACATAATTAATACTAACATCAGTGCTTGATTCTCCATTCATTCCTATTTTTATTTATCTTTACTGATTGTGTTTAAAGTGCTGATTGTGTTTTCCCTTACTCATTTTTGTAATGTAAATCCCCCATGTATTAATTATGTGGAGGCAACTGGAGGCGGCTGTAGTTATCAGACATTACTGCTGCAGAGCAGCTGGTTTATCATAACTAATTGCTATGAATGAATGAATGTATGTTGTAAATATTCAAGCAGTTGAGTACCATAACCGTTCCTGTGTTGCGGTAACTGGAGGCGACTGCAGTTATCAGGCATTGCTGCTGCAGAGCAGCTAGTTTATCATAACTAATTGCTATGTTTTCTTGTAGATACTTCAAGTGATATGAATCTGGAGAATATGGTGTGCATATTTCAATGCAATATGTGTTTTTTTTTCAAATTTTAACCGGAAACAATAAATACATAAATAAGGTGATTCATTTTAAGGTTTGAAAACATCTGGGATAATACAAAAATTAAAAGACAAATCTAAGTCAAAGTTCTCTTGAGAATCAATATCTGCAGGAGTGGCCTGTGGGGTTGACTGATGCACCGGTTCTGGAGAATCGAAGAAGTTGTAGATCTTTGATTTGGAAGTATTATCATTCACAGGGATTGCTTTGCTCTTCATGTCACCTTGTTGATTTCCTACATTGGAAAAAGAAGTATCATTATACATGTAGTAATGAACTTGGTTTCGAAAATATTAAGATAAAAAGTAGTACTTGATGCTTTAGTGTTCTTCTCCCAATGTCCTTTTATTCGTGTGTTCGAAACCCCGTTCGGTCGCTTTTTTGGCGGGTCCCTTAATAACGTTGCCTCTTTCCCATTATGATTGACACCCCCACCCCAACGACCATAGACTGAACCTTTTGTGCCAAATCATTCATGGATATCATAACAAGTTCCTTTGCCGGTTGATAGCTCTCAATTTGTAAGGCTAAATCATATGTAAATCTCATTAAATGGTTCCTGAAAACCACATTTGAATCGGATTGGGCCATTGAAGGTGAGTATGGAAGGTAGATACCTTTCTTAGCATGCAAACTGAATCGCTTGAGAAAATATTGGTCGGGAATATGCTTTATATTTCTATGAATGAATATTCGCAAAACATGTTTGCATAGAATACCTTTTGTTTCAAAGCCTCGACAAGAACATGTAGCTTCGCCGGTAATAACATTGAAGTTTACGAACCATCTTTTACCATCAACACTTTCATCACACTGCGAGGTCACATATGAAATACTATTATCCATGTATCTCGTCTCATCAACTATACTAACTCCAACAACCCCCTCCATGAATGATTTCTCAAAGATAGAAAACATTTTCCTGGTGTAAACCTTCGAAGCCTGCTTCAATAGCATGGAACCTTTATATTTTAAGTCGATAGTACCCTGTGTGCACTTAAAATCTTCGTCAAACTCAACTCTCCGTCATGTTGAAACTAGTTTCTTCAACCAATGAAACACTCTACAATAGAGCTGGTTGCCTTGGAACAACCATGCAATCCATGATTTGCCGATTCGCTCTGCTGTGTCGACAAAATGTCAAGATCCAACACATCCTTGTTATACACAGTTGACCACTTCCTCCTAACTGCGTATAGGTCTCGCAACCATTTGTTGTCATGTAAACTTCCTTTCAACATCATTTCATTCAAATAACGATCAAACTCATACTCACAATCACACTTGCTCATGCATTGGTGGAATAAACCTCGAACACCTTTATCATGGTTGAAGCAATGGACTTTAGAAGGTGCTTTCTTTGAGATGTGTCATTGGCATAATCGATGTCGGCTGGTGGTGAGAACACGCTCAATTGCCACCGCCATAGCTTGATCTTGGTCAGTAAAAATTTTGTAGGTTGTTTACCACCAACGAACTTAAGAAATGTTTCAAAAACCCAGCAAAAAGAATCAATGGTTTCTTCTGCAAATGAAAGTGCAACCAACACAAACACTCTGCCAATGATTGTTCACACCAATAAATACATAGCACGCCAAATTATATTTATTTAATCTGTAGGTGGTATCAAAAATAATAACATCAGCGAAACAATCATAATCAATCTTACCACGCCCATCAATCCAAAAAAACCCGTTAACCTATTTTGTTCATCTGTCTGGACTTCATATGAGAACATATTATCCTCAAGTTGTCTTGCTTGTAGTATCTTCAATAAACTAGTCGAATCACCACTTTCAATCAAAGTTTTTTTACCGCGTTGCACATAATTATAGGCATCAGTCTTGGTGAAACCGACGTTTTGAACACCTCCAACTTCTTCGGAGAGAAAATTGTACGCATGTACTGTTTTTATACCAGCCTCTGACATATTTTTTAATAGATTGTCCTGCATATCCGATACCTTTCGATGTGACCTCAACAAATGTTGTTCTTTCTCAGATGCAAGGGGATGATTGTGCTCCTCCACAAACTTTGCAACCGTCCAGTTCTTACCATCTGTATCTGTTTTAAAATGACAACATGCAAGACAACCAATCCGAGTATCTAATTTGCGATATTTAATCGGTGACAGTTTTGTGTGTTTCTTTCCTGCCTTTGAGCAACTGTATTCACGGACTTTGATAATTCTGATGTGTGTGTAATAAATAATATGTTGCCTACGAACACTGAAACCGGTTTTGTGAGCGTACTGACAATACAAAGCATATGCATCTTCCTCCGAATGGACAACAGAGAAACATAGATGTTCTTTTTTGATTTGCATGTTAAAAAAATACATTAACCACTTTCTCAAATCGATCATGAAAGAAAGACTCCCTTTCTCAAGTCAAGAAAGAAAGGCAAAGAAATATTTACATCAATTTTTTCCTCCATTTGACCACTATTATTCTCTTTCTCCATGAACAATAGAAGAAGCCAGGCTTATAGTCTTTTATTATACATGAAATACAGTTGTATATTACACTATAACCAAATACAGTTGTATATTATATCTGAAATACAATTGTACATTACACTATATGCAAATACACTTGTATATTATACCTGAAATACAGTTATACATTACACTATATGAAATAGTTGTATATTATATCTGAAATACAGTTGTACATTACACTATATGCAAATACACTTGTATATTATATCTGAAATATAGTTGTATATTATACTATATGCAAATACAGACGTATATTATACCTAACATATAGTTCTATATACAGTTGCAATGACAGTCACTTGAAATATAGTTGGAATGACAATCACTTGAAATAGAGTTGCACAAACAATCATTTGAAGTACAGTTGCACAAACAATCACTTGAAATACAGTTCTGAAAAATAGTTCAACATATGGAAAGAGATGCCAAAAGATCGCTCTGTCCTGCTGTTGGAAAAATAATCATACCTGCTTCTTCTCAAGTGCTCCTTCAGCGAGAAATGTGCACGGAAAGCTGCCGGAGATTGCGATCGCGCAGAGAGGAATAGTTGTTTAAAGACGACGCCTACAGTAACATGTAGGACTCGCCAGAGTTCGCCTCACAAAATCTGAGCGAAATCTGTTGGAGTCCGCCTCGACTGACCCGACGATTTTCCACTTCGATCGCCTAGGTTACGTTAGGGAAGAAGAGGGAAACCCGAAAAATGAAGCGGGCCCCGCGTTTTTGAAAGCGGTATTTAAACGCGCTCCTAGCACAGGGAACACTACACATACCAAAAAAATTCCCTCTCTCATTACCATCATCATCACACAGACACACGAGTGACAGACACGAGCCTTCGATTCTCGTGCTCCGCACACACACACACACGAGTGACAGACACGGACCTTCGATCATCATATATCATCATAGAAGATAATTTTTCTTGCAGTCTTGCTGTAACCTAACTTTACACTTAGTTCGAAGTCATGATTTGTTGTAGTGATTCCATACCTAGACTATAGAATTTCAAAATGATGTATACCATAAACAAATTGAGAACAAATATCTCAACACAAATAGGAAATTAGAGATTCAATTAGTATCAGAATAGTATATGTAGTCAGAGATTCATCAAGAGTATTGCATGGAATTGAAGTAGTGTGTGAGAACGAAGGCATGCAACTTGAAATTGAGATGTACATGATACTTGGAGTGAAGGTATGTTCGATGGAACTTCTATACAACAAACGTCGTTTCTTTTTCGGATGGAGTGGAAGCGGGTTTCAAATCAACGATGGATGATGCCCTAGCAAGGGACTTTTGGATGAGCACAGTAGCCTGCGACATATAACCAAGGGAATAGAAGTTCGGTTAGAAGCAGTAAGAGAACTTGGGGTAGAGTGGAGGACTTGTTAGTGTATATTTAGACGAATAACGGGTTCGGAGGCATAACAGGTCAGTTCACACACGTGTAGATCTGATACCTGTAGAAACTCTTTGGGTTTGCCTATTTATACCCACCTAGGGGCAACAGGTAGGGGATTCCACTTTGATCACCACTCGGATGCTTTGAGCAACTTTCACATTCTCGAAATGAAGCACGATTGCTCGAACCGTCCTCGTAACCGTTGCTCCTGATTTCCGTGTTCTGGAGTTTTGTGCCACCGCGCCTGTGAAAATCGTAGTCGATGCGTTCGATCGGAAGTGGAGGAAGAAAGGGATAGCCGCTGCGTTTTGATTTCGCCGCTGCAGAGATCGATCCCTCCGCCGCTCCTTTGAATCGCGATTTGTTTTGGCCGTCGCTGGTGTGTTCTGTCACGAGAAGGGAAGAAGCCTCCGACACCGCCATTTTCGTCCGGTACAAGAAGGAAAAAGCCGCCGATTTTGTTGTCGATCGAGAGGAAAAGAAAGAAAATTTTCCCACCGCCACCACCATTGTTTAGTGATCGGCAAAACGAAGATTCCGCCGCCTGGTTCTGTTTTCCCGTCGCCCTATTTTCCGAGAAGCCTCTGCTGTAGTTCTGACTGTTGCTGTTGACGGGAAGTAGAGCAGCCGCTTGTTTTTTGGTTTGTTCTTTCCGCCGCCACCGAGGAAGAAACTCACCGATCTGGACAAAAGACGGAAGAAACCCACCGCTTTTGATTTCCCCTGGTCGCGACTTGTGGAGGAGGGTCTGCTTCCGTTCTTACTCACGCCGCTGCTTTGCTCGGGATAGGAAAATCCCACCCCTCACTCCCGTTTTTTCGGTCTCGGCGATAGATCGAGATAAGAAAAAAAATTTTGGCTGTGGTTTTCATTTTCCCATGGAATTCGTGGTCCCTGATACGCCCGAAACAGGTTATGCGTACTCTTGCAAGTGCACGTGTCGTAACAAGTAATAAAGTGTGAGTGAGATCGTTCCCTCGGAGAAGTGATTAACCTAAAGCTTGCAAGTAATTGCTACACCGTTCTTTAAATCCAAATCGGATGATTAAGGTGATTTTGGAAGTAATGAAAAATTTTTATAAAGATTTAACCTAACTTGACTACGAAAATCCTTAGAAATTGTTTTACTACTTGGAAAAATTAGCCTTGCATTTTGGATTTCTTATGTGCGTCTAGATGGTGTATAAAAATAATATTAGTTAAGAGTGTTGAAGGAATTATCATGCAATGATTTTTATAGAAAAAATCCTCATCTCTCGAATCTCGGAAATCTCAACGTCCTAAATTCTCCCATTATCTATAACTTAGGATGAATGAAGAATATTGATTATCATAAAAATCGGATTGCTAGCAAAAGGAGGGAGTCTCCTCCACCCCTTAAAACTACGGTGAACTAATGAGCGGTTACACTTCTCCTCTCTTGAATCTCGAAGTACAACACAAAAGTGAAGATCTTTGGTTAAACATTTTACACCACTCGTCTCTCGATTCTTGCGGTGTAATAAATTGACCTTCAACCATATATTAAGCCACTCATCTCTCGATTCTCGCAACGCAACACAAGATGAAGATCAAAGCCAAAAATCTCATAAGTAAATTCAACAGTTCACAAGATAATAAATCATCTAACACATCTCAACAACCAAGAAACTTACACCATAAAAACACACATAGTACTCTCCTTATACAAGGCTTAGAGAGTTTAGTTCATATCAAGAGAAGGAACACACAAAATAAGACAGATCTTACAGCACATGATGTAAGAGATTCAAAATAGTGCAGGAAATTGCTCTCCAAGTCGACCCTAAGCAGTCCTTCTCCAAGATCGGGTTTGCCCTAGTTCTTCTCCAAGCAATCTCCAAGATGATGGCTCTAGGATTCTCCTCAATGAATTTTTCCAATCCCCTTTATGGCATGAGATTCTACTCATAAAAAAGTGCAACCCTTTACTAAAAGTCAATTTTCATTTTGGCGTAAAATTCGAATTTTAAATTCAAAATCCGTCCAGCAGTTGCTGGAAAAAGTTGTTGCGGCAACCTGCATAGGCCAAAAACAATTCCAGCTTTGCTTCTCTGGATCGATTTCTTCCGCATTTCTAGCAAGAAAATAAAGGGAAATTAGGCATATTAACCGTAAATAAAATAGATACAAATTTACTTGTATTTTAACTTATTTAATTCATTTGTTTCCTAATACGATGAATATTCAATCAAAATAAAGCACCAGATAACTTCTTTTTAAGAAGTTATCACACCTCCACACTTGAATGTTTGCTAGTCCCTAGCAAAGACATTTCATAACAATAGGATGAGTGAAAAAGTAATAAGATGTGAGCTCAAATGATCTTTCATTCTTGAAAACAAATTAATCAATGCATACTCAAGAAATTCGCGTTACTTAACTGATAAGCTTATCAATCGATAAGAGTTCAAACATTCACAAATCCATTAGTTAGATGGAAGATAAATCTCAAACAAGTATTTTAGTGTGGTGCGTGCTTTTCTTTAAAAAAAATAGTTTACTCTCATGCAAAATTTTATATTGAACCCCCGCATTTATTGGAGAGGATGATAATAAGCTAAGTCTATGATTCAACCTCCACAAGAGTTAGTAGTTCAATTGAAAGTAGGATTGTTTTTGGCTTGGTTAGGAATTTATGGATAGCTTTGATAATAGTATGACGTTCTCTAGTTAGTAGACTTAATAATGCACCGTATTATGGGGTCTATCAACATATATCATTTAAGTTTAACATATTCTATTCATAGTATGAATTATTTCAAGTATAAGTGCATATACCCAGACCACATATCACTATGATGTTTCAACCATTTTTTTCTTTTCTACATCATTTTTTAAATCATAGTTGGCATCATTTCGAGTATGTTTTCACATACCTAGGCTGCATATCACTATGACGTATCATAGTTGGGATCATTCTGAGTATGTAGTCATATACCTAGGCTTCATATCACTATAAAATCCAACCATTTTAAGAGAAATTCGACACTCATAAATGACTAACTTACTAAGATACAACTAGAAGGAACAAAAGACATGAAAGCATAGAGTAATGTGTATGAAAAAGTTCAAGCTCAAATAATTTAGTGGATGATCAAAAGGAATACTACCTAAACTCATGTCTAGGCTTACATCACTGACATAGTTCTTGCTCACCCCTCCCCGTTATTTTTAAAGGTCAATATCAAAATATTGCATTAGAAGTAAACAAATATTTTGTATAAAAAAAATAAATGATTGAGGGAGCTTTATCGGAAAAAATCTTGCTAACTTCAAATTCATTGATTGAACTCTTTGGATTGTTCATCCATACCATTAATTATCGTTGAATATGTCTAGAATAGTCTAATGGTTAATTAAAACAAGAATTAAGATCATTCAATATTTGGTTAAAAAAATTATTCTTTAATCAATTGGTAGGGGTTATAGCACCCCCACCTCCACACTTAAGTCCTTTGGTAGTCCCCAGCAAAAATACCTTTTTATCATGAGGATACTCTAAGTTGTTTTTACTAATAAGTAAATAATTTTAGGGGAGAAAGAAACTTGAAATTTAAATAACTCCCCTGTATGGATGTGATGGGGGTGGTTTTCCATTGTTTCCATTGATTCTTGTTGGCGAACCCATATTACTCACAACATACGAGATTCCTCAGCAACCCAGTCATTTAGTCTAGCCTGCATAACCCTTATCCTCAAAGTGTACAAAATAATTGACATGAGATCTATTTGTGTGAGAATCAATGAGTATAATTAAAAACCACACAACAATGGCACATGCGCTCGATGATTATCAGAGAAACTATTGTCATTACTCAAACCAAATCTCATTCCATAGATTTAATTCATAACATACTAATTTCAAGAGATATTTTGGCTTAACTATTTTAACATAGTGATAAATTTGCAAGTTGGTGCAAAGCAAGTGACATAAGAGTGCAACTCTCAACAAAATAAATGAGATGTCGCAAGACATATATGACATATTTTAACAATCAATTGCAGGTCAATGTCAAGCCAAACATAAAAACGACTATGGGTAGCATCATGCAACATCAAATTCATAAAAATAAAGCATAAATCAAACCATCCAACATAACATATCATCACATATATATCACCAAATCAGAGTCCAGAGAATCTCATAACCAAATATATTCTAAAGTTGAAGGTGAGTCTAACGATGCAAAAAAAATAAGCCTACTCATCCTCCGCTTTGGCGTCTTCCTCCTCTCCGTCGTCTTCTTTGTCTTCCTCTCTCGCAGCAACCTCCGATGGATCAACCTTGGTCCGGTCTGACGTCAGAAGGTATCCCTCGTCGTCGAACTGTCCCACCATCCTAAATCTCGGTTCCGACACTGGGATCTTTGCTCTCTCCATGATCTTGCGCAGACTTGAACGAATATCCTCGAACTGTTCCCTTTCATAAAGGTGCTGACACCGCTGGTATGCTTTAATATACTCGATCTGCTCCATCATAGCATCAAGATCGGTGCCACAATCTGCCACTGGAATGTCAATATGAAAGGGATCAGCCGATGGTGGCTTAGTGGACTGATCAGCTCCCATTAGTTTCAAAAATTCTTGCTTTCTAGTTGTTCCCGCGGCCACCTTAATATTCACTGCCACAACTGTCTCTGTGATTGGTTGTCCGACTTGAGTCACCATATCATCTTCACCTTGGTTCACTCCTGCCATCCGACAGAGCTCCGTAATCAAAACAGGATACCACAGCTGTCGCACTTTCTCCTCTTTGACTTTTTGTTTTACAAGTGTAGAAATGAGTGCTCCCATGTTCAATTTTATCCCCCTCAAGATGCTATAAATAAGAGCGACCTTCTCTATTGTCAACGTGTTCAGATGTCGTGTCGGCATAACCCCTGCTTTGATGAATAGGTGTCATACCTTGGCTTCACGATTTAAACACGTTGCGCGTAGGGTTTTTCTTGACTAACTAGCCCACTCAGGCTCCGATGTACAACAAACCATCACCATCATTTCTTCTATAGAAACACTTGTCAGAATATTTGCATAACCATCTTGAATATTGTTGTCCAAGTCAAAGAAATTGTTGATTATTCTGGCCGAAAAGTCCACACTTTTACCTCTCACAAACACCTTCTCCCCATTTGAGTCCGTAGCATTAGCATAGAATTCATACACCCATGGTAAGATTGCCTCAGTCATAGGGTGACAAAATGATTCTCATTGAAGAGCCCTAATCTGATTGACATATTTCACACTCCAAGCACTAGCTTCCATTTTGAAGCCTCGCTCATAAATGAAGGGATGGTCTTAAGATTCTCAAATCGAAGTCGAGCATTCTCGGTGAGAAATCTAATATTGTTTTTGGATGTCTCTTTACCTTTCCCTTTCTCCTTTCTTTTTGATGTCATGATCTAGAGTAACCCTAACAAACAAACAAAATTGAATCTAAAAGATCTGGACATAGACTTAGCATTTCATTGTAAGTCTAAGGTTAGAAGTTATACCTCAAGACTCCCAAAAAATTTCAACACTGATCGAAAGTCGCCTGGATGTGGAGTTCGAAGATGTGGGATCGTTGCTCCTATTGCAAACCTGTCTGGATGTGGAGTGTTGCTGTGCAGCCTGCTTCAATGTCCCCGGTCGAGGTCGCGCCTCTCCTTCTTTCTGATAGCTAGGTCGCCTGGATGTGGAGTTCGTCTGCAGATCGCCGGCCGCAAAATTGGGTTTTGCCGCTGTCGCTTGCTGCTTCGTGACCACCAGAATGTAGAGTTGTCGCAACCGTCTGCTTCAATGTCCCCGGTCATGGTCGCGCCTCTCCTTCTTTTCTGATAGCTAGGTCGCCTGGATGTGTAGTTCGCCTACAGATCGCCGGACGTATAATCGGGTTTTGCCGCTGCCGCTTGTTGCTTCGTGACCACCGAAATGTAGAGTTGCCGCAGCCGCCTACTTCAATGTCCCCGGTCGTGGTCGCGCCTCTCCTTTTCTGATAGCTAGGTCGCCTGGATGTGGAGATGTCGCCGTCGTTGTCGCGCGGCGATATTTGGAGTCGCTGCTATGCTTCGATTTCGCCCTAACCTAGCAACGGGAGGGATGAGCCGGATTTTCTAAAAGTTATGCTTTTTATTTTATTTTTATTAGTTTATTGATTTTAAATTTGAGAGGCCCAGCCCAAACCCACAAAAACTGCACTGGTTTAATTGAACCGGAAATTCCGACTCTTCTCAATTGGCGGACAGCAGCAGAAAAGTTGCAACAGCCTTTTCAGGTAATTGCAACAACTTTTTCTCTGCATAATTTGGGCAGAATCATCCCGCTTTTCTTGAGTTTTATTCATATTATTATTATTATTATTATTATTATTATTATTTTAGGAAGATTTTTAGCAAGTTAATTAAAGTTATGCGACATCAAATCCTTCATATTCTTTTACTATACTAGTGAAACAACGTTTTTTTATTAATTTATTTATTAAAATATAAACATATATATTTAATTTAAGATAGGATATGATGGGTTGCCTCGCAAACAGCGCCTGATTTCAAGTCCCGGCAGGACTTTGCCGACTACAAGATTTGTCATTTCAGCAGAATGAACGACACCAGTCGTTCATTGTCATCGCATCGAAAAAATTTTAAGCGTTCTCCACTAACCTTAAATTTAGAACCATCCTTTTCATTTTGTATGGTAATCGCACCGTACGGATGGACATCCTTGACTCGAAATGGTCCCGACCATCGACTCTTAAGTTTTTCGGGAAAAATTTTTAGACGGGAGTTAAATAGTAGCACCAATCGCCCGGGTTCGAATTGTTTTTCGCTCAAACGTTGGTTGTGTCATTTCTTGGTCCGTTCCTTATAAATCCTCGCACTCTCATACGCATTCATCCTTAATTCCTCTAACTCATTGAGTTGTAGAAGCCTCTTCTCACCTGCATTTTGAAAATCATAATTTAACTTCTTAATAGCCCAAAACGCTCGATGTTCTAATTCAAGGGGTAGATGACAAGCTTTTCCATATACTAGCCTATAAGGGGTTAGACCAATAGGAGTCTTATATGCGGTCTGGTAAGCCCATAAGGCATCATTGAGCTTTTGGTACCAATCCTTACAATTAAAGCTAACCGTCTTTGCAAGAATTATTTTTATTTCCCGGTTAGACACTTCCGCTAGACCATTTGTTTTAGGATGATAAGCTAATGCTATTTTGTGAGTGACACCATATTCCTTAATAACGCAGCGAATGAGTTGTTACAGAAGTGACTACCCACATAACTAATGATAGCCCCGAGTGTGCCAAAAACGATTGAATATATAATTCTTTAGAAAATGTAAAACCACTTTGGCGTCATTCTTAGCGGTGGCTATGACTTCGACCCACTTAGAAACGTAGTCTACAGTAAGAAGGATAAACATATTACCGTTTGAGTTCACGAAAGATCCCATAAAGTCTAATCTCCAAACATCAAAAAGTTCAACTTCTAAGATTGTGTTCAATGTCATAGACTCATTTTTCTTAATATTTCATTTCTTTGACACCAGTCACATTGACTTACAAATCCTTTAGCATCTCAAAAGAGCCGGCCAGTAGAACCCCGCTCCTCAGACCTTCATCGTTGTTCTATCCCCCTTAAAGTGACCTTCATAAGGTGAGTTGTGACATTTGTCCAATACAGATCTCATTTCCTCCTCCGGACGCAACGTCTCACAACCCCATCTGCTCCAATTCTGAACAAAAATGGCTCATCCCATAAGTACGAGCGTACTTGATGCAAAAACCTCTTCTTTTCTTGATATGATAAATCAGGTGGGAAGACACTACTGACAATATAGTTCACGTAGTCCGCATACAAAATATGTATTGTTCGGTCACGGACAATACCCACTCGTCAGGAAATCTTTCATTAATTTCTGATCGCAATAGTGAATTAGAACATTCAATCCTAGAAAGATGATCCGCCACCGGATTATCTACTCCCTTCCGATCTTTAATTTCTAAATCAAACTCCTGCAGCAGCAACACCCATCGAATCAAATGAGGCTTAATATCCTTCTTCTTCATAAGATAGCGGATAGCTGCGTGGTCGGTGAATGATGTCACTTTGGTGCAAAGAAGATAAGACCTAAACTTCTCAAAGGCAAACACTATAGCTAGTAGTTCCTTTTCGATTGTGGTATAATTTATTTGCGACTCTATTAAAGTCTTACTAGCGTAGGCTATAGTTTGAAAGACCTTCTCCGGCATTTGCCCCAAAATAGCCCCAACGACGTAGTCGCTTGCATCACACATCAATACAAAGAGTGTTTCCAATCGGGGGCCACTATAATCGGTGTCGTAATCAGTCGTGTCTTAATTGATTGAATGCATTCAAACACTCATCATTAAAGTCAAACTTCACTTCATTTCCTAATAACTCACTTAAATGCTTAGAGATTTTGGGAAAGTCTTTAACGAACCTTCGGTAGAATCCGCATGTCCTAAAAAACTTCTTAACGCTTTACATTTTGGGAGAAGGTAATTTTTCAATCACCTCTACCTTTGCCCTATCGACTTCCAACCCGTCTCTAGATACACGGTGTCCAAGGACAATGCCTTCCTGTATCATAAAATGACATTTTTCCCAATTCAGCACTAGGTTGGTCTCACACAACGGGCAAGCACTCTCTCCAAACACACTAAGCAAGTATTGAATGATTTTCCAAAGATGGAAAAATCATCCATGAAGACCTCTATACCATAGTCCATAGGATCTATGTCTTGTTCTATAAGATCCGCCATTATTGCAAATATGCAACGTTGGAATGTGGTCGGTGCATTACATAGCCCAAATGGCATCCTCCTAATGCGAATATACTGAAGGGACACGTGAACGATGTCTTTTCCTGATTGTCCGGATCAACGGTTATCTAATTGTAGCCGAATATCCATCTAGAAAATAGTAAAACTCATTTCCGGCTAGTCTATCTAGAGATCTGATCTATGAATGGTAACGGGTAGTGATCCTTCCTAGCCACTTTGTTTAATCTACGGTAGTCGATACAGATACGACATCCTGTGATTGTTCTTGTGTGGACTAATTCGTTCTTGTCATTCCTAACTACGATACGTCCCTCCTTTCTTAGGTACACAGTGGATGAGTGACACCCATGAACTATCAAATATATGAAAAATGATTATTGCATCCAACCACTTAATGATCTTTTTTCTCACCACCTCCTTCATAGGAGGGCTAAGGCGGCGTTGAGGGCTCGATGGATCCCTTACAAGATTCCTCTAAAAGGATCTTATGCATACACAAGTAAGGGCTAATGTCTCGGATATCGGCTATTGTCCACCCTATGGCTAACTATATCTTTTCAAAAATAACAAATAGTCTGACATGCTGCTCTGGTAGCAGTCTAGCGTTCACTATTACCGTAGTGTATCATTTTCTCCTAGATATGCGTAGGACAAATGCTCGGGAAGCGGTTTAAACTCTAAGACGAGTGGGCAAAACGTAGGTGAGGTTGTCCGCTAAAGACCGATCAGTCATATCTAGGGGTTCTCACCTATGAAATGATACCAATCGATTCTCACATACTTGAAAATACTCTTCACTCTCGTTTTAGTATATCTACTTCTCCATGTCTAAGCTCATTGATTCCACTTTCTCAACTTCTACCTCGTCCATCAAAATTCCTACTACCTCTTTCTATAGTCGAATCATGTCACTCACTATTTTGCTCATAGTTAGAGTGAAATATTGTTTACCACCTCCATCTTGTCTTCTTTTGAAATGCAAACCCCGGTAGTTCTCGACACACGAGCGAGACCTTACCAATGCGGAGGCGATGCATAGGCGCACAAGGAGGATTCGTCGGGGTCAAATTCGTCCATATAGCGAAAATCGTAAATGATAGAGCCGTAATTATTGAGAGATATAACATCAATTTGATGAGTATACATACAGGATTAAACACGTGTTTGAAATTCTCCTCTGCCCACAATTCTGACTAAAGAAATAGTGGGACTTATAATAGAGCCGTGACAATTGAGCAAATTGACCGAGAGCCGTTGACCCTAAAACTGTGACCATAGTATTGGAGATCAAATTATACTTCTGAAATAGTGGAATGCTTTATTAATGCCCAGGTAGTGGGAGGATAAGATTTTGTATTGTTCTCGCAGGTTCTAGAAGCCACAAATGATTTGAATTGGTTTAAGCATTGAATGAGAAGAAATTCAGCGGAAATTTTTGGACGTAAATTTTTGTGTCTCGGATGCTCGAGTATAGGTTACGAGTGCTGCAAAAGGTACGAGTTAAATCGTCATTTGTTAAGGACGTCTAACAAATATCATCTGTTTGAACATAAAAGTCGATGAAGTTTCTTAGGTGATGCGTAAACGAATGACAATTTAACTTCTCATATTCATAACCGCCACAACCATGCCAAACAGAGCCTTACTCGCCCCATGTTCAAAAATATTGATCAACTTCTCTCATGATGGATTTCCGCCGTTTCTCTCTGAGGTTGTTCAGAGTGACAGAGAATATTCTTGTTTTTTGACCCGTTTTGCGGTCCTTTTCCTCTTTTCTTTCTATTGCGAATGCAAGCTTCAAAAAAAAAACTTCCCCATTGATAACCCCGAACGCAAATTTAGGGACGAAGCTCCGTGGAAAAAATCCCCCCCAAATTCAAAGATGCAAAATTGCTCAAGTGTTCTTCCTAAGTTTTTTTATTTTTTTTTTTTTGCCAAGCCTGACAGTAAATAAAGTTGACATAAAGTTTGTCGGGTCCCACAACATTTAAATTGCTATATCTTAGATAAAAATGTTTGTTATTTGCACTTTTTTGACTATCCCTAAATTTTTGATATTTGCAAAACAATTTTTGTTAAATTTAAATTCGTAAATCAAATTGTTATCCTCAAATCAATTTTTTGATATCCGCATATTAAATTTTAAAAATTTATACAAAAAATTTATCCTCAAATGTTACAGCAGTCCATAATATCATCTAAGATTGACAAAACTGAATATTTTTTGTGAACATAAAAGTAAAGCGTGTCTTGAGTGAGGAATGGTTGTGAGGTATCGTGAGCGTGGGAGCGTGCGTTAGAGCGGTTGTGTTGTGAGCTCGTCGTGAGAGAGGAAGGTTGTGAAGGTGTCATGAATGCAGAGTGCACCAAGAACTCGAGAGTGTTGTCAGTGTGTCGTGAGCACGAAGGGCACTGTGAGCATCGTGAATGCGTGAGTGCACCTGAGCGTCATGAGGGCTGATCGCACCATGAGCGCTGTGAGGGTGCCAAGAGCGTTGTGAGATCGAGAGCGCTGATGAGGGCGTGGCAGTGAGGGGTGGGCTGGTGGGCGTGGCACGGGGAGTTGATGAAACGACACAGAAGGAAGCGGGATGGACGCGCGGCAATTAAATGTCGTGCGTCCTACGCGGCAAATTCTACGCGTTCCTGCGAAGCGGCTGCTGCACGGCTTATGCAACATTCGATCTGAGAACTCCATGGGTTTTTCATTAGAGGTATGCACATTATATATGCGTATCAGAATAGAGTTCAAGAAAACCCTAATTAAACATGGATCTTGCGATAATCAGTAATCAAGAAGTAAAACACAGTAAATGCCAAAGTAATGTGGGCATCATGTCTCTACTCGATCAAAAATGCTCTCGAAGGCGGCTAAGTCTGAGTGCAAAAGTAAATGTTCAGCGCTCTACAGAAATCTAATCACGAGCGGCGAAGAACTCCACGGCCCTTGTTTTCAACAAGATCTACGTCGGAGAACGAATGCCCTCAACATCTCCACGAATTGCTTTGATTCGTTCAAGGAGAGGCGGCGACGGCGGCGGTGGCCAGAATGGGTGGTGGAGACCAATCTAGGTCAGGACGACGAAGAATGCCCGACGCCGCACCCGACGGGATCTCTTTCAACCGCAAGTGTTTATTTGATTTGATTTTCATTTTATTTTGCCAAATTTCAGTTTGGACTTGTGGGTAATGCACGCCTGCGCGCGTAGCGATTTGTGTTTGTTTGATTGGTTATTATATTATATATAATAATTATAATATATATATATATATATATATATATAATATATATATATATATATATATGTATATATATACTAATCTAAAAGGATATATGATGGTCTCCAATAGCGTGAGTTCGAAAATAGGGGAAAATAGGTGGCCGTCGGATTTGAGTGTTTTGATCCATAACCATTTGATCTGGGGCTGCAAACTGCGAAATTGGTTCTGCCAATAAAAAAAACCCAAATAACCTCACTCCCTCTCTCTCTAATTCTCCGATCCAGGATTTCCCCTCCCCCGATCTCACGGACATCGCGGCGCCGGCGTCGGAGCCGCCCGCTGGCCTGACCGGAGTCCCCCAGCGGGTGCGCTGGGAGCAGGCGAACCTGCGGCGGTCCGGTAGTCCCGGCGTGGCGCTCCCGGCAGGTGGCCTTGACCGTGAGGCCCAGATCTCGACCTCACGGTCAGGGCCACCGCCGGCGGTGGACAGCCGGAGCGCCACCGGACTACCGCCAGCAGGTTCGCCTGCTCCCGGCGCACCAGCTGGGGTCTCCAGTCCGGACGGCGGTAGCCTCCGGCGCCGGAGGAGATGATCGTGAGATTTTTTTTTTTTTTTTTTTCAAATAATAATATAATTAAAAATAATTAAAACATTTAAATCGCATAAAAAATATTAAAAAGTAAATTTTCAAATATAAAAAGGTGCCACATCGACACTGGCCGGGGGGGGGGGGGCGGAGCACTCCGTAGCGCGCGGGCGGAGGCCCGTGACATCGGGTCGGAGGTCGTGTCTGTCACTCGTAAAGCCGTCCAGCATACTATACCTCTTCCCGCGATTGATCCAGGCATAGCGCTTATTATATTCCCGCGTTCAAGCAACTCAGCAAGATGCAGAGTTAGGTCAACGACCAGCGCATCGCGATGCACGGCTTCCTCCCGGACTTTGTCACAGCACCAGATGCAGGATCACCAGCCGCTCGAGCAGCTCCAAAGGCCCAATCCCGATGCCACAACGCGCCCTATCTCAGGCAGTTTCTGCAACTTCTGCCACAATCAAGAGTCCGTCATGGCCGTCTCCAGCAAAACCGCCGGCTTCATGTGCAAATTTGTGTTTCTTTGTTTTGTTTTTGAAATCCTATAAAAGGAGAGGTGTTTTGTATTTTCGTTTGGGGGTGATTGATCAAGTATTGAAATTGAAGATTGTTGTGAGTTTGTTTTCCCGTGTGAGGATTTCTGTGTTATTCCTGTTAGAGTTAGGCGCGTTAGGGTTAGGGGGGTGATGTGTTTTAAAAGGGAATTCGATTTGAGAGTTATTGTGCTTGCGGTTAATTGTCCCGTGAAGAAGACGATGAATAGTGAGGTTCATCAGAGTTGCTGTTAGATGTGTTAGGGAAGATGATTGTGAAGTTAGATTAGGTTTAGTTTTCCGGTTGTGATTCTTGTAGGAACGAACAGTGAAGATTGTCAAAAGCTTTTGTTGTAGTATTTCCTTCCGCCAGTAAGGAGATGAAAGTGGTTTGATTATTTGCGTAAGGTCTAAATGTATGAATAGTGCATTTCATGATTGTTGTAAAGTTGTCGTGAACAGTGGTTAGGAGTTTAGGAGGGTTGCTTGTGTTATGAGCCTTGCAGTGATGGTGATGATGGATATGATTTTTAGTTATTAAAGGCGCACCAAGGCGCAAAGGGGTCTTGAAGCCTAGCGCAAGGTCAAGGCGCAGGGCGTGCGCCTGACGAAGGCAAGGCGCAACCACATCCATTTAAAATAATCAGCATCAAACATCATTTCAGCTTCTCGATTAAATTCGTCATCGAGTCTACTAATTAATCATTCATTATTATTGTTGAAATTTGTGAAGTGGAAGTGGTTGATAGACAGGCCGGACGGCCTGAGCAGACATAGTCGGCGGACTGGGCGGACTGCTGTGATGCGGCTGGTGATAGGCCTAGTTGGATCTGGCTGTTCTTCTGAGCGGCTTGTGCGGACTAAGTCCGCGGCCTGGGCGGACTGTTGTCTGCGGATAAGGCGTTGGCTGTCTTGTTGGCTTGGCCTTGTTGAGAGGCCTGAGCGGTCTGCGTCCACGGCATGGCGGACTGTTGGTTCCGTTCTGGGTGCTGGCTTGGCTGTTTAAGGAGCGGCCTGGGCGAACTACTGTCTGCGGACAGGGTTTTGGAGGCTTGGCTGATTGAGGAGCGGCCTGAGCGGACAGAGGTGTGCAGGCTGTAGGCAGTGCTCTGTTCAGTGGCTGTGTTGCAAGCTTGTGTTAATCGACGGATTGGGTCCTATCCGCGGGAGGGTTGCGGACTGGCGTATCTGCGGTGTCCGCTGTTGCAGGACTCACCTTAGGAGTTTGGCTGTGGCCTTGCCGAGCTCTGGTAGTACAGGTGTTGTTGCTGTGGCGGACTGGTGTGTGGAGTCCGGCAGTTAGCTGTTTGGGTAGCTGTGCGAGTTTGCTTGCGGGCTCTGCCTAACTCTGGAGGAGTGTTGGCGTTTTCGTTTTGGGTGATTGGCGGACTGAGCCTTGTCCGTCGAGCTCGCGTTAGGCCCTTGTGATTTACTGGACTTGGTCACACTCTGTGACAAGTCAAGTGTGTCCGCTGTATCCGCCAAGCCCGCTGTTGACGGGGCGGACTTGTGTAACCCTGCCTTTGGTCGTGGGCTTGTGGCGGATGGAGGCTTTGGTCTTGTACTATGCAGACTGCCTCTTTAGTGTGCGGACTGTTGTTAATAGGGTTGTGGCTGTCCATATGGTGATGTTGCGGACTGTGCGGACTATACCTAGTCCGCATAGTGTGAGGCAAGTCCGCCTTGTTGTGATCCGTGCCTTGCTCCTGGCAGGTTGTTCCTTGGAATCCGGCTAAGTCCTTGCGGACTCAGCGGACGGGTGTTTGTTAGCGCGCGGGGCTGGGGGGGGGGCGGTGTCTCTATCCATAGGGCGGTGACCACACTCCTCACCTCGCCTATAAATAGGACCCCCCCCCCGGACAGGTCTACAGTAACTGAGGGGAACATAAGTGGGGGCTCGTCAAAGTGCTGCGGTCTCAGTTTTCTGTCCGGCGCGGATTGAATCAGAGTTAACTGTTTGCTGTGTGCAGGTCGCGCGGCTAGCTTCAAGGAAACAGGAGTTTGGCTTTGACTTCGGTCAAGTACTTGGAAGTGTGTGGTCTCTGCGGTTTCAGCAGGTCGCTCTGCGGCTTGTCAGTTCTCTGCTTCAACTTTGCAAGTTCCAATAACCTGTCCGCCAGTCTCAGGCGGGTAGGCGGTCTGTTTTTCAGTTCCTCGGCAGTAGGCGAATAACGGTGTGTCCGCGCGGCCTCGCGGCCTCGGCGGACTCCGTGTCTATTCAGCGTGTTGCAGCTTCAGCTCGGGCGGCTCCAGCGGAGTTGGCGACTTCGGCGGTTTCCAGTGTTGTTCGCCCGGCTTGTTTTTTGTGCTTTCTGTTATAGCTGATTGTACTAGCGAAATCATGTCGCGCTACGTATACCTCGTCTTGTAAAGAAGTATAATGAATATAAGATCTGCTTGTTCTTCCATGTGTTTGGTGTGTTGAGCTTGCTCCCTGGTTTTCTGCTAGATCAAAGTGTGAACTAGGTAGTGCCGAGAATATTAATTTGGCTTTGGGCTATCTTGCTGACCACTTTGAGAAAATTTAACATGGTATCAGAGGGAGGTTCAGTTGCTTGAGCGGTGTTCAACCAGTGTTGTTGCTCTGTGCTTGAATGGTGATCAACCTGTGTTGGTGCTCTGTGCTTCTGAAGGGCTTAACCAAAGTTTGTTGCAATGGAAGGGAGCTATGCAAGGGTCTTGACATTGAACTCATGACCACGACTAACTTCAAGAAGTGGAAGTCGTGTATGAAGAGTTTTCTTCTGGCGAGGAGCTGTGGGGAGGTCGTCGGTGGTGACGACAGACAGGAAGTCACTGCTGCGTTTGGTACTGCTGAGCAGGTGTGGCTCTGGAGAAAAACAAATGCAAAAGCGGAGTTTGTTCTCAAGAGAGTTGTTTCACCAGAACTGTTTGATCACATCATTGGATGTGAGTCTGCTGTTGATATTTGGACAACTATTGATGAGTTGTTCAATAGGAAGAATGTGGCCAGACTTCAGTTTCTGAGAATGAGTTGGCAGAACAACTCAAGGAGACCTTACTATCTCAAAGTTCTTCTTGAAGATGAAAAGCTTGTGCGCAGAGATATCAGCGATTGACCCTGATGAGCCTATCTCGGAGGCTAAGTTGAGAAGACACATTATCCGCGGCTTGCGGAAGGAATATGTTGCCTTTGTAGCATCTGTTCAAGGGTGGGCAACTCAACCATCCTTGCTGGAGCTTGAGAACTGCTTGCTTCGCAGGAAAGTTTGGCAAGACAGATGGCAGGAGTGACTGTCTCTGAAGGTGGTAGTGAAGCGCTGTTCACAAGCAAGAAGAAGAAGAGATGGGAAGGGAAGAAGAAAAAGCAGGTCGCTGCTGAGAATGAGCTTTCAACTTCTTATCAGCCAGAGAGGAGCGATGCTCCGAAGAAGGACTGGAAGAAGAATTTAAAGTGCTACAGGTGCCATCAGCGAGGCACTTCAAGCGGGACTGCAAGGTCAAGCTGCAGCCTGGGCATGCTGCAGGCAAGGAGGAAGATTGCTCTAAGAGTGAGGAAGCAGAATGGGGTGGGGCTCATGACGGGCACTTGTGTCTGTGCCTTGTCTGCTGAAGACTTCAACGGCGAGTGGATCGTGGACTCCGGGTGTGGTCATCACCTCACCAGAGACAAGTCGAAGTTCTCTCCTCGCAAGCATACTCAGGTAACGAAGCTATCATAACTGCTGATAACACTGTTTATGCAGTAGAGAAAGAGGGGGTTGTATCTTTGGGTAGTGATCAGGGGCCACTCACATTAAGGAGTGTGTATCACGTATCGGGCATGAAGAAGAACCTCTTCTCTGTGACCAATGCAGTAGATATTGGTTATCACGTTCTGTTTGGGCCAACAGACGTGAGGTTCCTTCGCAACGTATCAGCGGTTAAGGCAGATGCTGCTCATGTAGGAAGGAGAGTTAAGAACTTATTTGTTCTTGCTACTACTTCTTATGTTGATCGTATGAGAGCAACGATAGCGTGCTATCTGGCATGAGAGGCTGAGGCATGTAGGAATGAACAAGCTGAAGGCTATGACTAGTAGAAGTTTGGTGAGTGACTTGCCTAAGTTGTCCTTCTTTGGTGACGGGCATGTTTGCGCGGGGTGTCAATACGGTAAGGCACATCGTCTTCCGTTTGATAAATCACAAACAAGGAGCAAGCAACTATTGGAGTGCATTCATGACGACTTGATGGGATCAACTGTCACTGTCAGCCTTGGTGGAAGTAGATACATGCTTGTCCTGAGATGACTACTCAAGATATACTTGAGTTTATTCTTGAAGGAGAAGTCTGAAGCTTTCTGGTTGTTTGTGGAGTTCAAGGAGCTAGTGGAGGGCGGCTTGGCTTGCGGATTAAGAAGCTTAGAACTGATAACGGGGGTGAGTTTGTTTCCTCCGAGGTTTTTAACTTCTGCAGGAAGCACGGAATTCAGAGAGAGCTCACTTGTGCTCACACTCCACAACAAATGGAGTAGCGGAGCGGAAGATCCGTCATTTGACGGAGACTTGCAAATGCTGGCTTCATGCGAAAGACATCCCAAGGTCCTTTTGGGCGGAGGGAATGTCTTGTGCTTCTTATGTCATCAACCGAATGCCGCTCAGCCCGATCAACAAGAAGACTTCTATTGAGTTGTTGATGAAGGAGAAGCCAAGTGTGGGACACCTTCGGGTGTTCGATTCAACTTGCTACATGCATGTCCCGGATGCTTCACGGATTAAGCTGGATGCAAAGGCAGGAAGCTTGTCTTTGTTGGCTATGATGAGCGGAAGAAGGGGGAAATGCATGGATCCTGCGATGAAGAAGTTCGTTGTATCAAGAGACGTTGTCTTTGACGAGCTGACGTCGTATGGAGGTGGCTCGGTTGAGCTAACCGGAAGCAAGGTTGATGAGAAGAACTGATGGTGGCTGCTGAAGGCCTGGAAGAGGAGCTTGTTGTTTCACCAGCAGCTCCTGTTGCTTCAAACTCTGAGGCTGAGCCTCTGGCTCAGGAAGCAGGGGGAGCATTGCTCAAAGCTTGCCCCAAGTAGGAGTTGAGCCTGAAGAAGCAACATGGTAGTAAGCAAGGAGCAAACCCTTCGAAGATCGAAGAGAGTTATTAAGCCACCAGCTCGTTACTGTGATGGGAATGCAGTGAGCTTTGTCTCATGCTTCTTTGCAGGTCCTCTGGATGAGCGAGAGCCTGCAAACTTCAATGAGGCCACTGGAGTCAAGGAGGGGAAGATGCCATGAAGGAAGAGATTGCTGCTCTCAAGAAGAATGAAACCTGGGATCTTGTGCCCAAGGTTGATGACATTACTCTGGTGACTTGCAAGTGGGTGGTTAAAGTTGAAGAAGAAGGCTGATGAGAGCATTGATAGATACAAAGCTCGCCTGGTTGCTCGAGGATTCTCACAGCAGTATGGAGAAGACTATGAGGATACATTTAGTCATGTTGCAAAGATGACTTCAGTTAGAGTGATGATCGCTTGGCTGCTAGCAAGGGATGGAGAATGTTGCAGCTTGATGTGAAGAATGCTTTTCTTTACGGAGAGATTGACACGGACATCTTCATAGATCAGCCACTTGGTTTTGTCTCTGAAGATCATCCGGACTATGTCTGCAAACTCAGGAAGGCTCTCTATGGGTTGAAGCAAGCTCCTAGAGCTTGATATGAGAAGATAGCAGAGTATTTGCAATTCTGCGGTTATCTTGCGTCCAACTCAGACTCTAGCTTGTTCGTCAAGAAGAAGGGGGAGCTTCAAGTCTTGGTCCTGCTGTATGTGGATGACATGATCATCACAGGGAATTCGGAGGAGGAAGTAGCAAGCTCAGGGCTGAGCTTGCTATACGCTTCAAGGTGAAGACTTGGGAGAGCTTCATCACTTTCTCGGTCTTGAAGTGGAGAGGTTGAAGAGCGGTATACTCTTTTGCCAAAGAGAATATGCAGATCGCATTGTGAAGCGATTCGGCATGGGCGAAGGAAAGAGTTGCTTTACTCCACTGGAACATGGGCTGAAGCTTCGACGAGATGAGGGAAGGATTCTTCCTGACCCCTTGGTGTTCAGAGCTCTTGTTGGAAGCTTGATCTACATGACGATTACAAGACAAGACATTGCTTACGCTGTTGGCGAGTAAGTCGGTTTATGGCTGAACCAAGGAAGTCTCATCTAGTGACGGCAAAGAACATTCTGAAGTATGTCAAGACAACTTCTGACATGGGACTTTCTCTATAAAAGGGACTCGGACTTTGTCTTGCTTGGGTACACGGATGCTGACTATGGCGGTGATTCGGATGATCGAAGGTCAACTTCAGGTTATGTGTTCACTTGCGGATCAGCTAGCATCTCGTGGTGTAGCAAGAAGCAGGACTCGGTGTCCGTCTCAACTACGGAGGCAGAGTATAGGCTTCGGCTTCGGCTGCTCGGGAAGTCATCTGGTTGAGGAGGCTTATAGAGGATGTGCATGAAGAAGTGCAAGAGCCAACTTTACTTCGGGGTGACAATGAGAGTGCTCTCAGCTGGTAAACAATCTAGTGTGTCACGCTAGGACCAAGCATATTGAGATCGATCACCACTTCATAAGGGAGAAGGTGTTGAAGGGATCTCTTCTGGTCGGGCATGTTCGGAGTGAAGATAATTTGCTGACATCTTCACGAAGCCACTGTCGAAGGGGCTTTTCAGCGGATTGCGCAGCTTGCTGGGCTTGATCACCATTTCTCACTTCAAGGGGGGAGTGTTGAAATTTGTGAAGTGGAAGTGGTTGATAGACAGGCCGGGCAGCCTGAGCGGACATAGTCGGCGGACTGGGCGGACTGCTGTTATGCGGCCTGGTGATAGGCCTAGTTGGATCTGACTGTTCTTCTGAGCGGCTTGTGTGGACTAAGTCCGCGGCCTGGGCGGACTGTTATCTGCGGATAGGGCGTTGACTGCTTGTGCTGGCCTTGTTGGCCTTGCGCCTTGTGGTGAGCGGTCTGCGTCCACGGCAGGGCGGACTGTTGGTTGTGTTCGGGTGCTGGCTTGGCTGTTTAAGGAGCGGCTGGGCGAATGCTGTCTACGGACAGGGTGTTGGAGTCTTGGCTGATTGAGGAGCGGCCTAAGCGGACAGAGGTGTGCAGGCTGTAGGCAGTGCTCTGTTCGGTGGCGTGTGTTGCAAGCTTGTGTGTTAACCGGCGGATTGGGTCCTATCCGCGGGAGGGTTGCGGACTGGCGTATCTGCGGTGTCCGCTGTTGCGGACTCGCCTTAGGAGTTTGGTTGTGGCCTTGCCGAGCTCTGGTAGTACAGGTGTTGTTGCTGTGCGGACAGGTGTGTGGAGTCCGGCAGTTGGCCGTTTGGGTAGTCGTGCGAGTTTGCTTGCGGACTCTGCCTAACTCTGGAGGAGTGTTGGCGTTTTTCGTTTGGGTGATTGGCGGACTGAGCCTTGTCCGCCGAGCTCGCGTTAGGCCTTTGTGATTTACTAGACTTGGTCACACTCTGTGACAAGTCAAGTGTGTCCGCTGTATCCGCCAAGCCCGCTGTTGACCGGGCGGACTGTTGCTAACCCTGCCTTTGGTCGTGGGCTTGTGGCGGATGGAGGCTTTGGTCTTGTACTATGCGGACTGCCTTTTTAGTGTGCGAACTGTTGCTAATAGGGTTGTGGCTGTCCATATGGTGATGTTGCGGACTCTGCGGACTCTGCGTACTGTGCAGATTGTGCGGACTATACCTAGTTGCATAGTGTGAGGCAACTCCGTCTTGTTGTGATCCGTGTCTTGCTCCTGGCAGGTTGTTCCTTGGAATCCGGCTAAGTCCTTGCGGACTCAGCGGACGGGTGTTTGTTAGCGCGCGGGCTGGGGCGGTGTCTCTATCCATTAGGGTGGTGACCACACTCCTCACCTCGCCTATAAATAGGACCCCCGGCAGGTCTACAGTAACTGAGTGAACAGTAAGTGGGGGCTCGTCAAAGTGCTGGGGTCTCAGTTTTCTGTCGCGCGGATTGAATCAGAGTTAACTGTTTGTTGTGTGCAGGTCGCGCGGCTAGCTTCAAGGAGCCAGGAGTTTGGCTTTGACTTCGGTCAAGTACTTGGAAGTGTGCGGTCTTTGCGGTTTCAGCAGGCCGCTCTGCGGCTTGTCAGTTCTCTGCTTCAACTTTGCAAGTTCCAATAACCTGTCCGCCAGTCTCAGGCGGGTAGGCGGTCCGTTTTTCAGTTCCTCGGCAGTAGGCGAATAACAGTGTGTCCGCGCGGCCTCGCGGCCTCGGCGGACTCCGTGTCTATTCGGCGTGTTGCAGCTTTAGCTCGGGCGGCTCCAGCGAACTTGGCGACTTCGGCGGTCTCGGCGATTTCCAGTGCTGTCCGCCCGACTTGTTTTTGTGTTTTCTGTTATAGCTGATTGTACTAGCGAAATCATGTCTCGCTACGTAACCTCGTCTGTAAAGAAGTATAATGAATATAAGATCTGCTTGTTCTTTCATGTGTTTGGTGTGTTGAGCTTGCTCCCTGGTTTTCCGCTAGATCAAAGTGTGAACTAGGTAGTGCCGAGAATATTAATTTGACTTTGGGCTATCTTGCTGACCACTTTGAGAAAATTTAACAATTACGTTTGTATCTCTTAAAAAATAGAATCAATGTGGTCACTTGCATCATATCTAAGTCTCAACGCACAATATCTCTCATGAACAAAAAACAATAAAAATTATTGAGTCTTAATTATTTTTTCTTAATTTTTTAAGAAATAAATTTACAACAAAAATCTCACTCGGTCGCGTCTTTTATTTTTAAAGTGCAAATAAGGCGCACAGAGGCACAAACCTCTGAGCCCGGTGAGCCTGAAGCCTTAGGCGCGCCCGAGGCGCGCCTTTAATATATGAATAGGATTGATAAGAGATCATAGTGTGTGAGGTTTCGTAGAGCCATATCGAGTGATAGAGATTTGTGGAGCCTATAGTGTGAGAACGAGTGAATTTTAGTTTTGTTAGTTTGTGGCTTTCCTTACTTTGTTGAGTGATTCCGTGGAACCACCTCGTGTGAGGGAGTGAATTAATTCCTCGGTGCCCGTGTGCGATAGCGGCCGACCTCGGAGCGGAGATCGAAGGTGACGAGAAGTTCCTCGCGAGATCGTCATCGACTTCAAATATGGAAGACGTCTCTTCCGTGGGTAATTGTTTCTATCTTTTCCTTTGTGTGTGCCTCTATATTTTCTTGTAGGATAATAGACTCATTGTTGGGTTTTCGCCCGAGTTTTGTCAGCGAACATTACATCAAAAACTGCAAAAGGAAATGTATTTGAAGTTCATGATTTCCGTTTTGCTACGAGAAGGGGAACGGAACGAAAGTTACAAACTTCATTCCTCGGATTTGAATTTGAACCATTTTTCAAGTAATTAAATTTTTGAACAGAAAATAGTAAATTTTTTTTCAAATCTAAGTTGCGTAATTTCTTAAGTAATTCAAAGCCCGCTCTAATTTTTATTGAAAAATTCATTAAGCATCGCATGCATTTAGGGTTTCCTAGAAAAGGCCGACAGACGCACAAACCCTATATGTCGTCCTGCATCAACGGGTCTCACGAAACGAGCATCGAGATCTCTAGAACCCTTCCGTCTTGATCTCTCAAAAAGGGATATATAAAAACCTATATCGTATGCTTATTTATACCCAGGGATATAAAAGCAGACATGCGCCTCTGCTAACCATAGACCCGAGACTTTAATCAGAGTAAACAAAGAGTGTCGTCGTGATGAGCAAAAATATCGTCTTGATTACACGACGATAGCGTCGCGAAGATCCACATCATCACAACGATATACTCAATGTTGATAGTCAGTCATGTCGTCTGGTCATCACGACGATATTCAAAATATCGTCTTGTCTACACGACGATATTCATAATATTGTCTTGTCTACACGACGATATTCACAATACCGTCTTGTACATTCAAACAAGAACGATTTATCGGTATCGCCTTCACGACTCGACGATATTCAAATATCGTCTTGTTATCTCGATGACATACCATCCGATAAACACAACTCCAACGAGTCATAGGATTGGTTCTTCAATCATATCCAATATGAATAAGGCCAACACAATCCTTCGTCCAACTTCTCCAAACGCCATTATGTGTGACCTTATAGGCTCATATTGTGTTGACAGTGAGACTAACAGCTTGACTACTTCCAGATCATCCTGAAAACTAGAACACGCTCCCCAATTAGGGAGCGCCACAATAGGGCATTGACTGTGAGCTCCCCAGTTGGGCGCTGACCAAGTGAGTGCCCCAACTAGGTGCTGACTTGGTCAGCGCCCCATGAGAGGTTGGAGGCGTCGAATCACTGACATAAAATTTGCTGAGCGACATTTGATGCGATATTTTGCGCCCGTCCAAGGTGCAACCTTCTCCTATCCAGATTTTCCACCTGATAGCCCTAATTCCCCAAATCTCTTCTAGCTGTAGTCTCTCTCTTAAACCGCCATACACATCCCTCTCTTGTGACCACTCCTCCAAATACGAATCCCCACTGTCTTCTAGCCCATTCCATACCCCCGGACAGTAGCTACTCCAGCCCGGATCACCGGATCTCCATCCTGCAGCAACACTAACGTACTCTATGAATTTCTTACTGTTATATGGATCTCTGTTTTCAATATTAAGATATGGTGTTGTGAACTTGCGTTAATTTGAATTTATAGCATTGGTGGAATCCTGTTCTTGATTATTATGTGATTCATAGGAAATATTTGCAGCAAACTCTTGCTTTGGTGCACTCATGTGATTTTAATTTCTTATTGCTTGTTTTCAATTTTTTACCTTCGGATTTTGCATGTGTTATATATCTATACTATATTAAAAGGAAAAACATCATTTGGTTAAACATTCAACTTTCCGATTTTACCCGTCCCTTTATTACCGAATCTTCAATTTCTTTAATTTATATGTTTTCTCTTAGTTTTTAAAAAATATGCACTCATAAAGACGAATTTTCTTACCGACAATAAAAAATGTGTTCTCACCCGCGCTCGCAACCCCATGCTCAAGGAAAAAATGAGCAACGGGCAGGCGCTCGGGGGTTTGCGAGCGGCTCAAGCGTAATCACGTCGAGGCAATGACGTGGCCGAAATATTGTCGTGCGGGGCACTGTGGCCCCGGTGCACTGTCACGGTCAATGTACTGTCGTGGTTGGCCGTAGGGACAGAGCCCCGTGCTTGTCACTCATAGAAGTCAAAGAAAATAAAGCTATCTTACCACACTTCACTTAGGATTACATCTTAGTCGTACAACCCCTTACCCTACGTCAATTTTTTTATATAATTATTGCTATAAAGTTGATCATACACTGAAACACAATTACAATGCCACAATCATAATAAGCTGTATATATAGACAAATGGAGGAAGAGTACACATAAATTTGCAAAATGAAATTTGTGCGATGAATAAACAAAATTGAATTCACTTTCAAAATCAGATGGATCAAGTTTCAAATATTTGCATGGATAAGTGTAATTTTATGACTCGAATAAGAAACTCAAATGGCAGGTCATCTTTGAAGGAGAATATATAAAAACAGACCTCTTCCAAGTAACTTCTGAATTGAAACTTTTGATCTTTATTTGCATTTGTTAACTTCAATTATTTCTTAAAGTACCTGAAAAGCTTTCACCTTTATATCTACAGCAGCCACAGGACATTTCCATGATTACTTTTCCATAATGGAAGCAATAAACGAGAGAAAACTGCATCCAAGTATAAAAAGTAGTGGGCTGTGATCCATGGTGGAACAAGGGGATGGGTGACCAATAGGAAGCTTTTGCCTTAAACAATCTTCAATGCTTGTAGTAATGAAGACTATGGAGCTTCCCCCGCCTTAACCGCTGGAAAACTCCTTTCACCCTCCTAAGGATCTGTTTGGGAGAGCGGTGTCTGGCTCCGGTGAGAAAATGGAGTTTTGATGAGAAATGAAGATCCTACCCTTTGGTGAGAAATGAAGCGCAACACGGAGATTTTAGCCATTCCCACAACACCGGAGCTCAGAAATAGTGGTTACCAAAACACTTTCATTTCTTTGGCGAGGTGAATCAAAAACGTCACCTGAGCAAAAACTGAGTGCCAAAGAAAATCTAATTCCTGAGCAGATCGCGGGTGAGAATATATATGCGCATCTAACATTATATTATTCCAAAATTACCAGAAATCCCCACAATTACACAAACCGCGTTTGAAGTGATGAAAGCGAGTCGGATCTCTGACAATGATGTCCCTCTTTTCAATTTCCGAGAACAACTTCAACAATTCATGACAATTTTTACATGGTCTCAGATTACCCATCACTCGAACCGGCGCGTTCTCCGGCAAACTAATCAACCCAAAAGCAACTGCCAATCTCTCAACATGGCTTCTTATTAAACGATCCTTCCACTTGAATTTGCCCTGCTCATCCATGTCCAAATTTCTAAAACCAGCATGTCCCATCTCCATCATTCTCAGTTTCAGGCTTTCTAATTTTGCAGAAATAGCGGAAGACTCGGGGTATGAACTGTCTCCATCTACGAAAGAATGAACTGAAGACCCCACCTCGATCCAACAAACACCGACATCCTTATGCAATCTTTTTTCTCTCATTTTCCCCCGCGTTCTCATCGCCAAAGAAACTTTACCAGCATCCATGTAGATATTATAAAGATCCGTGAATGATGAAACTGCAGAAGGATGGAGCTCTACTAGTTTCTCTCCGACAAGTATGCATCTTTCAATGTCGCCGTGCAACTGGCAAGTGTGCAGAAGAGCTCTCCAGAGTAATGGCTCATTGTTAAATCTCGAGCAAACTATGAAGTCCTCAGCATTATCCAACCTTCTTGATTGACCAAATAGGTTCACAATATGAAGGCAGTGATTGGCGCTTGGAATCAAGCCAAATTCTTCCATCATGCTCCCAAAGTTCCTATTCTCAAGCAAATTGATTAGATAATCTTCAACAGTAAATACATAATACAATAGCAATTAGCAAAACTAATTATAAGAAAGAAAGAAACTACTAATGATACATAAACCACTACTTTGCAAGATGATACAATTATGACTTCCCGGATGACCCTCCCCGTGACAGGGGAGGACTCAGAGCCGCCTGGTTGAGCACTCTTATTTTTATTATAGTATTTGTACTTTCATTTCGTTTATAGGAATAGTGAAAGTTACATATATTAGATATGTAGCGCTCTTTTCAATATAAGGAAGCGTGGTGAATTATTAGGGTTGTCTTTTGGAAGTTTTAGGACGTCTCTTTCTTTTGAGAGGAACTATTCAGGAGAACTAGCGCTCAAGAGTTGACGTAAATATAACACGGGCGGATCTAGGGGCAAGAATTTCGCAAAATGTATGGTGGATTTCGATCCTCTCATCGAGGCAGTGAATTTCGACGGCTTACGCATCAAAAACGGTGGCCAAATGACGGCGTAATGACACCAATAAGATGAAAACCTTCAGATTTTTTTTTAACTGGAGGAAGACGAAGTCTCCCCCATCCCCTACAGAAAATCCTGGATCTAGCCCCGCGATCACATGACCATTGCCATGATGCTATAAGTTGTACTACCTATTTAATTTAGAAGAAAGATAATCCTAAGATTATTTGATGCATTACTGGTCTAAATTTTGATGGTTTGGAACTGCGCTGCCTATGATACTTCTATATATAGCATATACTACAGTACCAGCCCTTATTTACGATATATAGCCTATGATTTGCCTCCATCGGGGTACACGCAGGCTTGCAACCAGACTGTCCAGCATCTTTGAGAAGATTGAGACAGTACTTTCGTTGGGAGAGTACCAACCCGTCCGGCCGCCGGGCGATTTCGAGACCAAGGAAGTAGCGAAGTGTCCCCAGATCTTTAGTCTGAAAAACAGTGCTCAGGTGTTGTTTGACGTCTTGAATCCCCTTTGAGTCATCCCCAGTGAGAATGATGTCGTCAACATAAACCAATAGAAGAATGGTGCCAGTGGCCCGGTGTCGGGTAAAAAGGGAGAAATCTGCAGAGCTCCGAGCGTAGTTCCAGTATGGTTTGGGGACCTGCATTTGAAGCATAAGCGAGCGAGCGACATCAAGAAGGTGACGATTCTTGCGCTCAGCGACACCATTCTGTTGTGGTGTGTACGGACAGGATGTTTGGTGAAGAATGCCGAACTCAGAGCAGAGGGTGGCAAACGTATGACTGGTGTACTCCCGCGCATTGTCAGTGCGAATAGTGCGAATAGGTGCAGAGAACTGAGTGCGAGTCTCAAGTATGAAGGCCCGAAATACGCGGGAAGTTCAGAGCGATCCCGAAGGAGATATAACCACGTCATGCGAGAGTAATCATCAATAAAAGTAAGAAAATAACGATAGCCAGAAATACTAGTAAATTTGTACGGACCCCATATATCGGAGTGTACTAAAATAAAAGGAGCGGAGCTCCGAGTACAATGAGGGGGGAAAGAAGAACGGGGTTGTTTGCCCAAAATACATGTGTCACAACGAAAAGCAGGGAGAGTGACATCAGGAAGAGCCTTCCGGAGGACTGGAAGAGGAGCATGTCCCAGACGGCGATGCCAATCCGAAGAGGAGATAGATGCGAGGACAGTGGGAGAGTCGTCAAGAAGATAGAGCCATTCTGCAGCCGTCCTCTACCAATGATAGTCTGCGTCTGCTGATCCTGTATGAGAAAAGAAGAAGAAGTAAATGTTACTGAGTAATTAGAATCTGTAGTAAGGCGACCGACAGAGAGTAAATTGAAAGGAGAGCCCGGAACATGAAGAGCCGAGCGGAGGAGGAGAGAAGAGGTGAGAGAAATATCAGCACATCCAGATACGGGAACCGACGCCCCATTAGCAACAGTAATGTACTTCGGGTGAGGTGAAGACAAGTACTGTGGTGGCCTAACAGAGGTGATATGATGAGTGGCACCAGAATCAAGGATCCAGCGCGTGCCAGAGGATAGGCAGGCGATACCTTCATTGGAGAGAGAGGAGCAGAGGCAACCGAGGCAGGCGGACGGCTGAGCAAGCCATGAAGATGCTGGAGCTGAAGTCGAACCTCGTCGAGCTCAGTACGAGAGGAGGCAGAGTCGGTAGTAGCAGCAGAGACCTGTGGACGAGGAGGTCGGCCATGTTTGCAAAAGCAAGTGGCCTCAAGATGACCAACTCTACCACAGAACGAGCATTGAGGCCTAGATCGGCCACCGCGACCCCGGCCGCGAGAGTCAGAGCGGCCACCCCGGGCAGAGGGGGAAGAGGCAATAAGGGAGCGGGTGCCTGTTGAACAAGGGCCGGAGAGAGGGAAGGCCGGGAACATCCGGAGGCGGGGAGACTTGAGAAGCATTGAGCACACGTCGGAAAAGGACGGTGTAACAGTAGAGGAGAGGATGTGAGCCCGGACACTGTGAAGATGAGAGGGTACCCGAGCCATCATCATGGCGATACCCACAGCTTCCTTCTGGGTACGTTGGGCAGCGAGATCTAGAGTGGGAGGCTGATGGTGGATCCAAGCCTCAACCAGAGACCGGGCTTGAGCAACAAAGGACGTCAAGTCGGTTGCGCCACTGCTGTCAAGGGCCTGGAGAGCGGTGATGATATCATAGAGATGGTGGAGACTATCTTTGCCAGAATAGAGGGTGTGTAGCTCGTCCCACATGCCTTTGGCCGTCTCATGATACATGGCCAGGCGATAAGATTCTCCATCGAGAGAGTTGAGGAGCCAAGTCTGCACACGCCATCATTGCGTAACCACTCCTCAGTAGGGACACCAATAACGGTCTGGGTCAGATGATGAAGGAAGCCTTTTGACTGAAGGACACGGCGAACTGAGTGTGCCCATTCCACAAAGTTCTTCTTGCCAGTGAGCGAAATAGTAGTGATCCGGAGCTCGTCGCGGACTTCTGGTATAGAGGGCGGGCGTTCAGGAGGAACTGCCGTACCAACGGAGTCTGCAGAGGTAGACATGGAGACCGCAGCGAGCTCAAGGAGGCCGCAACATCGCGAGCGGAAGGAGACCGCAGCGGGCTGGAGGCAGCCGCGAGAGGAAGCAGACAGCGGACTGGGAGAGGTCGCGGCGACCTGGATGAGGTCGCGGCGAGCTGGAAGTCGCTGCGGTCTGGGTCAGGTCGCGGCGGTCAGGGTCAGGCCGCGGCGGTCTGGGTCAGGCCGCGGCGGACGGGAGAGCTGAGAAGAGAAGCCGGGGCTGACTGGCGAGCAGGCGGGCTGGCTGGCGCGGGCGACTGGCGAGTTGGCGAGCTGGCGACAAGCGAGTTGGCGAGCTGGCGAGCCGAAGAGGACCAAGAGGAGGAGGCGAGGCTGGCGATTGGCGAGCTGGTGATCTGGCAAGCTGGCGAAACTGGCGAACTGGCGAGCTGAAGAAGACCAAGAAGACCAAGAGGAGGAGGCGAGCTGGCGAGCTGGCGAGCTGGCGAGCTTGGCGAGCTGGCGAGCTGAAGAAGACCAAGAAGAGGAGGCGAGCTGGCGACTGAAGGAGAGCAAGGAGAAGAAGCGAAGGCAGAGGTCGCGCCGGACAGGAAGAGTCCGCAGCGGACAAGGGAAAGCAGTGGACCCACAGGATGGCTATAAATTAGGGGCAAGAGGAGGAAGGAGAAGACGAGAGGTGAAGTGGTTCCACGGGAGGAGAGTCTGCGGACTGGACAAGGAAGGCCGCAGGAGTGAAGCGGCTAGAAGGAGCGGACACACTGTCACAGGTCGCAGAGGAGAGGTGGTTCCACGGAGAGGCTGCGGAATGGATAAGGAGTCCGCAGGAGGTCGCAGGCCGCAGGGCGGACTGAGAGGGGAGTCCGCAGGAGTCAGAAACCTGGCTCTGATACCATGTAGAAATGGAGAAAGCCAACCTTGTATATATGTCCACTTGATACAAATACAAAGAATGAACATACATATATAGATGAGAGAAAGAGAGAGAAAGTCATCCTATACACAATGTGGGACTAAAGAGAGGAGAGAAAAAGCAATAAATGCTTATACAAATGGCATATACTAATGTTAAGTGCCCTTTTCCAACAGTAGTCATAGTAGACGAATTTAAAAGTAAACAGAGGAAGGCACATTAGCATGAGGACAATTATTAGATTTTATAATAAATTTTTTTTTTCAATGGGCACATTTGATTAATATTAGAAAGTATGTTTTAAAAGATTGAAATTTGCTATATACATCATAGTTAATTATCTATATTGATCTTAAGCTTTACAAATCTACTATAATTGTTTCTTTTTAAGGGTGTTGTGATCTAAAACAAATATGATTCCCTTCATCATCTAAATACAAAAAAAATATATTCTTCAACTGCAAAGTTCATTGCTAAAAAAATAGAACACACCTAAAGCCTTCATCAATAAATCCTCCATGGCTGCAAGCAGTGAGAACAGCAAGGAAGGTGATCTCATCTGGTGTGACTCTGCACTCTTTCATTTTGTCAAAAAGCATCAAAGCTTCGGTTGGATGGCCGTGTAAAGCATACCCTAATATCATCATTGACCAAGAAAAAGAGTTGATGGTCGGAATGTCCCGAAATGTTCTAACAACACTACCCAAATCACCAATCTTTACATACAAAACAATCTGAGAATTGCAATAATATGTAAACTGGTCTAATCCTTCCTTCACGGCGTAGCATTGGATCTGCTCACCAAGCTTTAACAGACCCATGTCACCCGAACAACTGATCAGACTCGATAATGTGAATTGGTTGGGTTTCCTTCCAAGGAACAACATTTCTTTGAACAAGGCCATTGCCTCTTCAAATTTTTTGTTCTGTAAGTAACCTGCAATGATAGATTCCCAGGCGATCATATCCTTCATGGGAGCCGCGGAGAAACATTTTAAACTTTCTTCGACAAGGCCTGAGCTCGCGTACAGGTTAATCAACGCGCTGCTGATAAACACATCTCCCACAAGATTGTTTTTAAAGATCTGCACATGTATTTGCCTCCCACACAGGAATTCCTTGCTCAAGATGCAAGCTTTAAGCACGCTGCTGTACGTAAACTTCGAGGGCATCATTCCTCTCCTGCGCATTTCGGAGAAGAGATGAAGAGCTTCAACCCCGACCTCAGAGCACGCGGCGCCTGTCCCTAGCCTGGAGAACCCGGCGATCATGGCATTGAACACGACCACATTTGGATTAGGTATGCAATCAAAGATTCTAATGGCTTCTTCTAATCCCCCATTCTTTGCATACATGTCGAGCATCGCACTCCCGACGTAAGCATTCAGGTCCAACCCAATCTTTGCGACACAAGCATGAAGCATCTTCAGAACTTTTTCAGGCTCATCAATGGTGGAGCTGGCAGTAAAAATACTGCCCAGCGCATAAGTGTTCAGCTTCACCCCAGCCCTGTGCATCCAAACAAGAACACCCAAGGCCACCTCCGGCCAGCCGATTCGAACGTATGCTGACAGCAACAAATTCCACGATACCGAATCCAATTCTTCAGCATGGTCGAAAGCAAACCTCACTTCGTCGATCTTCCGGCACTTGGAGTACATGTCCATTAGAGAATTGATCAAGAAAGGCCGGTGAGCGACGCCGCTAACCACAATCAACCCATGAAGAACTTTCCCGTTCCTCAAGTCCTCCTTCCTTGCGCATTCTTGCAAAGCACTGGCGTAGCTAAACTGGAAAACACAAGAATTCTCAAAATTTGCATCATTGAACGCCTTAAGAGGCACGGAGCAGAAACCCATTTGAGAGTATCCATCTACGAGCGTGTTCCATGAGAACAAGTCCCTGTTTGGCATTCTGACAAACAGGTGGTGGGCGGAAACGATGTCGCCGCACTTACAGTTGAAATGCATGCAGAGAAGACTGTTTAGAACAAAGAGTCTGGGTCTAGAAGAAATACTGAGCATTTGGGGATTTACTAGTTCTTCTAAGACTAAAAAAATCTGAACTTCATGGTGAAATTGTGAAGTTCATCATAATCCGCTGATTCCAGTGCGAGGAAGCAACGTGAGCACGCCGCCGGCAGGGAAAGAGTGGCCGGCGCAAAAGCTAGAACGTAGAATATTACGGCCTGTTAGGCTCGGCCAAAGCACTGAGAACAAAACGAGCGGTGGTGAGAAGTGGTGGAAGTTGACTTATAGAAAAAATTTATGAAACTGTTTTAAAAATCTTTATTAAGGTATTGTTTTAAATAGTGGTGCAAATTTATTTATTTGTAGGTTATGAAATTTAAAAATAAAATACATGGAAAAATAAATATTGATAATTATTGTTGCGGGCTAACTCGATGCCCCGGTCGGACCGGATTCAACTGGACCGTCTAAGCTTGCGGGGCGGTCGAGCGCGCACACAGTCAGAGAAAATGGAAGATCGATTCAAGATATGATGACGTGGAAAAACCCCTAAATTGGGTAAAAAATCACGTGACCGGGTCTATACCGGTCAAAATCCACTAGCTGCTTGCGGTTACAGGGCGTTCGGTGAATCGGGGCGACAGGGCGCTCCCGTTACAACTTGAGGTGAGAGAAGATGACTGCAGCTCCCCGCGTGCAACAGGCTGCTTCGCGGGAGCGCTTTAAGTACTAGAATTCGAGTGGCGGCACTATGGCTCTGTAGCTTGCGTTGCGGGTCCACCGCGTGACTACTTGCAAGGATCGTCTTCTTCCTACTATGCTCGCGCTGGGACCCGGGCGTTCTCCGGCTGGTGGTGCTCTGGTGGTTCGTGGTGGCTCGCGGTGGCTCGAGGTGGTTGGAGGATGACCTGAGGGAGGAGTCCGGCAAAGCTCTGTCCTGCGGAAGAAGATGACCAGGAGTCAAAAGGTGTTGAATGAGGAGACCCTGGAGCTCCTTTTATAGCCTTCAGGAGAGGATCATGGCGGGCCCCGCCACTAATATAGTGGGTTAGTGAGTGGTTACCCACTAGATCGGACGGCGGGGAAAGCCCACCACGATCGGACGGTGGGCAGGTTGTCCACGGTGATGGGGCGGCCATGTGCCGACGGTGGAGGCGGTCGGACGGCGACAGCCTGGACAGCGACATGGCCGGTCGGCGGCGGCCTAGCCGACGACATGGAAGGCGGCCTGGCCGGCGGCCCGACGGCGTGGCCGCGTCCTGCGGCGGCAAGGCCGTCGGCGGCCTGGCGGCTTGGCCATGGCCAGCTGCGGCAAGGCTGACCTGGCTGCGAGCCCGGCCAGCGGCCAGGCCGCCGGCGTCCTGGCGGCGTGGCCGCGGCCTGCAGCGGCGAGGCCGGCCTGGAGGGCTGGTGCGGCCTGCAGCGGCAGGCGGCGTCGGTTCCCCCCCCCCCACCCAAAGGGGGCAGTTTTGGTGGAGAGAGGGAGTGGGCCCCAGCCCCCATGTTCTCCTCATCATGGGAGGTGGGGTTGACTAGTCAAACCCATAATCTCCCATTTTGGGGGGAGATCATGGGGGAGCCTTCCTCAAATGATGGTGTAGCACATTAATTGCCCCCCAAATTCTTCTTGCCGGAGAGCGTCATGAGCAAGGGAAGAAGGATTTCCTGCTACCACCCTTTCCCATCGTCATGACAACTTTCGGCGAGCGGGTGGAGATGGTGAAGGGCAGTGTCTCTAAGGTACTAGGAGCGATCTCCCCGCAGGGGGGTCAGCCGGCAAAAAACGCTGAACTTAGCCATGCGCGGTGTAACAGCCCCAATTCAACTTTGGGTTTCAGGATTGGTTGACACGGCCTGGGACATGGGCGTGTCCTGCTTGGGTTGAGTAGTCGAGCGCGTGGTCGACGAATTTCAGTCGACAAAGTTTTCGGGAGAGAACACGTCCATCGACACGGGCGTGTCAAGGGGCGTGTCCTCCTCGGGTTCGACGATTTTCCACTCGAGTGATTTGGTCGGCGATCGTCGAGTGAAGTCACGGCCATGACACGGGCGTGTCACATGGGACACGGGCGTGTCACCAGGCGTGTACTTCACTCGCGTATGTCTCGAGAAATGATCTCGAGTGGGTCTCTTTTGTCTCGAGTAGGAGAGGTGACACGGGCGTGTCATCCTTAGTACACGGGCGTGTCCTGCCCAACTACTCGAGTAGTTGTCTCGAGTAGGTCTCGAGAGGGTCTTGAGAGCCTGGCACAGGAGTGTCAGCCATGTGACACGGGCGTGTCAGCCATGTGACACCGGTGTGTCACATGACGTGGCTTATTTTGGATAAGGCGGTTCGTGCACCGCTTAGGGACTCAGGCGTGTCACAGGGCGTGTCAGACCCGAGAGAGCTGCTTTCAGGGGATTTTCTGGCCGTTCTTTTTCTTCCTATGAGATCTGATGGCTCAGATTTCTCTTTGCTGATATAAGGCCGAAAATGAAGAATTAGCTCTTCATTTCATCTTCTTCTTCTTCTTCTCACTTTCCAAGAGAGAGAAAGAGAGAGAGGGCAAGGGAAGGAAAGGAGGAAGGAGGAAATCCGCTGCTGGAGGAGCTGCGGAGTGTGGATTGAAGATCCGAGTTCGGATTCGTGGAGGCAACGCTGAGACGGTGATTTCCATCCAGCCGATTCATGGCTCTGAAGCGATCTTCAAGGGTAACGATCTCCTTCTTGGACATTGAAGTCCTTTCTTTATGCATGTGCGTGGAATCCTCCACCAAGAGGTGGATCGCGGAAGTGATTCCTTGGTTGAGTCTGCATCTAGAGCCGGAAGTGTGGAGTACGGCATATGCATGCTGTGTGAAGCCTTTCTGGACGGGTAGTCTGGATTGGTGATGATCATGAGTAAACCGGAGAAGACTCTGTGGATTTCGTAGACTTGATGATATGAAATATATGTTTTGGTTATTGGATGGATGAATGGGATGTGATGTTGCGTATGGATGAATGGAGGCTTTGGTTAAGCTCATGCTTGTGATGAGAGATCAACTGGTAGCACGCCTGGAAAGAGCGAGAGAAACCCGGCCTGTTACACCACTAGGGTGGGTTGATCTAGATAGAGAAGGGATCGATTGGTGGTAATGCCCGGGAAGCGAGCACCCGGCTTACTACACCACAAGGGTGGGTCGATCAGGAAATAGGTGAGGGGTCGATTGGTGGTAATGCCTGGGGCGCAGCGATAAGCCCGGCTTGCTACACCACAAGGGTGGGTCGATCTGCTCTGGTTATATTTGTGGATGATGTGAGGTTAGTACCTCTGAGTGGTATGGACGGGATGTCGCCAGCATGATACTGGTGGACTAGGATCGAACCGCCCAACCAACAAGTGAAGAACCTCTGATCGGCGGTGTACGACTAGGATATCCGGTACACCAATAAGGTGCCCTGAGTGCACAGAGCGTCTGGTGGATACCGGCGTTTGTGATGTGATTGTGATTGGTAGATTAATCTATATAATGATGACAATGCATACAGGGAAGGAACCACCGCCCCGGGTAAGGGGTAGGGTCGTTATAAGTGGTCAGCTAAAGCTGACCGTTACTTTGTTTGTCGCTCTTGGGTGGATAATGAATTGCAGGTGCTGATGATGACATTGAAGTGAGCAGAGTGCTGGATTGCTGCTAAAGGCGCTTGAAGGCCGTGCGAAGAAACGTGGTTGGATTTCATGTGTGGCCGGCCTGCGTATCGATGTACGAAAATGTATTTATGAAAAGAGAAACTTGCAAGGCCTTAAGGCAGGCCCTAAGGACAGTGTGTGGGTTGTATACATTCCTGTTTTTGATATATAAATATGGAGTTTATATAGTAGTGGACATTCTCTGAGCTGAGTTCATTTAACTTCAAATGCTGCGCTAGAATGTTTTGAGTTAGGGTGCGAATAGATTTTGATTTACACACGTAATTCTGCCATTTGTCTGTGAACTATGGCGTGGGGTCCCGGCAGGGCCCACTGTTATAGTCCATGTGACGGGTAGGGGCGTTACAAAGTGGTATCAGAGCTAGGTTGAGATTGTTTGAGAGGAGAGAACATAATTGAACTCACGAATGTCCACTAGGAATGTATTTCATGCACGTGAAGTGCGTGAGCGTGTAGGCAATGTATAATTATCGTTATGAAATGGATACTTAATGGTGTTTTGTACATTGCTAGGTGGAGAGGAGTGGTGTTGGGCAGTCTGAGCTCCAGCGGTCTGATGAGAGTGCAACACCCATTGAAGCGCCTACACCTCCTTCGGCGGAGACCATACGGGTAGTGACAGAGACGGTGCTTGCGGTGTTTCATGCACAGCATACTGGACAGGCAAGTCCTGCAGGAGTACTCGTACAGACTGGTGCAAGGCAAGAGCGTGTTGCAGTTGTGGCGGAGGAGCAAGCAACGAATGAGTTCTTGAAAACCTTTATGGAGTTTCATCCACCTACATTTGGTGGAGCGCTTTCCCCAACGTAGGCGGAAGATTAGTTGGCAAGAGTAAAACGGATCCTGATGGCAATCAGGACGGTGGAGGAGCAGAAAGTAACCTTAGCCACTTTTCTGCTAGAAGGAGATGCGAGACTGTGGTGGGATGTGATGGAGGTGCAGCACTTGGCAGGTCGCGGATTAGCGGAGGTTTCAATGGATGAATTCTCCCGATTGTTTCTCGCCAAGTATTTGCCAGTGTCGCAACGGATTGCGATGGAGAATGAGTTTCAACGTCTGGTGCAGGGGGAGGCAGATATTGATACATACCTGCATGAGTTTACCAGACTAGGGCGCTATGCGGGGTTGACCTTTGTTGAGGGGCACGAAAGACAAATCGATTTTACGAGGGGCTGCGGGATGAATTGAGGTTGGTAATCCTGAGTTCCGTGAACCAAGGCTTCCAAGCGTTGGTCAATACAGCCCGTGCCTTGGAGAAAGATTTGAAGCTGGTTCAAGAGAAGAAACGACTGGCAGTGGAGAAGCCAGAGTTTAGAGTGTCGCAGTCAGAGCAACAAAATTTGGTTGGATTTCGAGGCTCAAAAAGATCGTCGGCACGGAAACACTTTGTTTGGGTATGTTAGGAATTCATGAGGCCTTCCTGAGGCATGTGACATGTTACCGGACTGTTGTCGTCGAGTGAGGGGGAAGGAACGAGAATTCTCTCCGGTGCTTGGGTTTTCAGAGCCTCGTGAACTAGCCAACCGACTCCTTAATATTTTTCTCTATGTGGAGAAGAAACGTCTGATGCGGTGTGGTATCCCTTCGGACACAGCCCAGATCGTCGGGACTTCTCAGGAAGGGAGAACGAAAGAGGAATGCTGTGGTAGCCCCTTCTGTTGTCCTTGATACGGTGGTGGCGGCGGCCCCTTTTGATGCATGTCCCGAGTCGACTCCCGAGGTGCAGATACTTGCGTCCCCAGTTCCTCAGGTGTCTTCGGAGGCGGTGGCCCCTCGAAAGCTTTTTGCCTAGTTAGCAAGGGTCTGGGATGTGACACATCCGGCCTCAGCTTTGCTGACGTTTCTGAAGACGAGCGTTCTGGCTCGGATGACGAGTAGTAGCCTTTTGTTTTCGCAGCTGTGTATTTGTATTTTGTAGTTTTAGCCGGTCGTATTGCTTTTTTGTTCGACATTTATTGTAATCGCCCCTAGGCGTTGTTTGTCATTTGCTGGATCATTTTAGTTGTTCTGTTTGACATTATTCTAGCTTTGTTAGGGCGTCTTTAGCCTGCGGCTTAGTTTGCACGAGGGTTGCTTGCAGCTCGGTTTTATGGAGAATGTAAGTACTCAATCTGACTGCCGGAGAATGTGGGTACTCAATCCGGTTGCAATCGTGTGGGGGGCAGGCCCTGGCGACAACAAGGCGTTGGTTTGCAGTAACGGGGGAGAATGTAAGTACTCAATCCGACCGCCGGAGAATGTGGGCACTTGATCTGGTCGCCGGAGAATGTGGGTACTCAATCCGGTCGTCGGAGAGCGTAGGTTCTCAATCTGGTTGCAATCGCGAGGGGGGCAGGCCCTGGCGACGACAAGGCATTAGTTTGCAGTAACGGCGGAGAATGTAAGTACTCAATCCGACTGCCGGAGAATGTGGGTACTCAATACGGTCGCCAGAGAGTGTGGGTACTCAATTCGGTTACAATCGCAAGGGGGCAGGCCCCGACGACGAAAAGGCATTGGTTTGCAGTAACGGCGGAGAATATAAGTACTCAATCCGACCGTCGTAGAATATGGGTACTTAATTCGGTCACTGAAGAGTGTGGATACTCAATCTGGTTGCAATCGCGAGGGGGGCAGGCCCTAGCGACGACAAGGCATTGGTTTGTAGTAACGGCGGAGAATGCAAGTACTCAATCCGACCGCCGGAGAATGTGGGTACTCAATCCGGTCGCAGGAGAGTGTGGATACTCAATCCGGTTGCAATCGCGAGGGGGGCAGGCCCTGGCGACGACAAGGCATTGGTTTGCAGTAATAGCGGAGAATGTAAGCGCTCAATCCGACCGCCGGAGAATGTGGGTACTCAATCTAGTTGCAATCGCGAGGGGGGTAGGCTCTGGCAATGTTAAGGTGATGAGCGATAATGTTGGCAAAGAACCTGCTTGCTCGGCTTGCAAGGACGGCTTTACCTGAAGATTTCATATTAATATTACTGAAGCAAATACGATATTGTGTTTAAAAATAAGCATATTCCGCGCGAGCCTATGCTCGCGACTTTTACGATCAGTGAGTGACAAGATGCAAGGGGATGCAAACAATATGAAGTAAAAACGTAGAAGGAAAGGCCTCATGTAAGTCGCAAGCTGCTGGTATGCTGCGAGGGATCTTCCTGCGTCGGGGAGAGCGTCCTTCCTAGGAATCTGCTGCTGGGCGTAGGTTCATGTCGTCAACGCTGAAGGTGGTAGTGGATATTGGTTGTGCTTGTCTTGCGTAGCAGGCATGTGCCTCTTCTTGGTCTCCGCGAACAACTCCCACTCCTCCAGGGGTTGGGAATTTCATTGCGAGATAAGGGATTGACGGTATTGCTCCAAAGGTGGATTGTACTGGCCTTCCAAAAATGGCATTGTATGCCGAACTTGACTTGATCACGACAAAGTTGACATCATGGGTATCTTGCTTCGAGAAATCTCCCATCGTGACGGGCAACGTGATTGTGCCTTGGACCGGGACGAGGTGGTTGTCAAAACTATAAACGGGGTCTTCTGCGGGGCTAAGATGTTTAGTGAGTTTCATGCTTTCCAGGGTTGAGAGAAACAACACATCAACCGAGCTTCCGCTGTCTACCAAGATCCTTTTGACATTGAAGCAGGGATCCCCGATCCCGGCATGGACAACGTGGGGATCTTGGTTGGGCGTCTGCAGCCCTTCGATGTCCTTGTCATCGAATGTGATGGTAATATCCTGATTTGGCTTCCTAGCTAATCCTCTTACTAAAAGTATCTGGGTCAGAGGCCCGGCGATGGTCTCTATGTTGCCCACCATCGGCCACCCCCCACCAGTTCCCTGTGGTGGGTTTTGCTGGTATCTTTCACGATGTTGCGTTCGCTGGTTTTGTGCTTGCCCTTGCAGGAATCTCCCAAGGAGCCCTTGGCGGGCGAGACGTTCGATTTCATCTTTCAGCCTGACACACTCTTCGGTGCTGTGACCAGGCCTGCAGTGGAACTCACAGTACCTTGTATGGTCAGCATTAGGGTTTGGATGCGGTGTTCTTGGCCGCTGGAATGTCGGATCATTCTGAATTGCGTACAGTATGTTAGTGCGGGTGTTATTCAGAGGGGTGTATTCTTGAAGTGGATGTTCCCCCCAGTCCTTTGAGGGTCACGTCGACGTTTATCTCCACGGCGCTCAGCCTGATGCTGCTCTTCTTGTCTTATGAGAGTTTGTTCTTCTCCTTTCTTCTTTTTTTGTCCACCTTCAAATTGTTGGTGATGTGCTTCGATGGCCTCGTCGGCCGCTATCTGGGCTTCGACCCGGTGAACAAGATCTGGATAACTTGGCACAATTTCCCTCATCAGTGCTGAATAGAAGCTGCTAGGACGGAGACCCCCAAGGAACACCCCTCTTAACAGCTCTGGGTCGACACCTGGGATCTAACGAGCTTCTACAGAGAACCTGCAGAAGAAGTCTTTCAAGGACTCCCCTTCGTTCTGGCGGATACCTGATAAATGAGAAGGGTCGCGGACGATCCTCCAATTTACTATGAATTGATCCATGAACTATCTTGTTAGCTCTGTGAAGTTGGCGATGGTGCCCACCCTCATGGAGTGGAACCATGTGCGGGCTTTCCCCTTGAGGGTGGCTGGGAACACTTGACAGAGCAACTGATCGGGTGCGTTGTAGATCCTCATGATAGTAGTGAAGTGGTTGACATGTTCCAATGGATCGTCTGTTCCATCGAACGTCTCGATATTCGGCAGCTTGAAACCAAAAGGAATTGGATGTGCCAGGATTTGCGGTGCGAGTGGGGAGCCTTGGCAGAGTGGTCTGCGAGCGTGAATATCCTGTCGGCCAGCCTGCAGGTATTCCTCTGCGATCACCTCCCGGATTTCTTCTCGGGTGAATCTTTCGAGCGGGGGAGGTCGGGACTCGTCTCCCAGTTGCGGCGGTGCCCCCCTGCTTCGGTTCCTCCATGAGCCAGGTGAGTGGAATTGGCGGCATCAGAGTATTCTCCGGGCGCCTCTTGTCTTGGAGCATCTTGTGCCCTGACATGATTTGGCGGTGGCGGGTTAACCGCTGCTAGAGGAGGAGCAGGAGGCACTCCCAGATTCCTGAGCAAAGCAAGCATTTCAGTTTGTTGCTCCTCCATCTGGCGAACACGCCCCTCAAGGGCGGTGACGGGGGCGAAGGCGGCTTCAGCCGTCAATGACACGTCCACCAAAGAGTGGGAGCGTGCGGGTTCGGCATGTCCGCCAAGGACGGAACCTTCAGTAGAGCGAGCGCTTCTTTTTGCCATTGAAGCAGAACTTGGAAGTGGCAAGGCTGGTGATATTGTTCTTTTAAAGGATGCTGGGAATCGTGTTCCCACAGACGGCGCCAAACTATTGCGGGCTAACTCGATGCCCCGGTCGGACCGGATTCAACTGGGCCGCCTTAGCTTGCAGGGCGGTGGAGCGCGCACACAGTCAAAGAAAAGGGAAGATCGACTCAAGATATGATGACGTGGAAAAAACCCTAAATTGGATAAAAAAACCACGTGAGCAGGTCTGTGCCAGTCAAAATATACTAACTGCTTGCGGTTACAGGGCGTTCGGTGAATCGGGGCGACAGGCCGCTCCCGTTATAACTTGAGGTGAGAGAAGAGGATTGCAGCTCCCCGCGTGCAACAGGCTGCTTCGCGGGAGCGCTTTGAGTACTAGGATTTGAGTGGCGGCACTGGGGCTCTGTAGTATGGGTTGCGGGTCCGCCGCGTGCCTACTTGCAAGGATCGTCTTCTTCCTCCTCTGCTCGCGCTGGGACCAGGGCGTTCTCCGGCTGATGGTGCTCTGGTGGTTTGTGGTGGCTCGCGGTGGCTCGAGGTGGCTGGAGGATGACCTGAGGGAGGAGTCCGGTAGAGCTCTGTCCTGAGGAAGAAGATGACCAGGAGCCAAAAGGTGTTGAATAAGGAGACCCTGGAGCTACTTTTATAGCCTCCAGTAGCGGTTCATGGCGGGCCCCACCACCAATATAGTGGGTTAGTGGGTGGTTACCCACCAGATCGGACGGTGGGGAAAGCTCACCACGATCGGACGGTGGGGAAAGCTCACCACGATCGGACGGTGGGCAGGCTGTCCACGGTGGTGGGGCGGCCATGCGCCGACGGTGGAGGCGGCCGGCCAGCCGGCGGCGGCCTGGCCGGCGACATGTACGACGGCCTGGCCGGCGGCCCGGCGGCTTGGCCTCGGCCTGCGGTGGCAAGGCCGGTCTGCGGCAAGGCCGCCGGCGGCCTGGCGGCGTGGCCGCGGCCATCTGCGGCAAGGCTGACCAGGCCGCGAGCCCGGCCAGTGGCCAGGCCGCCGGCGCCGCGACCTGCAGCGGCAAGGCCTGCCTGGCTGCGGCCTGCGGCGGTAGGCGGCGGCCAGCCAGGCCGGTGGCGGCGGCGGCGGCCAGCCAGGCCGGTGGCGGCGGCGGTTTCCCCCCAAAGGGGCGGTTTTGGTGGAGAGGGTGAGAGTGGGCCCCACCTCCCATGTTCTCCTCATCATGGGAGGTGGAGTTGACTAGTCAAACCTATGATCTCTCATTTTGGGGGGAGATCATGAGGGTGTCCTCCTCAAATGATGGTGTATCCCATCAATTATAAATTTTTATGTCCTAATTTTGGTAACTATTAAACAAATAAACATACAATACAATTTACCTGAAATTGTAGTTTGCTTGAAATATAAAGTAAATTCACAGAAATTTAAAGTAAATAGATAAATAAATAGCAACACTATGAATCACATCATGCTCTTGTCTGTCCCAAATAAACCTCAAGTGCAAAAGAAATGCCAATAGATTATATAAGTATAATGTAAATGAAGTAATTATTATGCTTAACTATAATTTTAGGCGGTTGTTAACTGCAACCTGTTATTGGCTAGTCGCACCCCAAAATCTCCTAATTTTTCGCGCCTTTTCGAAATACGTCTTGTACATGCAATTTCAGGAAAAATGTTCAACACGAAAATTGTATAAGATCTCCAACTTTCGCGTCGAACACTTTTCCTGAAATTGCATGTACAAGGAATATTTCTGAAAGGCGCAAAACTTCGGCATATTTTCAAAGTATGTCTTGTACATGCATTTCTAGGAAAAGTGATCACCACAAAAGTTGTAGATCTCGACGAGATCTACAACTTTCGTATTGAGCACTTTTTCTAAAATTGTATGTACAAGGTGTATTTTGAAAATGCGCGAAAAGTTTTGAGATTTTAGGGTGCGACTAACCAATAACAGGTTGCGGTTAACAATCGCCTAATTTTAATTGTAATGAGTATCTTGTAATTGTTCTACAATTTATTCTTTCAAAACAAACATCTCAATTGTAGTTGTTTCCTCATGTGTAACTAGCTCAAGCTCAATTTTTTGTCTATGTTGGTTTGTTTATTTCTTGTCCAATGTTTGTCCGTCTCCGAATCCACCAAGTTTTCATTATCATCGCGTGCTTTAAACTTTGTATCTACCCTCGATGAATGTCTTTTGATGTAATTATGGTGTGATATTGTACCCATCAGAATTATGCATTGTTTTGAGAATGTGTACTATGACACATTTCTAAGGATCCGTCACTTAGTTTTTTTTTCGTACGCCAAAGATTCGTTCAATAACACTATGAAGTGAAGAGTATGTTTTGTTAAAGATCCCACGACTACTTCAATCAACAGTGTGTTCGCATCGAGCAAAGTTTAACAAATGATATCTTGATTCTAAAAATGATTTAAAAAAACCCAATTTTTAAAGGATATCCGACATCAACGAGATATTATTTTCCTATTATGAATAACATAGCTTTATTTTTTTAAAAAAATTATTACCTTCACAGTTAAAACTCGGGCTTAAAAATCAAGTCAAGGTATACATGAGTCTAACATGACCAAATTTGTTTTATTAGCAGGCACTCCTTCATTATATGGCAATGATTTGTGGCTAATTTTGAACTTTTATTTTTCTCAGGCACATTATGTTTTGCTATTATGCTTTAATCAGAGAGCAGCTGCAACAGCATGTTCCTGTGCATGCAATGGAAGCTCCTTTGATTTTTTTTGTTTAAAAAAATGTTTTAGAAAGCTAAACTTTATTTTCTTTTAGAGAATTGATATTAGCAGTCCATAAATGACTATTCGAGTCTATTTTTATTCGTAGTAATATTATAATCGTAATCCAAAATAAAACTCGCAGTAAAACAAAATTCTTAGGTAGAATAAAAAAATAAATAAAAATCCAATTAAATACAAAATTTTTAAAATGAGCAAAAATGTTGATTTAGGGCTTCATGAGTTTTGGGGAGGACATTTGCTGAGAACAAGAAGAGCAGTCACGATGCTAGCATGAGGATGACAATTTTGGTATGATTAAGCATGGACATGAGATTGCAAGCAAGATATCCGAGAGAAAACATGACTTCTAAACCATAAAAATTGAGCAAAGCAGAACTTGTCTTACAAAAAAAGTTTAGATCGCCAGCAAAAGAACTTGGAATGGGAAGGAACTGTGGATAATGTTTGTGGGAAGCAGGTTGCCTGTGCCTATGGATGATAAGAAGAATCCATTTCAGCAGAGGCGTGCAGGTGGAAAGACGAAGAGCCGCCGTTCGGGGAGGACGAATAAGTCGAAGTCCGGCGAATAGGTGGGATCGATCGAAGGAGACTGCGTTCGGGGTGGGAAATAATACGGTGAAATATGAGGTCGAGAAATAATAGGGGTTTATAAAGGAGAACTTTTCATTCATTTTGGACTGCGAATATCCATTTAGGAGAAGCTAAATAATAATGGGTTTAGAAATGGAAATGCCATTTATGGACTGCGAATAGTCATTTATGGACTGCTAATATCAATTCTCTTCTTTTATTCCGCGTATAAAATGAATGTATCATTTCGATTTTTGAGAGATTTTGACTGTATTGTATGGCCCAAAATCCATATTTATTTGTAAGTTAATCCAACTAAATAATGAAATATAATGTAATGAAAGATCAAATAGTAAACAAAAACTGATGCACTCCTCTCTCTGGAGAAGAGGCGGGAGAAGACGGCGGAAAATTATTTTTACTAGAAGGGGAAGAGGGAGGAGCGGCGTTGTCGACAAGTGAAAGGACTTTGATCGAGCGCATATCGGTGGAACAAGGGAAGAAAAATTGAGATACTGCTTGCGAATCATGGATACCTTAGCGTGACACGCTGCCGTTTACATGGAGCGGAAAACCGCGGCGGATTCCTCCACTATGCAGCTCTCCCAAACTACCCCTACATGTTCTGAGTAAAAACAGAAAGAGACTGGGCACAACCGCGAGAAAGAGACTCGAAACTGGGTATTACCTGCCAATGACTACACAGATCAATGTTGAAGGGTTTAAATGTGTATTTGGCGGGCGGTAGAGCTCTGTTGTGGGTCGCCATGAAGGTGGGACCAAACAGCTGGGCGATCGATTTTGTCATTCCCCATGAATTTATCACCATTGAGGGAGGGGTGGAGGGCAACATCTCGAAAGGAGTCAAGGGAGGGAGGGGCGGTGGACGGCATATTGCACGGAATCCGGCTGAGGGGGTGTCGGGCGGTGCGCACCAACAAGTCCACCAAGGGATGGGTAGGGGGATGTCAGAAAGCATGAGGCAAGGAGCGAAACGAGCAGAAGAGGGTGGTGACGAGGGCGTCGAGAAAGACATGAGGGTTGTTATTCGTGTGGGATGAGAAAGTTTGACTATATCAAAATTAGGGCTTTCAAACAATGAACTACAAAATCCAATTCATTAAAGTTTGTTACTAGTTACATATGAATTCCTAATAACAAACACTCTACACAATTATAAACCAAAAAAATAGAGAATAAACACACCAGTCAAGGAATATTTAAGGGACATTGGCAAAAAGCAAAATATGATCAAAAAGAGAAACAGTGACTGGTCTTTTGATTAAGGTATTTTAATAATCACCAATGATAAACATATATTTTGATAACCTCCATTTTAAAATTTGGATGAGTGAAGTCAATAAAAATTAATTTAGAACTCATTCCATCATCCAGTGGGAGCTCTACAAGGATCAATAAGACGGTGTTTTAGGCTCTGTTTGGCGTGGTGGTAGTGCTCGTAAACGCATGGGTTAAACCGTCATTTGTTAAGGATCACCTAACAAACATCATCCATTTGAATATAAAAATGGATGAAGTTCCCTATAGATGGACGTTAACGAATAACAATTTAACTCTCATGTTCATAACCGTCACCATCATGCCAAACAGAGCCTTAGCTATTCGTGATCGTCAAGCGCAATCCCTAGATTGGCACCACTTCGCAGTGAAACAAATTTGTCAATCATAATTAGAGCTGTCACTGTTCGGTTCGGTTCCGGTTCTACTAAAACCAGAAACAAAACCACTAAGATAACGGCTCTTCAAATTAGAACCAAAATCTTATTGCTTTGACCGGTTCCAGTTCTGGTTCCAGTTCCAGCTTAATTTTTGGAATTGTCGTGTCAACGATTCTTATTACGGTTCAACAAGAACCAAAACCAAACCGACCAATAACGGTTCGGTCTGGTTTCATGCGGTTCAGTCCGGTTACAATCGGTTCCAACTAAAACCAAAATCAAAATTGGTGGAATAAAATAAAAGCGGGCTGCAAATAGTAAAACTCAAAATAACATCGAAATAGAAATAATTATGTTGCGCACTTCTCGATGGTCTTTTTCACGATCGGTGAGATAGTATTCATCACCTTCCTATGTGTGTCGACTTGCCACGACGTCTAGTTGGCTTGTGCACGTCTCGTCGGCATGATCAACCGTAACAATCAGCTACAATTAATTGTCTTTCATGATTACTAATAAATATTAGTTTGATATTTTTTAAAAATAAAATATTTCAAAAAAAATATGTAATTAAATTGAAAATACATTATATAACTATATAAAAATAAAAAAATGCACTGCAAAAATTGATTACAAATTACACCAATGTCAAATCATATCACGTGATTTTTATGCAGTGAACTTTTATTCGCTCCAAAATCGACCCCCTTTAATGCGATTGTAGTTTGTGTTCAATCTGCAGAAGCTTTCACTCATGATAGTAAGTATAAATATTATATATAAATTATATAATAATAACATAATAATAATAATAATAATAATAAACGGATTACGGTTCGGTTCTACTTTGATCTGTTTCGTATCGGGTCTAAAAATCCTGAAACCGCTTGAGACTTGTATGTTGCGGTTCCGGTTCTGGTTCCGGTCCGTATAATAAAATGTAAGAACCACACTCTGATTAATGTTGTTCACGGTTCCAAAATTCAAACCGGAACCGAATAATTTGCGAACGGTTCAGTCCGATTTTTTGCGGTTCGGGTTCAGTTTTTTGTTCTAAGTGACAGCTCTAGTCATAATAACTATGCGTAGTAGTTGCCCGCAACAACGGAACAATACCTATTTATTTTAATTTTATTTATATTTATAATTAAAATGGCACTGAAAATTTACAATACCTATTCTGATATTAGCACGCCAAAAACCGAAATAATATCTATTATTTTTTTAGATTTGGTTCAAATCTTATAAGCACAACACCCGATTTTCAATTTCTCATAACCCTAATTCGTCTCTTGTTCACGTGAGACCACGCAGTCGTTTTCGCGTGCTACAATGTCATCGTCTTCGATGTCGGAGCTTCACCGGAGTTTATTTCTTCGAGCCTCGCCCGAGTATCTTCCAACTCCTAATAATACTCTATTGGGTTTATATTTTGAGTTTTTAGTTTTTTATGGTTAACTTGTATGGTAAGATTATTTTGTGTTTTATTTACGTTATGGGATAAATTTTTTGCATCAATACGTTCAAATACTAGGTACTAAATTATGATTATGCTCATGAAAATATTTTTTTTAAAAAAAATCAAGTTGATGGTCTCATAAAAATTTGGGCAACAAATAAAAATTGATTGTCAATATTAATGACGTGTTAATATTCAAAATAGATGTACTCCTAACAATTCTCTAAATATTAAGACAAAATAAGGCAGCTTCTAAACATTCTAAATATTTATTTGTACATTAAAATAGTCTAGTTATGCAAAAGTTTTACATTTAATTAATTAAACAATTCTTAAGATAATTGTTAAAATCATCGTACTTTTGGCTAGTCGCACCGTTTTATTGAAAGTATCTCACGTTCACATATTGTTAAATACATCACACATTGTTAATTGCAGCGCAATCGAGATAAAGATACCGTACTTAAAAATTGAATAAAAAGAGGTTTTAATTGAATTAAAACATGAAAATCAACCAAAATAATACAAAAATGACATTAAAAATATTGCTCAAATCTTTGTAATCTCCATGAAAAATAATGTATACAAAAATTCATGAAAAATAATGTATACAGAAATAAAAGTAAATGATTATAAATAAATACAATTGATTATGATAATGAATCATAATTGAAAACATTCTAGTACCCATTTATTCTACAATAGAGATTTTTAACACAAATAATCTTCAAAAAAGAGGAGCAATCCGCTCGTTCATTCGAAGCTGCCGCCGCTCTCAGCTTGCCGACAGTGAGGAACACATTTCATTGAAGAAACACCAGCAATGTTGATGTCTCTAGAAGCATGACTTTTTTAAAGAGTAACTTTAATATAAAGCTGGAAGAAATTACAAGACAATTAGCTCAGTTCCAATTACTGTGTACAAATATAAACTCAATTATTATTAAAACATACAAATTATAAATATGAATTAAGTAATTATAATTTAAACAATTACTTCTGTAAAATATTTTAAAAAAGCCGAAGATAAATTTATAAGTAGTATTTTAAAATTTTGCAGAATATTATTTATTCTATAATAATTTAATATAATTTAGTAATAAAATTATATAATATATGTTTCATGAATTTACTTAAAATATGATAATAACATATAAAATTTTTATTTATTTTGATAGGGGTGCGCCAGACCTAAGCAGTAGTGCAACGCAAAGGCGACGCTTGAAAGCCCCAGCAGCAAGCTACAGTGGTGGGCCCTCCCCCAAAAAAAATTAATTTAATATCATAGTGAGCCAATGGCCCACGTATCAGATATTAAACTGATAAGAACAGATACTACACTTGATCTTAGCCAAAAGGCCGAGAAAGGTATGAATTGTTATGCGAAGCTCCGCTCTATTTATAGCTGCATGCTGGACAAGGAAATGTTATTGGCGATGTGGGATTAAATGTTAGGATTTACGAATTAAGAAAATAAATAAATAATGGCATGCAGCATGCTTCTAATATATTCTATAAAAAGCAAAGTACTAAAATGGTCTGTATATTATATTGACACAAATATTTATGGGGGTATATTTGGTATAGCAAAGTTTTTTTGGGCAAACATAATATAATAAAGTATTAAACTACTAATTCGCTCGCCTGATGAGGCCGACGGCTGCCTGAGAGCATCGAGCACGGGCATACCCGACGCCCAATGCTCGTATACATAAATAATTATTATAATTTAGAGTTTTAACTTTTAACTGCAAACACATCAAATCATTCTCATTTTATTAATCAATTTTTTATGATTTTTCTTCTAAAATTTTTACTTTTTTTCAAGATTAGTTCATCCAAGTGCTCTAATTCATCCAATGAATCATTACTGTTAATTATCCTTCAAAAAAATATAATCTCATCTTTCGTGAAACTATCGACTATCCCACGGTTCCAGAGCCCGAGCCGAGCGTGGTCCTATTCAATGCCCCTACCCTCACAATGTCCATTAAAGACGTATCCTCGAATTTTGGTCGATGCATGCTCTAAAATTTCTCTAGGGTTCTCCTTGCCTTCCCTATAACGTCTTCTTCGTCATGTTTCTCAGGTTGGCCTCCCAACTTGTTATTGGTTCCCCATTAACTAGAAAATAAGTGTGGTGTTTAAAAGTAATTGAGTTGGAATTTACTAGGTTAAATTTGTGCTTCAAATGCAAATCATTAGTTCATTAGAATCATGTTTTTATCATTCAATTGGCAGGAAATCTATGGTACCTACACTAAGTTACAAATAATTTGTGGTGGAAGAAAAGATCTAAGGGCCCTTTCGCTGAACAGGAATTGGTTTTCTGTAATTAGATTTGACTTTCAGAAAACTAATTCTTCTGTTCGGCGCGTGAAAATTAGCCAAACATTGGTTTTGTGGGTCAATTCCACCGGTTTTCATATAAACCTAATTTCACGATGACACAAAACTTATCCCCCCGCACAGATTTTCGTTGGTTTCCCCTGATATCGGTTGTTCACCCTACCGCCTCCGCCGCTCTCCTCGATCACGATTTCTACCTGGTATGCTCCCGATCCTGCCCTCTTCCCTCTTCCTCGTCTTCCCGTCAGGTATGCTACCAATCTCTTCTTTTTTCTCTTTTTTTTCTTTGATTTTCTTAGTAGGTTTCAGATCGCGTAGATCTAGAAATTCTAGAGTGGTTTTCTTAAACAATTTTCTTGGTAGGGCTGCGATCTAATGATGGTTTTGTTCTTCGATTTTTTTTGGACTATGCAATCTAGGAAATTTGTGTTTCTCCTTTTCTTTTCTGGTGATGGTTTTCTTCTTCAATTTTTTCTTGGATTATGCAGACCTCGCAAATATGTATACATCTAAGTGTGCTAGTTTCTTCTAAGAAATATGTATTATAGATGTTTCTTCTAGAAAATATGATACGATCACAGATAAATTTCAGGAGGAATCCGGCAAGGAGAAGAGCTGACGGGGGTGAGCGAGAATTAAGGAGGACGAGAAGAGATGGAATTAGGGAGCAACCCTAAAAACTTTCATACATTCCAAGATGAAGATTACATATGTCGGCCCTCTTATAGTGGCGAGGAGCGAATATAAAAGAAAATGCTGAAATTAGGAAATGATGAAAATTAGGAAATACTGAAAATACTAAAATTGCGTCAATAAACATATCAACTTATTTATTATTAATTATTTCTCCGAGGTCTCGATGGGCTCTTGCGATATACGCACCCGAAACATGTAAACTTGTAATGGTGGTTCGTCATCGTGTAATTCCGTAACATTTGGACCAATAACATTACATCTTTCCTTCAAAACGAGCTTGCCCTCAAGCTCGTGCACCAAGTGGGTGCCCAAATCATCTGGTACCTTGATCTCCCTCCAGAACAAGGCCAGGTAGCACATAGCAGTGGCGGCGGTGTTGGTGAGTAGCGACGGTGCCATCGATAGGATGGGTGACAAGAGAGGAGACAGTGAGATGATCAGATGGGTGACAAGACTGGAGCCGGCAGAGTAAGAGCCGGTAGAGGGGGCGGCGAGTTTACGAGACGGGATGACAGAAGAAGCAGTAATGCGTCCGATGGAAGCGATGGAGGGACGACCACTGTAGAGAGAAGTGGTGATAACGTCTCAAAAAAAAAGTAATCTAGCTCATTTTTTGTACTTAATATTCATCATAAATGCATTAAAATGAGTGTAAATGAAATAGAAATGAAAATAAATTCGTATTTATTTGATTTGTGCCTAATTCAGTGTTTTATAATGTGTTATTGCTAGAAACACCGAAGAAATCTGTTTGGGTAAACAAATCTGCCCAAATATCATGACCTGAAAAAAAGGTTGCAACCTTCAGATAAAAAGTTGCAACAATCTGGACAAATTTCAAATTTTAAATTCAAAAAAGTCGTCATTTATAAAAATGGAAGGAGGCATTTTTTGGACAAGGGCTGGACTTTCTTAAAAGAGAATTATTCTGGAGTAAAGGGGATCTTTTGGACAATCTTAATTGGAATTCAAGAGGGAAGAATAATCTATTGAAGGAGGAGGCCACATCTAAGGTTCAACCTCTCTCGCAAGGAAGAAGGCGGATCTACAGGTTGATCGTGCGAGCAACGTTGGGAAGAGAATCCTGCAGCGATTAATCCGTCGTATGGCATATAACAGAAGGTCCAACTGGAACCCGACGGCATATACCATGGACAGTCGGAAGGGTTACGTATGAATAACCAAACTATCCAATTAAGACTACTCGTCCTAACACAGAGCATTCTAGCGGAAGCTTTTAAATAGTTGAAAGAACTCATAATAGTAATCCACTAATCATGAATATCCACAACCACTACAACTGGAATGAAATACCAATACACTGAAAGATACTTGGCCTTAAGGCCTTACAAGGGTTCACTTAGCAATATAATGTTTTCCATACATCGGCTCGCAGGCCGGCCACACATGACAAAATAAAGAACAACTATTCGCTTTGGCCTTCGAGAGCCAGCACAGCAACATGAGCTCCAGCCTGCTATTTGTTACTCGGCTCCGCAGCACCTGCAAGCAACATTTCACCGCACGGTGGCACACAAAGCAACGGTCAGCCAAAGCCGGCCAAATTATAACGACCATGCCCCTAACTCGGGACGATGGTGCTCCTTCCCTATAATTCATTAGCTCAGCTAAACAATATAGAACAAACATACTACGCCACAGGTGTAGGCTCGCACGGCCAAACACCTCGTGCACTCAGGGCACATTATCGGTGAATCCTGACACTTCAACGTCTTCACCACCACCCCCAGGATGGCAACCTCGTGAGCATTCTAGCCTTTCTGACCACCGTCTAAGGCTCCCGACTATGTCAACGGTCAGTCCCCTTTTCGGGTCTCTCTCACCGAACCACATAGCACAGGTCCGATTCCACTTGCCCGTTGCTCACACCGCGTAGTTCACCTTAAGACGTACGCATGAGCCATGCTTCTCTCGGATCCCGTTATTCCAAACAATCACATAACCTATTTATGTTCAAGGCCGGTTCACTGACCGCCAAGTTAGCAGAACAACGATTCTGGTCAATTTTCCGGGTGCGCCTTGGAGATAATTGTTGGGTACATTGGAATATATGTACCTGATTTGAAGAAGCCTCACCCTACTCAATGATATACATCAAGGTGTATTTGATGTGCTTTGAGTTTATATGTGCAGGTTAAGTAATTGCAGGAAAAGCATAAAAGTTTCTAAACCCATGTGTCGACACCTAGAGGTGAAGTGTCGACACTTATGAAGGCTAGTGTCGACACCTAGAGAAGCTGTGTCGATACTTGGAGTAATTGTGTCGACACCATGAAAGGCAGAGTCGACAGCAGAAGAAAAGTATCGACACATACAGGCAGTGTCGACACACAGTGAAGAATTGTCAACATAATCTGTGTCGACACTTAGAGGCAGTGTCGACACCCAGAGAAACTTTGTCGACATCAAATGTGTCGACACCAGGAGGCTGTGTCGACACTCAGCAAGCTTCAACAAAGTTAAAGTACTTGTGTCGACACAAAAGAGATGTGTCGACACTCAGCAAGTTTCAATACAAGAAGACATGTGTCGACACAAAGGAGTTGTGTCGACACACAGCAGAATTCAACTAAGTATTAAAGAAGAAGTATTTGTGTCGACACACTCAACCAGTGTCGACACATTCAACAGAAGGCTTGTGTCGACACACAAAATCAGTGTCGACACATTCTGAAGAATTAGTGTCGAGAAGCTGTTACAACAATACAAGGAGTTGTGTCGACATCATCAAGACTAGTGTCGACACTTAGTCTACTTGTGTCGACACTTAGTCTATTTGTGTCGACACATAAAGACTATCTGTCTCGACACTTTCAGACAGTGACAGTGATTTCAAGAAGTGACTAGATGACTTGACAACTGCCATTTCAACCGGTCAACTGCAACTGTCAGAGCCGTCAGAAAGTTATTAGAAACCGGATCAGCCGGTTACCTTGGAGGAAGACTATATAAAGACCTTTATCCTTCAACAGGAAAAGAGGAATCACAATAAGAAAAGGATCACAATTAAACAAAAGATCTAACAACACAAAAGAAGAAGACCTTCGACAGAAGATCTAAGAAGTTGGAGAGAGAGAGCTCTTCTAAGAAGAGCAGTTGCTGAACCAGACTGCAAAGTAAGATTCAGATTGAGATTGAATCTCAAGACAGAAGTTGATTGAAGATCATCTTCACAGGAGATTCAACCCTACTGTGTTCTAATTCAAAAAACTTTGAAGAAAGCCAAGGGAGGTTGATCTCTGCCAAGTTCTTCCAAGAACTCATCAAGAAGCCAGTCAACTCATCTCTCTTTTTCAGAGTTGTGGTTAATTACTTTGTATCAAAGAGTTAGTGAGGAATGATTCTCAGGTTAAGTGTATAAAGGATGAGATATGCTCAGCTTGTCAAAAAGGCAAGCAGACCAAATCCACCTTTAATAGCCTTGAGAACAAGGATTCTGTGAGGTGTCTATACCTCTTGCATATGGATCTTTTTGGTCCTATGCCAGTTCACAGCCTAGGTAGGAAGGTCTACACATTTGTGGTTGTAGATGACTATTCAAGGTATTCCTGGGTGTTCTTCCTTAGACAAAAATCTGAAACTTCAAGTATCTTATATAGTTTTGTTAAACAAATTCAGAATGAATTGGACAGTACAGTGGTCAAAATCAGAAGTGACCATGGTTCTGAATTTCAGTCTGAAAGTATGACAAAACTATGTGAAGAGTTTGAGATTTTTCAGGAATTTTCTTCACCTAAAACACCTCAGCAAAATGGTATTGCTGAAAGGAAGAATAGAACCTTGATAGAGGCTGGTAGAACCCTATTGAGTGACACTTCTCTCCCAAAATATTTCTGAGCTGAGGTAGTAAATACTGCTTGTCATGTGATCAATAGGGCTACTATCACCAAGAGCCACAAGAAGACCCCCTATGAGATTGTGAAGGGCAGAGAACCAAATTTATCCTATTTCAGGATCTTTGGTTACAAGTGTTATATCCTTAACAATGGTAAGTCTTATCTAACCAAGTTTGCTGCCAAATCCTAAGAGGGGATCTTTGTTGGGTACAGCAATAATAGTAAGGCTTATAGGGTCTACAACTTGATTACTCAAGTTGTAGAAGTGTCTGTTCATGTAGTTTTTGATGAAGCCAGACTCATTAACAATGAATTGCCAAGTAGTGTTTGCAGCTCTACAGGTGTAACTGAGAAGATGGATAAGCTTACCATTGCAAAAGATTCTTCTGCAAGTCAGCAAGTGGAAGATGGTGGCTGCTGTCCATGGGGAGTACAAGATACTCCTAATGCTGAAGAAGACCAAGAGGTGCAGCTAAATGAAAAGACTGAAGGTGTACAACCTGAAGACAGTCTGCCTCCAGCAAATAGGCACTTAAAGGATCATCTAATCAATCAAATAATTGGAGATCCCAGACAAGGGGTGCAAATAAGGAGCAGGAATCTAAGTACAGTTCTTTACTCCAGCTTCCTATCCCAAGTGGAATCAAAGAAGTTTGAAGAAGCAATTCTAGACCCTCATTGGATTGAGACCATGCAAGAGGAGCTGAATCAATTCAAAAGATACAAGTTCTAGGAGCTAGTTCCTAAACCCAATGACCACAACATTATTGGAACTAAGTGGATCTTTAGGAACAAATTGGATGAGAATGGAATCATCATAAAGAATAAAGCTAGACTTGTTGCAAAGGGATATAAAGAGGAAGAAGGTATTGATTTTGATCAAACCTTTGCTCCAGTAGCAAGACTGGAAGCAATAAGGATGTTCCTTGCCTATGCAACATATCAAGGATTTAAGGTATATCAAATGGATGTTAAGTCAGCTTTTGTGAATGGAAATCTGAAGGAAGAAGTCTATGTAGAGCAGCCATTAGGTTTTGTTGATTCTATTAAACCTGATTATGTTTATAGACTTAGGAAGACTTTGTATGGGTTAAAACAAGCCCCAAGGGCTTGGTATGAAACCATGTCTAGTTTCCTCATTGAGAACAAATTCTCAAGGGGGAAAATAGACAAGACTCTATTCCTTAGGGAATCCAGAGGCAAGATTATCTTAGTCCAAATATATGTAGATGACATAATATTTGGGTCTACAGAAAGTAGTCTTTGTAGAAAGTTTGCAAAACTTATGCAAGGACAATTTGAAATGAGCAGTATGGGGGAACTTAAGTTCTTCTTGAGTTAGACAGACTGAAGATGGATTATCCATATGTCAGTCTAAGTTCACCCTAGAGTTAATAAAGAAGTATGATATGGAATCATCCACTACCATGAAAACTCCTATGGGGTCAAGCATGTCTCTAAGCAAAGATGATGCAGGGAAACCTGTAGATGAGACTTTGTATACAGGGATAGTTGGATCCCTACTATATTTGACTGCTAGTAGACCAGATATCATGTATGTTACATGTGTCTGTGCTAGGTACCAAGCTAGCCCCAAAGAATCTCATCTGACAGCAGTCAAAAGGATTTTGAGATATCTTAAGGGCACACCTTATCTAGGCCTTTGGTACCATAGAAATGCAGATTTTGTACTGACAGATTATTCAGATGCAGATTTTGCAGGCTGTAAGGAAGATAAGAAGAGTACTACAGGAACCTGTCAATTTCTAGGTGGTAGGCTGGTGTCATGGAGTAGCAAGAAGCAGACCAGTGTGGCTATCTCTACAGCTGAGTCAGAATATGTTGTTGCAGGAAGTTGTTGTGCACAACTCTTATGGATTCAACACCAGCTAGAAGACTATGGTATTCAAGTAAGTAGAACACCTTTATTTTGTGATTCTACAAGTGTCATTTCTATTGCAAATAATCCTGTCTCCCATAGTAGGAGTAAGCACATAGAAATTAAATACCATTTTCTTAGAGAACATATAGAAAAAGAAGATATTTCACTAGAGTATGTTAAGACAAATATTCAGTTAGTTGATATGTTTACTAAGCCCCTAGATGAAACCAAATTCAATAATTTTAAAATTGAATTAGGAATGTGTTGGGTACATTGGTCTAAATGTACCTGATTTGAAGAAGCCTCACCCAACTCAATGATATACATCAAAATGTATTTGATGTATTTTGAGTTACTTGTGCAGGTTAAGTATTTGCAGGACTGAAGCAAAAAGTTTCTAAGTACATGTGTCGACACCCAGAGGGAAAGTGTCGACACTTAAGAAGACTTGTGTCGACACCCAGGCAAGCAGTGTCGATACTTGGAGTCATTGTGTCGACACCTGGGATGCAGAGTCGACACCAGACAGAAAGTATCGACACAAGGAGCTGTGTCGACACTCAATGAAGAAAGTACAGTAAAGCAGTGTCGACACTTAACAGTAGTGTCGACACCTAGAAGAACTGTGTCTACACCAGAAAGTGTCAACACTTGGAGCTGTGTCGACACTCAGCAAAAGTCAGCAGAGACTAAGTACAAGTGTCGACACTTAGAATAATGTGTCGACACTTAGCAGAAGAGTCAACACTTGAAGTAAGTGTCGACACCCAGAACAATGTGTCGACACTTAACTGAAGACTCAACACTTGAAGAAAGTGTCGACACATGGAGCTGTGTCGACACTTAGCAAACAACAGCAAGATCAACAAAATATTCTAAGTACAAGTGTCGACACTATGGGAATGTGTCGACACTCAGCTGAAGTCTCAACAGAAGAATCAAGTGTCGACACAAGGAGCTGTGTCGACACTCAACAAGTATCAACATGAAGATGTGTCGATACCAAGAAGCAGTGTCAACACTTAACAGATTCAATACATGAAGATGTGTCGACACAAATGAGATGTGTCGACACTTAGAAGATTTCAGCAAAATACAGAAGATCAAGTACTTGTGTCGACACTCAATTTCAGTATCGACACATGATGAAGAAACTGTGTCGAGACTTAGTATCTACAACACAAGGAGTTGTGTCGACACCTTGTAGACTTGTGTCGACACTTACACAACTTGTGTCGACACTTTGTCTATAAGTGTCGACACTTAAAGACAGAAAGTCTCGACACTTTCAGATAGTTAGAGAACTTTCAAGAACTGACTGGATGACTTGACAGCTGCCGTTCCAGCCGGTCTACAGCACCTGTCAGAGATGTCAGAATTCAGTTATGCACTGGACCAGCCGGTTACCATGAAGAAAGCCTATAAATAGGCTCATACAGTCTACAGAAACTGTTGATAAAAAAGTGGTTCAAAAGTGGTTCACAGAGTTGTTCAATTTATTGATCAACTATCTAAACAAGAAGATCTAGCTGTCCAAGTGCAGATCTAAGAAGTTGGAGAGAGAGGGCTCCATCCAAGAAATCAGCCGTTGGAACTAGGCTGAGAAGAAGGGTTCAGATTTATTCTGGATCTTAAGAAGCAGAGGTCAAGGATCAACTGCAGAAGGAGTCAATCTTATTGAGTTCTACTTTCAAGAAGCTTTGAAGAAAGCTAAGTCAGATTGAATCCAGCTGAGTTCTTCCAAGAACTCATCAAGAAACTCACAACTCCCCTCACTTATTTCTGAGTTGCTGAGTTATCATTTGTAAATTCATTTTTATCTTGTAGGATCCTTTGGATCTGAGTTTTTGTAAGCCTGTAATTATAAAAGCTGAGTGTAGGGCTTGGGAGCCTGAGTGTAGGAGATTGGAATCTCTGAGTGTAGGCCTTTTGTGGCTGAGTGTAGGCCTGGGTGGCTGAGTGTAGGCTGTTGTGGCTGAGTGTAGGCTTTGTGGAAAAGCTGAGTTGTAGGGCCTTGGGCCTGAGGTGTAGGAACCAGTTTGGGTTCTGAGACAGTGGTGAAGTTTGGTCGAATCTAGTACACTGCTAGATAGGCGAAGGGGGAAAGTGGATGTACCCAAAGCTTGGGGAACCACTATAAAACTCTGTGTCTGCTGTGATTGTGATTTGCTGTGTATGTTGTGTGTTTGCTGTGATAAAATAGTTAGAATTCTGTGATATTAACTGACTGCTGCTATTAAAGTCTAAAAAGAATTTGGTCACCTATTCACCCCCCCCCCCTCTAGGTGTTTAGGTATTATATCTTTCAAGTGGTATCAGAGCCAGGTTCCTCAAAAAGGACTAACAGTCTGAGGAGATCCTGATTGGCAGATTCAGTCTAATTCAAATTACAGATTCAAGAAAATCAAGAACCATAGGTTCCTCTGAGAATCACAAGGAATTGGGATCCATGAAATTACCTCTATGTAGGAAAGAGATATTTGGGATCTGGAAGGAAAGGGTAAGGCTGTTTATGGAAGGCTCAGACCCTAGGATTTACATCACAGTCAAAGAGGGGCCATATGTGCCCATGAAGATATCAATTCTAGATGCAAATCAGAGAACACCAAAGGATTTCTCTGAAATGACTAAGGATGAGATTGTCCTAGCCACCATGGACAAAATGGCACAAAACATTATAGTGAGTGCCATAGATGATGCAACTATTCAGAATCTTATACACTGTAAGACAGCCAAAGAGATGTGGGATACCCTTATTGTGTATATGGAAGGATCTGAAGAAGTTAGGCAAGATAGAAAATCCTTGCTAAATCAAGAGTATGAAAGTTTTAGACAAGGAAAGAGTGATAACATAACTGAGTGCTACAAGAAGTTCTATAGGATAGTGAATGAACTCATGTCTTATGGAAGAGAGTTCAGTAATTATGAACTCAATGACAAGTTTCTAAGGTCCCTAACTAAAGATTGGGACACCAAGATTTGTGCCATTAGATAAATGGCTAAGTTGGGAGAAATTACTTCACCTACACTGTTTAACAAATTGTTGTCATATGAGATGCAGTTGATAGTGAGGAAAGAGGAGGAGAAATCAACAAGAAATGAATATAAGGAAAGAACTGTAGCTTTCAAGACAGAAGCCCCCAGAAAGTACATGAATAAGTCACCAACTCCACCTCCAAAGGTTGCTGAATCAGAGTCAGATGAGTCAGTCAGTACAAAATCTGAAAGCAGTGAAAGTGATGAAGACTTTGCTGCCTTCACTAGACATTTTCAGAAGTTCTTGAAGAAGAAACAGTGGAGGTCTAGGCCTTCTACATCACAAGTTGTAGAAGAATCTGTACATGTGGTTTTTGGTTATAAATAGGGCTACCATCACTAAAAGCCTCAACAAGACCCCCTATGAAGTTGTGAAAGACAGGAAACCAAACATATCCTACTTCAGGATCTTTGGTTGCAAATGCTTCATACTTAATAATGGAAAGTCTTACTTGACTAAGTTTGCTGCCAAGTCCCAAGAGGGAATTTTTGTTGGGTACAGCAATAACAGTAAGGCTTATAGAGTCTACAACTTGTCTACACAAGTTGTAGAAGAATCTGTACATGTGGTTTTTGATAAGACTAAACTTATTAACAATGAGTTGTCTAGTAGTGTATGCAGCCCCACAGGTTTAACAAAGAAGATGGACAAGCTTACTATAGAAGAAGTACCTACTGCAAGACAGCAAGTAGAAGACAGTGGATGTTATCCAGGGGGAGAACTACATGTACCAATTGCTGATGAAGTTCAAGGAGTACAGCATGATGGAGATGCTGTAGAGGTTCAACCAGAAGTTAGGATGCCTCCAGCCAACAGGCATCTTAGAGATCATCCAATAGAGCAGATTATTGGAGATCCAAGACAAGGAGTACAAACCAGGAGCAGAAACCTGAATGCAGCAATCTACTCCAGTTTTCTATCCCAAGTTGAACCTAAGAAGTTTGAAGAAGCAATACTAGATCCACAATGGACTGAAGCAATGCAAGAAGAGCTTAATCAGTTCAAGAGGTGTAAGGTCTGGGAACTTGTTCCTAAACCTAAAGACCACAATATAATAGGAACCAAGTGGATCTACAGGAATAAGATGGATGAACAAGGGGTCATCATTAAGAATAAAATAAGATTGGTTGCTAAAGGATATTGGCAAGAAGAAGGTATTGACTTTGATCAAACCTTTGCTCCAGTAGCCAGACTGGAAGCCATAAGTATGTTCTTGGCCTTTGCAACCTATCAAGGATTCAAGGTTTACCAAATGGATGTCAAGTCAGCATTCCTGAATGGTAATCTTAAAGAGGAAGTATATGTGGGACAACCTTCAGGTTTTGTTGATTCAACTCTACCTCATCATGTCTATAGACTTAGGAAAGCTTTATATGGGTTAAAGCAAGCCCCTAGGGCTTGGTATGAAACCATATCTAGTTTCCTCATTGAGAACAAGTTCTCAAGTGGGAAAATAGATAAGACTCTATTCCTTAGGGAATCTAGAGGCAAAGTTATACTTGTCCAAATATATGTAGATGACATTATATTTGGGTCTACTGAAAGCAGCCTTTGCAAAAAGTTTGCAAAACTTATGCAAGGTCAATTTGAGATGAGTAGTATGAGAGAGCTGAAGTTTTTCTTGGGTCTCCAAGTTAAACAGACTGAAAGTGGTTTATCCATATGTCAGTCCAAGTTCACCCTAAAACTCATAAGGAAGTATAGTATGGATTCATCCAATACCATGAAGACTCCAATGGGGTCAAGTATGTCTCTTAGCAAGGATGATGCAGGGAAACCTGTAGATGAAACCTTGTATAGAGGGATAGTTGGCTCCCTATTATACTTGACTGCAAGTAGACCAGATATCATGTATGCTACATGTGTCTGTGCAAGGTATTAAGTCTGCCCTAAAGAGTCTCATTTGACAGCAGTCAAAAGAATATTGAGATATCTAAAGGGCACCCCCTATCTAGGCCTCTGGTACCCTAGGAATGGAGATTTTGAACTAACAGGTTATTCAGATGCAGACTTTGTAGGATGCAAAGAAGATAGAAAAAGCACTTCTGGAATCTGTCAATTCCTAGGTGGGAGACTAATTTCATGGAGTAGCAAAAAGCAGACAAGTGTGGCTATCTCCACTGCAGAATCAGAGTATGTGGCTGCAGGAAGTTGCTGTGCTCAACTTCTGTGGATACAACATCAGCTAGAGGACTATGGATTTCAGGTAAGTAGAACTCCACTCTTTTGTGATTCTACTAGTGCTATTTCAATAGCTAATAATCCTGTATCACATAGTAGAACAAAACATATTGAAATTAAATATCATTTTCTTAGGGAGCATGTAGAAAGAGAAGATATTTTATTAGAATATGTTAAAACTGATAATCAAGTAGCTGATATGTATACTAAGCCCCTAGAAGAAGCTAAGTTCAATAGATTTAAAATTGAACTAGGAATGATAAACTTAGAGTAAGTTTATAGAATTGAAAATAACTAAGTAAAAAGGTGTCGACACATAGACAAGTCTATGTCGACACAGAATAGAGGTGTCGACACTTCAGGAAATAGGTGTCGACACATCTAGAAAGTTGGTGTCAACACTTCAGAATATTAGTGTTGACACATGTCTAGTAGGTGTCGACACATCCAAAGTGGTGTCGACACTTAAGTTTTACTCAGAATTCTCTAAGTAAAGTCTCGACTATTTGTCGAGTTATGTAGTGTCGACACATAAACAAGTGTCGACACATATAATCTGTTGACTACACTTGTGTCGACACATATGTGTCGAGACATTATAAGTCAGTGTCGACACTTATTGCTAGTGTCGACACAATTTAAGTTAGCTGTCCCGCCTGTTCATCTTCAAAATTAGAAAGGTATAAATAGGGTTTTGCCTTAGTCTGTCGACACGCTTTCAAAAGTTTCGAGACCAAAACTTCTATGTCGACATCTCTCTCCTCTCAAGTCAAATTCTTCAACCCTAATGGCGCCTAAGCTAGAGGAGAACGTCAACGAAGGATACGAGCTGGTGCGCGGCGCTTTCGAAGATGCTGATCAAGAAATCAAGTCTGTCGTAACCCTAGTAGCTGATTCAGGGTTAGAATATTTAGTTTCTGAACCGACAAAAATCTGGAAGAAAGAGGTACTAGAATTCCTCAATGGAGCCAAGGTGGACGAATCTGGATACAAAATCAAATCCAGAGTTCATGGAGCAAAGGTTAAGGTATCCCCTAAGAGCTTGAGGAAAATTCTACAGCTACCAAGAACTCAAGAGGAAGATGAGGTTACAGCTACAAAGACCAGGGAAGCTCTAACCTGGTGTGGATTAGACTCTAAGATGAAGATTGGTTCTGTTTTCAATAGAAAAGGCATGAACAATCAAGGCAAATTCATGTCTGAGATAGTTGGCAAGGTAATTTTAAGCAAGCCAGGAGGGCATGACAGAGTGTCTGCCTCTATGTTCAATATTATGACCAGGATTATCTTCACTCTAAGAACTGATTGGTCTGTTATAGTATTTGAGAAAATCAAAGAAAGCTTGAAGAAGCCCAATCTGGACAGGATTTTAAGTCTTTATCTTGATGGAGTAATACCTGAAGTTATGAGTACAGCTGCTGGAAGCAAAATAAATCATATGAGAAAAATGGACATGAGGTTGTTCTCCAGATGGGACATGGTGTTGTCTAAAGAGATGCCAACCCCTGTGAAGATAGTTCCTGAGAAAGAAATTCCTCCAAAGAAGAAAAGGAAGACTGTTCCAGTGGCACAAGAGTCCACTAGTAGCTCTGACAGTGAAGAACAGGTTGTCTTCACTCCAAATGAGAATGAGGAAGGGACTGTTGAAAAGACTCCTACTCCTCAAGATGATGCTGAGATCCAGGGGGAGCTACCACAAGCAAGCCCCATCCACAAGGATCAAAGCCAGGGGGAGCTTCCAGTTGTAGATGAACCCACTACACTGGAAAGTGAACAAGCAACCACAATCATACTAGAGGTAATCACTGAACTAAACACTATAGATTTTCCTATGGAAGATACTGATTTGTCTGATGTTCATCAGCAAACTCAGCTGGATAGTCAAGTTCCAGATGCTGTTATAGAAGACACATCTGCTGTTGTTCAAGATGTTACTGTTCAAGTGGTATCTGATCCAGTGGTTGAAGAGACCAGAGTTTCTCCAGCTCATTCTCCACAAGAGTTTACAATGGAAGATTTGTTTCTAAATCTGGATCAAGAGGATTTTGATAAAGGAACTGCTGCTGTAGGAGATAATGCTGCTGCTGAGGGGGAGCAAGTGCACATTCTGGAAGAGCCTGTGAGGCAAGAACCTGAGAATGCACCAGCTGTGCAAACTGAGAGGCCCCCAAGCCCTAAGGAGAGGGTAGATATAGCCAGCTCCTCAGCATCTGAAGATGAGGAGGCTGCCAGGGAAAAGAAAAAGAAACTTTATGTCTTCAAGAGAAGAAGTCAAAGTTATAAGAATGCTCTACAATCTATTGCACCACAGCCTATAGTTCAGCAAACACCATCAGTTGATTATAGTGCTTTAATGGTGACAATGCAAATTAAACTGGATGAGCACAGACAGACAATTGAGAAGTATGTAGATGAAGGGCAGAAATCTTTGCAATTTGATCTGGCCCAAGATATCAAGTCAATAAGATTCGAGATGAATCTTAACAAAAAGGAAATGACAGACTGTTTTCACAAGGGTGGAAATGCAGTGGTGTACTTAGCAACACATCAAGAGAAGATAAAAGCACAAGTGGATGATATAACATTAAAGCAAGGGTATGTTCTTGAAAATCAGCTAAGCATGAATGACAATCTTACTGCTTCCCATAATGCTATTGTCACAGAATTAAAGAACCAGGCTGCTGGACCTTCTACCTCTACTGCTACTGTTAAAGCTGAATTTGACAAGGCATTTCAAGAAGAAATCAATGCTGTTAAGACTGCCATTGAAGACTCCCAGAAGGCCATATCTGAACAACTTAAAAAGCTCAAACCTTTCTTTAAAGATGGAGTCAGATACTTGGATAATCAAATCAGATTCTAGAAGGATGATGTCCGAGATCATATGGCTAGAGAAGTCATAAAGGGGGAGAGAGTTTTAGTCAAAGCTAGCTCTGATCATGCCAAATGGATATCTAATTCCATCAGAGCTACACTGGGCTATCCTCCACTTTGTGATGATGACAATGTTGCTGAATCTGGAATTCAGCCTGCATATCTTGGAGGTGAGCAACCAGAAGTAGCTCAAGTGATCTATCCTCCACCAGATTTTGAAATGGTGCAAGCTGATATTCATCACATGTATAACCCAACTGAAGGGAAGTCTAATGTCATTCTGGAGAAAGTGGTTCAGCCTATATCTGAAGCTATGCAAGCAGCTCTTCAGAAAGAAGAAGAAGCTCTACAGAAAGAAGAAGAGACTAGACTTTCTAAGAAGAGGTTTAGGGAATAAGCTGAACAAAGGCCAGACTTTGAGCAGTGGAGCCCTACCTCAAGAAACATTATATTAACTGCCTGAAAAGCTGCCAAAGACAACATTCATGACAGGAACAAGTGGTTCTCTGAGGCTGAATGGAGGAAACATGAATCAAGGCAGGAGGCAATAGTCCAATATAGAAGAAAGACAAAGATGGGAAAGCTACCTCCTACTGCCCAGGAGCCTAGCAAGTACTTTCCTAAGCCATACCATTATTTTGAAAGACAAAAGATCAAAGCAGAAGAGCTTAAGAAGAAAGATCTGAAAGGCAAGAAGCCTGCTGATGCTGAAGCTGCTGATGCTCCTATCCAAGCTAAAGTTCATGCTGGCAAAGGAATAGTTATCAAGGAGCCTGAACAGAAATAGATTTAAAATTTTCTTGAAGTTTACTTTGTAATCTTTTTGATGAAAAAACATTTTGTGAACTTCTGAGAATATATAAGACAGATATTAGAACAATATGTTATATGTTAAATCTATTTCATATTTGTTCTATGATGATGTCTATGTCTATTTCATATTTGTTCTGTGATGATGTATTTGTATACATGTGAAATTGATACATGTTTATGTTTACCCTGCTGTATATTATCCTGCTTTACATCATTTTGTAATTTTATTATGAATGGTGTATATCATTGACTAAGTGTTATGACTTCTCCAAATAGGGGGAGATTGTTGGGTACATTGGTCTAAATGTACCTGATTTGAAGAAGCCTCACCCAACTCAATGATATACATCAAAATGTATTTGATGTATTTTGAGTTACTTGTGCAGGTTAAGTATTTGCAGGACTGAAGCAAAAAGTTTCTAAGTACATGTGTCGACACCCAGAGGGAAAGTATCGACACTTAAGAAGACTTGTGTCGACACCCAGGCAAGCAGTGTTGACACTTGGAGTCATTGTGTCGACACCTGGGATGCAGAGTCGACACCAGACAGAAAGTGTCGACACAAGGAGCTGTGTCGACACTCAATGAAGAAAGTACAGTAAAGAAGTGTCGACACTTAACAGCAGTGTCGACACCTAGAAGAACTGTGTCTACACCAGAAAGTGTCGACACTTGTAGCTGTGTCGACACTCAGCAAAAGTCAGCAGAGACTAAGTACAAGTGTCGACACTCAGAATAATGTGTCGACACTTAGCAGAAGAGTCAACACTTGAAGTAAGTGTCGACACCCATAACAATGTGTCGACACTTAACTGAAGACTCAACACTTGAAGAAAGTGTCGACACATGGAGATGTGTCGACACTTAGCAAAGAACAGCAAGATCAACAAAATATTCTAAGTATAAGTGTCGACACTATGGGAATGTGTCGACACTCAGCTGAAGTCTCAACAGAAGAATCAAGTGTCGACACAAGGAGCTGTGTCGACACTCAACAAGTATCAACATGAAGATGTGTCGACACCAAGAAGCAGTGTCAACACTTAACAGATTCAACACATGAAGATGTGTCGACACAAAGGAGATGTGTCGACACTTAGAAGATTTCAGCAAAATACAGAAGATCAAGTATTTGTGTCGACACTCAATTTCAGTGTCGACACATGATGAAGAAATTGTGTCGAGACTTAGTATCTACAACACAAGGAGTTGTGTCGACACCTTGTAAACTTGTGTCGACACTTACACAACTTGTGTCGACACTTAGTCTATAAGTTTCGACACTTAAAGACAGAAAGTCTCGACACTTTCAGATAGTTAGAGAACTTTCAAGAACTAACTGGATGACTTGACAGCTGCCGTTCCAGCCGGTCTACAGCACCTGTCAGAGATGTCAGAATTCAGTTATGGACCGGACCAGCCGGTTACCATGAAGAAAGCCTATAAATAGGCTCATACAGTCTACAGAAACTGTTGATAAAAAAGTGGTTCAAAAGTGGTTCACAGAGTTGTTCAATTTATTGATCAAGTATTTAAACAAGAAGATCTAGCTGTCCAAGTGCAGATCTAAGAAGTTGGAGAGAGAGGGCTCCATCCAAGAAATCAGCCGTTGGAACTAGGCTGAGAAGAAGGGTTCAGATTTATTCTGGATCTTAAGAAGCAGAGGTCAAGTATCAACTGCAGAAGGAGTCAATCTTATTGAGTTCTACTTTCAAGAAGCTTTGAAGAAAGCTAAGTCAGATTGAATCCAGCTGAGTTCTTCCAAGAACTCATCAAGAAACTCACAACTCCCCTCACTTGTTTCTGAGTTGCTAAGTTATCATTTGTAAATTCATTTTTATCTTGTAGGATCCATTGGATCTGAGTTTTTGTAAGCCTGTAATTATAAAGGCTGAGTGTAGGGCTTGGGAGCGTGAGTGTAGGAGATTGGAATCTCTGAGTGTAGGCCTTTTGTGGCTGAGTGTAGGCCTGGGTGGCTGAGTGTAGGCTGTTGTGGCTGAGTGTAGGCTTTGTGGAAAAGCTGAGTTGTAGGGCCTTGGGCCTGAGGTGTAGGAACCAGTTTGGGTTCTGAGATAGTGGTGAAGTTTGGCTGAATCTAGTACACTGCTAGATAGGCGAAGGGGGAAAGTGGATGTACCCAAAGCTTGGGGAACCACTATAAAACTCTGTGTCTGCTGTGATTGTGATTTGCTGTGTATGTTGTGTGTTTGCTGTGATAAAATAGTTAGAATTCTGTGATATTAACTGATTGCTGCCATTAAAGTCTAAAAAGAATTTGGTCACCTATTCACCCCCCCTCTAGGTGTTTAGGTACTATATCTTTCAGAATGATAAACTTAGATTAGTTTAAAAAAATTGGCTAAGTAAAATGGTGTCGACACACAGAGTTGTCTGTGTCGACACATGGAAGTGGTGTCGACATTTCAGAGAAATGGTGTCGACACAAATAGACTGTCAGTGTCGACACTTCAGAGAATTAGTGTCGACACATGCAGAGTAGGTGTCGACACATCTAGGGTGTTGTCGACACTTAGGATTTATACAGAATTCGTCGAGTAGAGTCTCGACTAATCATCGAGTAGAGTCTCGACTAATCGTCGAGACTAGATGTATAAGTGTCGACACATATATTCTGTCGACTATATTTATGTCGACACATAGTTGTCGAGACATTAGAAGTAAGTGTCGACACTTTTCAACAGTGTCGACACATTTCAAGTATTTTGACGCGCATTTTTACCTTCGATTTTAGAAAGGTATAAATAGGTCTTCACCATTTTTTGTCGACACGCTCACCATAGTTTCGAGACCAAACTTGTGTGTCGACATCTATCTTCTCTAAAATTCAAAATTTCTTCAAATACTAATGACACCCAAGCTAGAAGAGAACATTAATGAAGGTTATGAGCTCGTGCGACACGCCTTTGATGACGCGGAACCAGAAATCCAAGGTGTGGTAACCCTAGTTGCAGAGACTGGGTTAGAGTATCTTGTTTCAAAACCAATCAAAATATGGAAGAAGGAGGTCCTCGAATTCTTTAATGCAGCTACCCTAGATGAAACTGGTCTTAAGATTAAATCTAAAGTCCATGGAGTTAAGGTGAAGGTCACCCAGAAAAATCTCAGAAAAGTTCTCCATCTCTCTAGAACTAAAGAAGAAGAATATGTACCTGCATCAAAGACAAGGGAGGCACTGGCATGGTGTGGACTTGATTCAAGCATGAAGATTGGATCAGTTTTCAATAGGAAAGGCATGAACATGCAGGGCAAGTTCTTGTCTGAAATAGTTGGCAAGATAATTCTGAGCAAGCCTGGTGGGCATGATAGAATATCAGCTCACATGTTCAGTTTGATGACTAGGATAATTTTCCAACTTAAAACTGATTGCTCAGTAGTAATGTTTGATAAGATAAAGGAAAGTCTGAAGAAGCCCAATCTGGGTAGGATTCTGAGTTTATACTTAGCTGGAAGTATACCTGAAGTGATGAATCAAGCTGCTGGATCTAAGATAAACCATATGAGGAGAATGAATGTTAGAATTATCTCAAGGTGGGATAGAGTGTTGACAAAGAAAATGTCAACTCCAGAAAAGGAAACACCTCAGAAGAAGAAGAAGAAAGTCATTGTGGCTCCTGAATCCCCAAGTAGCTCAGAGGAGCAGGTGGTTTTTAGTTCTGATGATGGAGAAGATGGCAATGCTGGACAGTCACCAGCAAGACAAGAAGATGCCCAGAGGCAGGGGGAGCTACCATCAGCTAGCCCTATTCACCTGGATCCACTCCAGGGGGAGCCTCAACATGTGGATGAGCCAACTCAATTAGATAGTGAAAGGGCTACCCAAACAATTCTTGAGGTAATAAATGAAGTTAATCAATCTATTTTAAATATTGAGGATGAAGTATTGACTGAATCATTACTTGATGTTGATCAGCCAACTCAGATACATAGTCAACCACAAGATGTTGTCATGGAAGACACATCAGTTGCTGATAATGCTCCTGAGATAAGAGATTCTCTTGTACAACCTCAACATGAGTTTACACTAGAAGAGCTGTTCCCTGATCTTTTACAGACTGATTTTGAAAGTGCAAGTTAGATCTGATATACTCTAGAGGGGGGGTGAATAGAGTATGGTGCTTGCTAAAAACTTTTTACAACTGTTGTTGTATTCCTAAGTGAACATGGAAGAAAATAATATAAAGTAAATCTAAACACAGAATAATCACAAATCAATCACAAAGCAATCCCAAACCACAGCCAGAAACAGAAGAAAGATATGCAACCAGATGACACAAGGAGCTATAGTGGTTCCTTAATCAACCTGGGTACATCCACTCTTCTACCACCCTAGGTAGGAATCCACTGCAGGATGAGTTGATCACGTGTCCTGGGCACCAATGAGCTTTTGATAAGGTGCTCAAAAATCAAACCCGATTTTTTGATTAGGTGTCTTGCCACCACTGAGTTTTGATAAGGTCTCAGAAACCAATCACAAACTTTTGAAGGGAGTTTGAAAAACCCTTTACAGCAGAGAGAGAGAGAGAAAGGGATGAGATGATCTTCTCTGTCAACAGTCAGAGAGAAGATAGTGGATGTTGTCAAAGCTCCCCCTGAGATCTTGAGTTCTTCACGAAGTGAAGCTTTGCAGTAGGGTGATAGGCCTTCAGATGATTTGATCTCCAGCAAAAGATGATTTCAGCAATAGCTAAAATGTGAGGTGTCTGGAGTCTTGAATGATGATGGCCTTTGAACACTTGAATCAAGAGAGATCTGAAATTTGTAGTTAGTTGATCTCCTTTTGTGATGTGTGTTCTTGTATGAATTTTTGAGACTGATAATGTCTGCAACTCTCTTTCTTTCTCTTGTGTAATTGTTGTAGTAAGAGCTGTAATTCTTGTTGTTGCAGAGAATTGTTGTTGCAGAAGTTGTGTTTTTGAATATGTGTCTCTGACTTTTTTTTTTGAGGAAAATGAAAAACTGATGTTTTATTCCTTTTGATCTGAATAGAAATGATCCTCTGTCCAAGATAGCTGTTGGCCTATCATAAATGACTTCCTTAACTGCATTTGTCTTCTAGAGGAAAGTCCAATGAAACATTCCTTTAAAAATTTCTTGAAACTTGCTCCAGATTAATTAAAAACGGCTACAAGATCTCTGAATTAAATGCTGACAATAATTCCACAACTGTCTGAATTTGAATCTTGAAAAACGTCTAACTCTTCAGAAAAACGTCAAACTGAGCTCCACTATCGTTGAACTGAGCTCAGAGATTGAACTTAGATAGAAACAGAGATCGTCGATCTGAGCTCAACTATCGTCGAACTGAGCTCAGAGATAGAGAATCAAACTGGAGTCAAGAACGTCGATCTGAGCTCGAAGATCGTCGAATGGAGTTCGACGACTCGTTGAAGTTGAGCTTAGAGATCGTCGAATGGAGTTCGATGATTCGTCGAAGTTGAGCTCAGAGATCGTCGAATGGAGTTCGACAATTCGTCGAAGTGAGCTCAACGATCGTCGAATGGAGTTCGACGATTCATCGTACTGAGCTCGACGAAATGACTTAGTCTCCAAAACTGAAAAATCTGGTCTTGAGGGCAGCTTCCAAACCTAACTACTAACCCTTAGACTCAATTCTAATTGACCTTTAAATCTATACAATGAGGTCAAAACAGGTTTCCTAAGAGACATAGTGATCCTTGCCCAAATCAGTAATAGGGTGTTTCAACAATCTCCCCTTATTTGGGTTAGGATTACTATTTATAGATATTGGAAAAAAAATAAAACATACAAAACAGAAATGCAACAAACAAAACATTGCAGAATCATAGATATTATCTCAGATAGTTCAGAAAATAGAATATATTGTCACCTTACATAATTACTCTTTTTCTTTGCTCTTTATAAGGACTATTTCTCTGTTTGGATTGAGAGCTTCTTTCTTAGATCTCCTGTCATCAACTGCACCTAAAGAGGTTTGTTGCTTTGGCCTGGGCATTACAGCTTCAAGGTGCAGCTTCATGTAGCTTTCTGAATCAAAGAATTTACTGGATGAGTATCTTTCAAGTTCCTTCTTCCTTTGATCTGATAAAGTAGTTATATTGGAAGTATCTTTTCCTTGCTCTCTGGCTTTCTTGATCTGATCTAAAGCAGCCAATTCTTTCATCCTAGCTGTCCATGAAGTAGGATTGTTCTCTGGATCCTCAAATGGAACTGAAGGCTCATATCTATTTGAGAGATTATCTGGAGGAGCTCTAGAGGAGACTAAATCTTTCAGCTTGTAAGGAAAGGGACCAGAAGTTGTATCAGATGGACCTTGTCCTTCCCTTGAATATGGATGTTGCCTGGAATACACTTTAGAATAAACTTGGAATTCTCTTTGATTTCCTCTGTAATTTCCTCTTCTTGACTGGTAGCCTCTAGATTGACTTCCTCTGTATTGGGATCTACCTTGAGGTTGATATGAGCTTTGGCTTCTGGCAGAAGGTTGAGATGCAGAACTTCCACTTACACCTGCATAAGGTGAAGGAGGAGGAGGAGGATGATTGAACTGGGATGATCCTTTATCATATTTTCTCTTCTTCTTCATAGCCTTCAATTGATTTTTGGAGTATTGCATCCAATGTTCTGTGATAGGGCAATTATGCAGTATATAGTATGGAATGTCATTTGTGTCTTTCACTTTTGCTGGGGGGACTCTCTTCATTGCTCTGCTTCTGGCTTTTCTTTTCCTTGCAATTGTAGCAGATAAGTCATCTGAGTCAGTCATATACTGATCACTTTCTGAGCTTTGATTATCATATAATGCATCAATCCTTTTGAGATAATCTAACTGTTGTTGAGATTGAGCAGACGTAACAGCAGAGACAGCAACAGTAGCAGCAGCAACAACAAAAGAGGAGTAGAAGCAATACTGGCAGAAGAAGTTATAACAGTAGAGACAGATACAACACTTGCAGCAGCAGTAACAACATCAGCAGTAACAGCATGCTCAAAAATAAATGCCTATGTCATATGCATGTCCTCAGATACTAAAACAGCAGCAACATCAAAACTATCAGCAATAGCAATATTAGCAGTAGGAGCAGCAGCAGTACTTTCAACAGAAATAGAAGGAGCAGCAGCATAGAGGGAATTTACAAAAGAATTTATTATACTGGTGTTACAGAGGGAATGGGCACAATGGCCTTAGAGAGATCCTCAGATTGCTGGACTACAGTGTGCTCTAGAAGACAGCTGAAATAAATAGAATCAAAAATTGATAACAGTGACTTGAGGTCCACTGTGATAACTGCAACTGGAGGTACTGGAGCTTGAGCTTGAACTGAAGTAACAGCAGCAGCATGCAATCTTTCATCTTCATGAGGCATCTCCCCCTGCCTAGATTCAGTGGCAACTGGATCAAGACACCCATAAGAAGGGATTGCCTGAGAAGGAAAAAGAGAGGAGAGCCTGACAGACAGTTCTTGAACTGTTTTTATCAGTGGAGCCAAAGAGGCCTCCATCAAGAGTGATAGCCTGGGAGCTATCAGCTCATAGAGCCTGTCTACAAGAGCTGGAAGATCTACATGCTCAAGAGGAACTTGAGTAGAGGTAGGAATTGAAGGTGGAGCAACAGGAGATGTTGGTGGAGAACTTATGGATGGTGGAAATGAAGGTTGAGAGATGGGAATTGTTGAAATGGAAGATAGTGGAATGGAAATAGATGGGGTGAAGGATGGTTGTGCAATGATATCCTGAAGTAGTTGTTGGTATGAGGTGGATGAAGATGGTGGCGCAGGAGGGGATGAGGGTGAGTCATCCATATAGGAATCATCTATAAGATTGAAGGATGGTATGTGTGTAACAACCCCATCCGTTCATATGGTATATTCTAGAAGGTCCGGCCGGGGCCCCACAGTATATATCACAAAACAGGCGGTGAAGGTACAGGATGATACCAGAGTAGCGCATCACACCTATCACAAATCATTCTAGCGGAAGCCTAGACTACAACTGGAACTCCTCATGAATGTCCAAACATAAAACTCCACATTTTATACAATATAGGAATGTCTTACAACAAGTACAAAGAGTTGGCCTTATGGCCTTTACATGGCTTTCAAACAGTGGCCTAAAACAATTGGCGCGCAGGCCGGCCACACGAAAAGAAAACACACAACATAACATAGAGCCTTCGAGGGCTCACAACAATAGCAGCAACAACAGCAGGTACATCAACCTCTATGCGTCCCGCTCGGCTCTCCAGCACCTGTCCAGGGACAATCCACCCAACGGTGGCAAATAAAAGCAACGGTCAGCGTTCAGCTGACCAAATTATAACGACCCTACCCCTTCTCTCGGGGCAGCGGTATTCTTCCCTGCAAGCATATTATATCACAAGTATGGCAATATATCATCAAAACGTGCTTTCACGCACACAAGCCATCACAACCGTTCGCCACCCGGCCCAACGATTCGTGCACTCAGGGCACATTCTTGGTGTTCTGGCAAAGCTCTTGCCCACCACCGTATTAGGGTCACAACCCAACGGTAAATCTCTTGAGCATTTACTCCATGACGTGTAGCCGGAGTTAGTCTTCCTACACCGGGATGGCCCGTAGCCCCCCATTGTGTCATGGCGCGCAGGCCGAAGACTCTTGCTATGCGCTCCAACAGACCGCACCTTTTGGTCTCAAGTCGGACGGACATAGCGCAGGTTGGATCCTCCACCCCCCGTTGCTCAAATCGCCTTGCCTACTCCGAGTACAGCGTACTCATGGCTATATCAAAGGCGCGGGTCGGTCTCACCAATCTTGTTCTTGGCATTCAAGCCTGGGTATTTCGCTATACCCATTTTTTTCAGCACAACAGCGGGTCTTTCCTGGGCCTCCCAGTACTTCCTATGACTCTCTCCACAGGTGGACACCGCACAAACACAAATATCAGGGGTCTTTCCTGGCTATCATGCCAGTACTTCCTGTTAGTCGCTTCACAGGTGGACACCCTACGACATCAAGCATCACAAAGGGCCTTTCCTGGTCACACCAGTACTTCCTGTGCCGCATTCACAGGTTGGACCCAAAAACATGACATGGCTATTTTTCCTGGGCTACCACCCCAGTACTTCCTGCTACTCCTTTTCGCAGGCATAACCCGTAGACTCCTTAAACTACACGTTATCACGGAGTCTTCTCCGGTTCGTATGCAACATCACCAATCCAGACCAACCTGTCCAGATGGGCTTCACACAGCATGCCTATTCCGTACTCCATTTCCGGATCTATATGCTAACAAAGGGGATTCAAGCATCCACCTAAAGATTCCCAAAATCAGCCACCTCTTGGTGGGGGAAATCATAAGATATGCCAAAAAGGAAGCCTTCACATGCCTAGGAAGAAAAGTCGTTACCCTTGACGACCGCTTCGGTGCCATGACCTCAAAGCTTGCTTGCAAGACTCGCAAGAGCGTTTCCTCCGCAACGCCGGCTTCGGATTTCTCGTCGGTAATCTACAGCACCACCAGCAGCAGCCCTTCCCCTTCTTCCTCCTTCTTCCTCTCTCTTTCTCTCTGTTAACTTGAAGAAAGTTAAAAGCTAAGGAAAAATGAGAATAAGTTCTCAGTTTCGGCCTTTAGGAAAAAGAGGAAGAATCTTCAGCCCTTGGATCCCAGCTGAAGGAATGGACGGCCAAAAACTTGCCAAAAATGTTAAATTTGACCTGACACGGCCTGTGACACGGCCGTGTCCCAGGCCGTGTGCCTCAAGCGGTGGTCAACCGACTTATCCAAACCAGTGACACGCCCATGGGACACACCCGTGTCATGGGCCGTGTCACCAATACGCCTTCGAACACGCTTGTGTCTGTGGTCATGTGCCTGGGCGAAAAAAATCCCAAATCATCCCGAGACTCCACACGGCCTGTGACACGCCCGTGTCACAGGCCGTGTACCCAGACACGGCACAAAGACACGCCTTGTCGAAATCCTTCGTCGGGCTGAGATCGTCGACCCAACTTGACACGCCCTGTGACACGCCCGTGTCACAGGCCGTGTGCAACTTCTCGACACTCGACACCCACGTCTCGACACTCATGTCTCGACACTCGACGATCGTCGAGTAAAAGTCGTCGAGCACACGACACGACCTTGGACACGCCCGTGTCCTGGGCCGTGTGTCTCCTCTCGACACATCGTCGAGCGAAAAATCATCGACATCAAGGCCGATCGTCGACACAACCTCGACACGCCCTGCGACACGCCCGTGTCGCAGGCCGTGTTCGCTGACACGCCCTAGGATATGCCCGTGTCCCAGGCCGTGTCACCCAAAAATTCCCTGCTTCAGAAATTTGGACTGTTACAATGTGAGAGGATGAATCAATATCCAGGTGGGGGTATTGATGTAGAGGATGGAAGATTTCTTCTGTGAGAGGTGGAGTTGGAGAAGGAATGGAAGTTGGAGATGGGGTGGAAATAATGATGGTGGAGATGACTGTTGTAGGTGAAACAAGAAGTGGAGGAGGAGAGGAAGAAGCAGGCAAGTCTTCTGCAGGGGAAGAAACTTGAGGGGAAGAGACTGAAACAGTCCTTGTGCCTGAAGTAGAAATGCCAGAAGGCCTGCTGGGCTTGACAATTTGCCTGTCCCATTTTCCAAACAGGATACAAGTGAGCCTCTTGGAGCCATTGATGTGCATTCCATTTGAAACAAGCAGGGCAGGGCATCTGTTCTGAAGAAACAACCCTAAGATTCTCCCAAAATTAACAAAGTTCTTGTTAATCTTCTTCTTGATCAAGTCAAAGAAGACTTCTCCCCAGTTCAATTGTTTCTTGTCCACAAGAGCACCCATCAAGCAGAGCTGATACCTGGAGATGGTATCATGAGCTGAGTGTTTGGCCAACAACACCTTTCCAACGACATTAGTTAGAAATCTGTACTCAACAGACAGATTTTTCTTCAGCAGTTTGCTAGGATTTGCATCTGAATGTCTCATTCTTTCAAGCAAATCAGAAAACTCCTCTCTAGAAATCTCAGCAGAATCCTCTCCAGAATTCAATTCAAAAACCTCTGTCAAGGCAGCAGGTGTTAGGGATACCTGGGTTCCTGAGATTGTTCCAATCACTATATTCTGATCCAGGTTATGGGCCGTATACACCCATTCTTTGATCTCATCTGCAGCTAATTTGATCCTGGTAGACATGATGGTAACTAGCTTTTGTTCCTTGAAAAGTTCAAGAATATCTTTGAAGATTTGATCACTATTATTGAAAGAGTCTATGTCGATATCAAAACCTGCATCAAATTTCATTGCGGCTAGGATTGCAACTGAGACGGCCATTGATTCCTGCAAAAACTAACAAACAAACGACCAAGTGTAGAGAAGTTTGGAGGGAAAGAGAAAGTTTGCAGAAAGTATGAAAGCGCAAAAGGAGAACGACAGCCGAAAAATGAGTTTTATATTAGGGTTCGATGCAGAAAAGGAAAGATCGTTGAACTCTGTTCGACGATCTGGGCTTCTAAGGGAACTGAAAGGTCATCAATAGCGTCGATCTCCGTTCGACGATATTAGAGAGCGTCAAGCTCCGTTCGACGATAGTTCAGAAAATAAAATCGTCGAGCTCCGCACGACAATCGCTGACCTGAAAAAGATAGTTTAGCACTATCTGAGAAGCGCTGAACTCTGGTCGACGATCTCGGAAGTCGTCGATCTCCGTTCAACGATCTGGGGGAAAATTGTCGAGCGTAGTTCAAAGATCAGAAACCCTCTATACACTAAAAAAATCAAGATGTTTGCCTAGTATTGGTCATTTTTATAATTTTAAAATCTTGGATCTTATTTTAGACTTTCTCCATCTAACATTCCTAACTGATTCAGGAAGAAAGTGTGTTTCTTTTCATCCAAGGGTTTGGTGAAAATATCTCCCCTTTGTAAATCAGTTGGGATATATTGAAGTTCAATTTTATTTTTCTCCACATTATCCCTTAGAAAGTGATGCCTAATTTTTATGTGTTTTGTCCTACTATGGAGGACTGGATTTTGTACTATGGAAATAGCACTAGTATTGTCACAAAATATTTTTGACTTCTCTAAGTTGTAGCCATAGTCTAGGAGTTGGTTTTGAATCCACAAGATTTGTGAACAATAACTACCTGCAACCATATATTCAGCTTCAGCAGTTGAAGTTGACACAGATGTTTGTTTCTTGCAAAACCAGGAGACAAGTCTGTCACCAAGAAACTGACAAGTTCCACTGGTGTTTTTCCTGTCTATTCTGCATCCAGCATAATCAGCATCAGAAAATCCAGTTAAGTCAAATGCTGAATCTTTTGGATATCAGAGACCTAGATTTGTACAACTTTTTACATACCTGAGAATCCTTTTTACTAAGGTTAGGTGTGACTCTCTAGGGCTCACTTGGAATCTAGCACATATACATGTAGCAAACATTATGTCAGGTCTACTAGCTGTAAGGTACAATAAAGATCCAATCATTGCTCTGTATGTTGTCTGATCAACAGGTTTCCCATGTTCATCAGCATCTAATACAGCATTAGTAGGCATAGGTGTTTTCATACATGATGCTTCAGACATACCAAATTTCTTAACCAATTCTTTTGCATACTTGGTTTGAGAAATAAATATGCCTTCAGCATGTTGTTTGATTTGCAATCCTAGAAAGAAGGATAGCTCACCATGCTACTCATTTTAAATTTAGAATGCATTAGGTTGAAAAACCTTCTGCACAAATTTGAATTAGTAGAACCAAATATAATATCATATACATAGATTTGTTCTAGTAAGGTATGAGACTTATGAGTTCTAATAAAAAGAGTTTGGTCTACTCTACCCCTTATAAACTCATTTTCAGAAGAAAGCATGCTAGGGTCTCATACCATGCTCTAGGAGCATGTTTTAGACCATATAATGCTTTATGCAACTTGAAAATATAATCAGGATGAGTTGAAGAGATAAAACCTGGGGGTTGTCTGACATAGACTTCTTCTTTGATATATCCATTGAGAAAAGCACTCTTTACATCCATCTAGTATACTTTGAAACATTTGTGTACTGCATATGCTTAGAAGATTCTTATAGCCTCTAACCTTGCAACTGGTGCAAAAGTCTGGTTATAATCTATCCCTTCTTCTTGAGAGTACCCTTGAGCAACTAGCCTTGCCTTGTTCCTTACAATGACTCCTTGATCATCCAATTTGTTTTTGAATACCCACTTTGTTCCAACAATGGAGTGATCCTTAGGCCTTGGCACTAGTTCCCAAACTTTGTTCCTTTCAAATTGATGCAACTCTTCTTCCATTGCAATGATCCAGTGTGGATCTTGCTCTGCATCTTGAATGGATTGAGGTTCAATTTGAGAAAGGAAGCAAGTGTGCATCAGGTTTTGGTTGACCTGATTTCTGGTTTGCACACCAGCTGAGATGTCTCCAATCACTTGGGAAATTGGATGGTCTCTTGATATTACTAAATCAACATGGGGTGTTGATTGTTCACCAACCTGTGTTGTTGTTTCCTCTTGTGGTACAACAACTGGTTCTTCAAGAAGTTTCTCTTCAAGATGTTGAATGTTTTCTTCATCTTCACTGCTTTCCTCTTTTTGAATGATTTGTAACCTGTCCAAGTCTTCAGCAAGAGAGTGTACCTGCAAAGGTTCTATGGTAGAAGTATTCTTCTCCTTGAAAGACATGTTAGATTCATCAAAAGATATATGAACAGATTCTTCAATTTTAAGAGTTGATTTATTATATACCCTATAAGCCTTATTGATCATGGAGTATCCCAGAAACACTCTTTCATCAGCTTTAGCTTGAAATTTTGCTAAGTATTTCTTGTCATTATTATGAATGTAACATATACAACCAAAAATTCTAAAATAGTCTACTTTAGGTTTCTTCCCTTTTAGTAATTCATAGGGAGTCTTGCCCTTCAGTTTATGTATTAAACTTCTATTCAACACATAGTTGGAGGTGTTCACTGCCTCTGCCCAAAAGGATAGAGGAAGGTGAGCATCTGACAACAATATAGTGGCAGATTCAATAAGGGTTCTATTTTTCCTTTCAGCTACCCCATTTTGTTGAGGAGTTCTAGGAGCCGAGAAAGTGTGCCTGATCCCTTCACTCTGACAGAACTCTTGCATAAGAAGAGAACCAAACTCTGTCCCATAATCACTTCTGATCAGGGCAATGTGAGTATTGAACTCAATCTGTATGCATTTGAGAAACTCTGTCAAACACTTAAAGTTATCAGACTTCTTCCTCAGAAAGAACACCCATGCGAATTTAGAGAAATCATCTATAACCACTAAAGTGTAAGATTTCCCTCCTAAGCTTTGTACTGTAATGGGTCCAAAAAGATCCATGTGTAGCAGATACAAAATCCTAGGTGAAACACTCTTATTAAGTGACTTGAAACTATTTTTGGTTTGCTTGCCTAATTGACAAGCCCTGCAGAGTCCTTCCTTCTTGTAGGGGCCAGAAGGTAGTCCTCTAACAAGGTTGCCCTTGGATAGCCTAGCAATGGTTCTAAGGTTTATATGTCCTAATCTCTTATGTCATAACTCATTAGGTCTACAAATAGAATTAAACAGACAAATATATACTTCTGTTGAAAGATAGTCTACTAAATAGATGTTACCTTTACTTTTACCTGTCAACACAGTTGTGTTGTCCTCTAATTTGATCTTGCATAAGGATTTGCTGAAAGTCACTTGATAACCTTCATCACATAGTTGACTGATGCTGATCAAGTTGTGCTTCAATCCTTCCACATAGGCTACTTTCTTGAATGTGACTGTGCCAATTTAGACTGCACCATATCCTTTTGTTAGTCCAAAGTTTGAATCACCAAATATGACTTTGGGTCCAAGCTTGGCTTTAAAGGATGTGAAATTGTCCTTGCTTCCTGTCATGTGCTTGGAGCACCCACTATCCAAATACCATTGTTGGTTTGATGTTGGATAGGTCTTCACCTGTACATAAAGCAATTTACTTGTTTTGACCCAGTTTACCTTGGGCCTAGGTTGATAACCTTTAAATTCAGAAATAAATGACATCCTAGGTTGACTCTTATAACCTTCAGGATGATATCTCCTTGGAGGTATTATCCATTCAGTATAATGGTTAAATCTTTGGGATGAAGAACCCCTAGGTTTGGATTTTGATTTACCTTTGAATAAGTTTTCAAAGCTCTGATCTTTGCTCGACGATCGTTGAGCTGAGTTCGACGATCTTGGGTCAGATCGTCGAGCTCCGTTCGACGATCGACTGTGACAGAGTTCAGGGTTTAGAGACCGTCGACCTGAGTTCGACGATTTTGCCTGAGATCGTTGATCTCCGTTCGACAATCGTCTAGCTCCGTTCGACGATTTCTGTTGAACTCTTGTTTTCTTAGGTAAGTCAGAATTTTTCCTAGCTACCTCTACAACTCCCTTACCTTTATCAGAGATAAATTTAATTGAGGATGTTAGAACTATAGGTTGGCTGGATGAAGCACCCAAACCCAGTGTAATGTTGAATCTTGAGTTCACTGTGCTTGTGATGTCCATTAGCTTGATACTTCTCCCATTAAGGGATTCTTCAAGCTTCTTGGCCTCTGATAGTTCACTTTTCAGTGAAGCTATCTGCTCCCTACAACACTCCAACTCCTCAGAGAGTTTGAGGTTTTCTGATTTTAAGGTACTGTGTTCAGATAATTGATTTCTGAGAAAAATGATTTCCTTCTCAGATTTTAATAAGTCTAAACATAGTGCTTTAAACTTATACTTAAAGTCCTCAGAATTAAAATCAAAACAACTTATTACCTGGTCCTCTTCAGATTGAGTCTCTGAGTCTGACTATGACTCTTCTGCATCAGAATTATGTTGTGAGACATTGATAGCCATCATGCAGAATTCCTTTTCTTCAGCATCATCTTCATCATCACTGGAGCTTGATGAAGCTTCTGATTCTTCTTCTGTCTCACTCCAAGTTTCAACAACAAATCCCTTCCTTGTGTGTTTGTTCTTGCTGGAGGAGGGTTTGCCATTGTTATTCTTCTTGAAGTCCTTATCTTTTCTTCTTTCTTTCTTGTCCTTTCTGTCCTTGTGTTTATTTTCTGGACAGCCAGGCACAATGTGGCCTGGTTTCCTGCAACCAAAGCAGATAATTTCTTTGTTATTTGATTTATCATACCTTGGCTTGTCATGCTCTTTGTATGATCTCTTCCTGAAGTCCTTTCTGGCCATTTTATAAAATCTTTTGGCCAGTAGACTTAGCAATTCCTCATTGCCTGTGACCTTGTCTTCAGGCTGATCTTCAGTGGCTTTTAAAGCTATTGACTTTTCCTTTCTTGTGGAAGGTGAGGCATCCTTCTGCTCTTCTTCTCTATTCTTAATGAGCAGCTCATAAGACTTGAGCTTTCCTAAGAGAGCTTCAGTGGTGATCTCATTTAGACTTCTGCCATCCTTGATTGGCCAGATCCTTGAGTCCCAAGTGCTTGGGAAGCACATTAGGATTTTATCATTTAGCTCAGTCAATGAGATCTCTTTGTCCAAAGTTTTCAGCTCATTGACTATGAGACTGAGTCTATTATACATGTCTGCTACTGACTCAACTTCTCCTTTCTTAAAATTCTCATATTGGGTTATGAGGTGAGATCTTCTGTCTTTTCTCTCATCAGCTGACCCTGAGACTATTTCAGATAGCTTGTCCCAGATGTCCTTTGCTGAGTTGCATTCAGCTACCTTTTGGAATATGTCATCAGACATAGTCTGGGCTAGAATGTTCATAGCCTTTGCATCTGCCAATTTCCATTTCTTTAGTTCAACATCTATTCCTGAAGGAGGTGGAACAACACTTGTACTTGTGTTCTCTGGAGGTCTTGGACACACTATCAAAATAGAATTGAAGATGTCCTCATCAATAGAGTTCATGTATAGTCTAATCCTTGCCTTCCAAAGTGCAAACTTAGATAGATTGCACACTGGAGGTCTGGTGCTAGCATAATCTTTGTTTTGGGCCATATTTTATGAATAAATAATCCTAATAACCAAAATCAAAACAAGCAGATCTAACTAGAGGGATCTTTGAGTTCAGGTGTTAGCTTGTACAACCACTAAGGTGTGGTATTTTTACCAACCTCGGAAGATGTGATAAGTTTAACTAACCTGGCTCTGATACTAATTGAAAGTGCCAGTTAGATCTGATATACTCTAGAGGGGGGTGAATAGAGTATGATGCTTGCTAAAAACATTTTACAACTGTTGTTGTATTCCTAAGTGAACAGGGAAGCAAATAATATAAAGTAAATCTAATCACAGAATAATCACAGATCAATCACAAAGTAATCCCAAACCACAGCCATAAACAAAAGAAAGATATGCAACCAGATGACACAAGGAGCTATAGTGGTTCCCCAATCAACCAGAGTACATCCACTCTTCTACCACCCTAGGTAGGAATCCACTGCAGGATGAGTTGATCCGGTGTCCTGGGCACCAATGAGCTTTTGATAAGGTGCTCAAAAACCAAACCCGATTTTTTGATCAGGTGTCTTGCCACCACTGAGTTTTGATAAGGTCTCAGAAACCAATCACAAACTTTTGAAGGGAGTTTGAAAAACCCTTTACAGCAGAGAGAGAGAGAAAGAGATGAGATGATCTTCTTTGTCAACAGTCAGAGAGAAGATAGTGGATGTTGTCAAAGCTCCCCCTGAGATCTTGAGTTGTTCAGGAAGTGAAGCTTTGCAGTAGGGTGATAGGCCTTCAGATGATTTGATCTCCAGCAAAAGATGATTTCAGCAACAACTGAAATGTGAGGTGTCTGGAGTCTTGAATGATGATGGCCTTTGAACACTTGAATCAAGAGAGATCTGAAATTTTTAGTTAGTTGATCTCCTTTTGTGATGTGTGTTCTTGTATGAATTTTTGAGACTGAGAATGTCTGCAACTCTCTTTCTTTCTCTTGTGTAATTGTTGTAGTAAGAGCTGTAATTCTTGTTGTTGCAGAGAATTGTTGTTGCAGAAGTTGTGTTTTTGAATATGTGTGTCTGACTCTCTTTTTTTTGAGGAGAATGAAAAACTGATGTTTTATTCCTTTTGATCTGAATAGAAATGATCCTCTATCCAAGATAGCCATTGGTCTGTCATAAATGACTTCCTTAACTGCATTTGTCTTCTAGAGGAAAGTCCAATGAAACATTCCTTTGAAAATTCCTTGAAACTTGCTCCAGATTAATTAAAAACGGCAACAAGATCTCTGAATTAAATGCTGACAATAATTGCACAACTGTCTGAATTTGAATCTTGAAAAACGTCTAACTCTTCAAAAAAACGTCGAACTGAGCTCCACTATCGTTGAACTGAGCTCAGAGATTGAACTTAGATAGAAACAGAGATCGTCGATCTGAGCTCAACTATCGTCGAACTGAGCTCAGAGATAGAGAATCAAACTGGAGTCAATAACGTCGATCTGAGCTCGAAGATCGTCGAATGGAGTTCGACGACTCGTTGAAGTTGAGCTCAGAGATCGTCGAATGGAGTTCGACGATTCGTCGAAGTTGAGCTCAGAGATCGTCGAATTGAGTTCGACGATTCGTCAAAGTGAGCTCAACGATCGTCGAATGGAGTTCGACGATTCGTCGTACTGAGCTCGACAAAATGACTTAGTCTCTAAAACTGAAAAACTTGGTCTTGAGGGCAGCTTCCAAACCTAACTACTAACCCTTAGACTCAATTCTAATTGACCTTTAAATCTATACAATGAGGTCAAAACAGGTTTCCTAAGAGACATAGTGATCCTTGCCCAAATCAGTAATAGGGTGTTCCAACAGATTTTGAGGGTGAGAAAGCTGCTGTTGAGGGGGAGCCAGCTAATATTGAGGGGGAGCATGTAGAGGACACTGCCAGAAATGAGACTGAGGAGCAAAGGACTGCTGAGGAGCTACCAAGGACTGAGAAGGATTTACTTCCTAGTCCTAAGGACAGGGTAGACATTGCCAGTACATCTGATTCTGAAGATGAAGAGGCTGCTAGAGCCAAGAAAAGAAAACTACAAGTTTTCAAGAGAAGAAGTCAGACCTTCAAGAAAACACTTCAAACCATTGTTCCACAACAAGCCCCAACTGCTGACTATAGTTCGTTGTTGGTGGCTTTGCAAATTAAGATGGATGAACAAAGAAAAGCTATAGAAAAATATATAGATGTAACACCCCCTATCCGTCACATAGCATATAGCAGTAGGTCCGGCCGGGGCCCGACGCCGTATGCCACAGACAGACCGGGTGGTTACTCATGGAAACCATCCAACCAATCATAACGTCCTACACAGAGCATTCTAGCGGAAGCAGTTTTACAAAAGTTGCAATAAAGAACCCAGCACTAAAGCATGAATGTCCACTAATCCAAAATAGGAATGTTATACAAGTACCAACACAAGCCTTAAGGCCTTACAAAATGTTTCACTTGATATTACATGATTTACAAACCACGGTACGCAGACCGGTCATACATGAATAAAACAGTAAACACTTCCAATTAGGCCTTCGAGGGCTGGCTTCGCACTTGGGCTTTAGCCCGCTATTGACTGCTTGGTCCCGCAGCACCTGTAAACAACAAACCACCGCACGGTGGCAAAACAAGGCAACGGTCAGCAATGCTGACCAAATTATAACGATCCCGCCCCCAACTCGGGGCGGCGATGCTCCTTCCCTGCATTTCATTAGCATAAGCGAGCAATAAATATATATTTCCATTTCATCACAGACGTTGGCTCGCACGGCCACACGCCCCGTGCTCTCAGGGCACATTCTCGGTGAACCGGTCGATGTCACGTCAATTAAAGCCATAGACATTCCGGACTCACCACCGCCACTTTGACGGCCAAACCTATGAGCATTTTGTCTTCCTGGCCTGGGTCACGACAATTTAAGTCATCGACCGCCGAAGACCCTAATCTATGCCAACGGCAAGTGCCACGTACCCTTAGGTCTCTTTAACCGAACGACATAGAACGGGTACGGTTCCATCTAACCCGTGCTCACATCGCAACGACAATTTAAGCCATATGCGCGGGTCAAACTTCTCCCGAGTCCCATTTCCATCACAATTCACATAACCCGGTTATGTTCAAGTTGGCTCTCAGGCCACCAAGTTGGCAAGATCACGTATCCGCCCAGTTTTCCGGGTGCACCTTTGGGTTAATCCCCAAGGCTCCCTGTTGCAATCTACCGTGTAGAAAACCCGAAAAACAACCAATAGCACGGAGTCTTCTCCGGCATTATGCAATGCAACATCACCGATCCAGACCAACATGTCCGGATAGGCTTCACACATCATGCCTATGTCCGTTCTCGCTTACGGACTCTAAACAACGGGGACTTCACATATCTACCCAAAGGAATGCCTCCAACTCACCGCAAACTCGCGAGAGCGGGCTTCCTATGCAAAGAAGGAGAGCTACTCATGCTCAAGAAGAGAATCGTTACCCTAGCGTTCCTCTTTGGCGCCATGGAAAAGTAAGCGAATGAAAAACACCGCACTAGCTTTGCCTCCGTGGATCCGGAGTCGGCTCGCGATTTGGAGCATCAAAGCTCCTCCAATGGCCGGATCTAGCTCCTTCTTCCTTCCTTGGCTCTCCTCTCTCTCTCTAAGCTTTTAGAAAGATAACAACTTATGAAAAGTGAGGGTTTCTAAGTCCAATCCCGGGTATATCCCTTCAGGAGCAACCCCCAGCCATTGGATCATCAATTAAAGAAATGAACGGCTTTGATTCGGGACTGAAATGCCCAATCTGGACCGCACACGGCCTGGCACACGCCCGTGTCCAGGGCCGTGTGCCTCATTCTCCGTCAAAATCGGCTCGCCTGGAACAACACACGGGTACCGAACACGCCCGTGTTCGACCTGACACGCCCGTGTTCCACCTGACACGGCCTTGTGGCCGACCGTGTACCCCCATCATTTTTCCCCGAAAACAACCCGAGCACTGCACGGGTTCTAGGACACGCCCGTGTCCTTGCCCGTGTCACCTCAACACGCCTGGTTTCTAGGCCGTGTACACGTTCTCGACACTCGACACTTCGTCGAGCGAAGATCGTCGACCTGATGACACAGCCTTGGACACGCCCGTGTCCTAGGCCGTGTGCCTTGTCTCGACACATCGTCGAGCAGAGTGTCGACTTCCCGGGACGAGTGTCGACACGGGTTGACACACCCTGCGACACGCCCGTGTCGCAGGCCGTGTGCCATGTCTCGACACTTCGTCGAATGCAGAGTGTCGACTTCGTAGGCTAAGTGTCGACACGGGTCGACACGCCCTGCGACACGCCCGTGTCGCAGGCCGTGTGCCCAGTCTTGACACAATGTCGAGCTCAAAATGTCGACTTCCCAGCTGAGTGTCGACACAAGCTTGACACGCCCTGGGACACGCCCGTGTCCCAGGCCGTGTGCCTGCAGCCAGAACCCAAAACTGGCCCAAAACGTCCCCCGTCGCTCCTTTGAGGTTCGGGGCATTACAACTCTCCCCATCTTAAAATAATTTCATCCTCGAAATTATATAAAGGAAAGACATGTACAAAATCAAAATTTGTACCTGAGCGGAACAACTCCGGATACTCGTCAAGCATAGTCTGCTCTCGCTCCCAAGAGAGTTCCTCACGACCGTAATTGTCCCACCGGACCTTGACCATCCTGATCTCTTTATTGAGTAGCCGCTTGACCTCCGAGTCCTCAATCCGCACGGGCTTGACCTTTGTCATCAACCCACTATCCACCGGCACTTGATCGACCGCGATCACTTGCATAGGCTCTTGCACCGCCTTCCGGAGCACCAAAATATGGAATACATCATGTAAACCACTAAGCTCCACTGAAAGCTTCAACCGATAGGCCGCTTCACCAACTCGCTCCAGAACCTCAAACGGTCCAAGGTACCTCGGGCTTAGCTTTTTCAATCGCCGCACCCGCGAGACACCCTTGAACGGCTTGATCTTTAAGTATACATAGTCGCCCACAGCGAACTCCACGTTCCTGTGCTTGGCATTATAGTACTTCGCTTGCCGGTACTGGGCGATAAGCAACCTCTCCCGAATAGTTCTCACCAAAGAAGTATCATCCTCCACTTCCGATCGCTTATAGAACTTTGACTTACCCGTTTCTAACCAAGACAACGACGTGCGACATTTTCTACCATATAAGGCCTCGAAAGGCGCCATCTGAATACTCGCTTAGTAGCTATTGTTGTATGCAAACTCCACCAAATACAGGTGGTCTTCCCACTGCTTTCCAAAATCCAAGACACACATGCGAAGCATGTCTTCCATGGTTCTATTGACCCTCTCGGTCTGCCCATCCATTTGCGGATGGAAGGCTGTGCTGAATTTCAACTTTGTTCCCAACATTTGCTGCACTAGCCTCCAATCATTGGACGTGAACCGCCCATCTCGGTCACTCACGATGCTGCGGGGCACACCATGAAGCCGAACTATGTTATCCACATAAAGCTTTGCCAACTTCTCCACCGGATCATCCTTCCTATGCAGAATAAAATGCGACAACTTCGTTAACCGATCAACAACCACCCAAATGACGTCGTTCCCCTTTTGCGACCTTGGCAAACCGTGCACAAAGTCCATAGAGATGTCGTCAAATTTCCACTCCGGAATAGGCAAGGACTTAAGAAATCCTCCCGGCTTTTGGCACTCTGCCTTCACCAAGGCGCAAGTTTGGCACTTCGCTACGTATAGCGCCACATCCTTCTTCAAACCCGGCCACCAAAATAGTTTCTTCACATCACGGTACATCTTCGTGCTCCCCGGGTGAATCGAGTACTTGGTATGGTGTGCCTCGTACAACAACTCCACCTGCAAATTGCCCACACTTGGGACGCACAGACGACCGTCTCTCCAAAGTAATTCGTCCTCCACGACGAATTGGGAATTTGACCCATCCAGTGCCTCTACCATGAACTGCTTCATATGAGCATCCATATCCAAGGCCTGCCGAATACAATCAGCCAGGTCATATTGGACTTCAGTCCAATTCAGAACTGTTCAGTACTTGATTGTCTATCCACACAAACAATCTCCAACGCCTCCAACTCCCGCACCAACCGCTCATCATGCACCGATAGCCAATTGACTTGAGCTGGGGCTCAGTGACTCAATGCGTCCGCAACTGCATTCGCTTTACCAGGCACGTAGTGGATCTTGAATGTATAGTCCCCCAGGAACTCCATCCATCTACGCTGTCGCATATTCAGATCCTTCTGATCAATAAGATACTTCAGGCTCTTGTGATCGGTGTAGATATCAATTTTCACACCGTACAAATAATGTCTCCACAGCTTTAAGGCAAAAATCACGGCCGCTAACTCCAAGTCATGGACCGGATAGTTCCTTTCATGCACTTTTAGCTGTCTCGAGCCATAAGCTATTACACTTCCGTGTTGCAGTAACACGCAACCCAAACCGCTGCCCGAAGCATCACTATAAATCTCATAGCCTTTGGTCCCACATGGCGAACTCAGCACAGGAGCCGTGGTCAACCGACACTTCAACTCCTCAAAAGCTCGCGCGCACTCCGGCGTCCAAACGAACTTATGCTCCTTCCTCGTCAAAGTAGTGAGAGGTAACGCTATCCGTCTACGAAGCGCCTATAATAGCCGGCAAGCCCCAGAAAGCTCCGGACTTCCGCTACTGTAGCAAGCTCAGGCCACTCCCGTATCGCAACAATCTTCGCCGGATCCACAACAATACCCTCTCCACTCACTATATGCCCGAGGAACGCCACTGAGGATAGCCAAAACTCGCACTTCGAGAACTTGGCATACAACTGATTTCTCCTTAGCGTCTCCAGAACCAAGTGAAGATGCTTGAAGTGATCTTCCTCACTTTGCGAGTACACCAAAATATCGTCGATGAAGACGATCACAAAATGGTCCAAGTACTCCCTGAAAGTCCTGTTCATCAAATCCATGAACACTGACGGCGCATTAGTCAGCCCAAATGGCATGACAGTAAACTCATAATGCCCGTATCTCTTACTAAACGCTGTCTTCGGGATATCACTCTCCCTTATTCGCAGCTGATAGTACCCAGTCTTGAGATCCAACTTAGAGTACACCGTCGACCCGACTAACTGATCAAAAAGATCATCAATCCGGGGGATCGGGTACTTGTTCTTCTCCGTCAGCTTGTTGAGCTCCCGATAATCAATAAATAGCCTCAAGCTTCCGTCCTTCTTCTTAACAAAGAGGACCGGTGCGCTCCAAGGCGAAGAACTCGGGCGCACATACCCTTGCTCCAAAAACTCTTGCAGTTGAACTTTCAGCTCCGCCATTTCTTTAGGCGTTAGCCGATAAGGAGATCGTGACACGGGCTTTGCACCTGGCACTAGCTCAATCATAAAATCTATCTCCCGCTGAGGCGGGGCTCCAGGAAGATCTGCGTGGAACACATCGGGGTATTCTGATACCACTGAAATACAATCCAACGCGGGCTTCGGCTTTGCAACCTCCACTAGTGTAAAGAACAGTTCTGCACCGGCACGAACCGCCTTCACCACCTAAAGAGCAGATATCAACGTCTTGCTCGACCCCTTTAAGTCCGTAAAAGTCGTTTCACGACTTGCTCCCAGCTTGACTTCCTTGCTACCACAATCTATATGGGCCTGCTGCTCCGAGAGCCAGTCCATGCCAAATATGTCGTCGAACTCCACCAACGGAAGTAAAGACGACTGCAGGTCGAACTCCTGATTCCCAATACAAATCTTAACATCGCAGATCCTATCCGCTAGCATCGAACACCGATTGGGCAACAACACATCCAACTTATCCTTCGCCATCGAAGAAGGGACTCCGATGCGTGATATAAATCCTTCGGACAAGAAGGAGTGTGAAGCTCCCGTATCGAAGAGTGCTCGTGCCGGATTTTCACAAATCAATACAAATCCTAAACAAGCAGTGGTAAGGTAACATGTGCATAACAAGTATTTAAAGAAGTTGACTTGCTATAAATTAAATCGTACCTGTCACCACATCAGCCTGTTTGATGGCCTCCTGTTGGCCAAGGTTATAGACCCTCGGTTGGGCCGGAGCATAGTGGGATGCGGTCGACTCCACCGCCTTGCCCTTCTCTTCATAAGTCGCTCCCGACCATCTCTCAGACTTAGGACGTCCGCTCCAACAGTCACGGGCAAAGTGTCCCGTCTTTCCACAAGTAAAACACGCATCCGGGGTCCGACTCGTAGTCGCCCCAGAAGCACCAGAAGGAGCTGGACCCGAAGTCCTATGCTTCTTGAAAGTCCTCTGATAGCCGGACTTTGAAGTAGTCGGCACTTTGAATTCAGATTTCTTCTCACCTAAGCTTTTCTTTGCTTGTACATTCTTCATGTCCATCTCCAAGGACCAGGCAGTGTTGACCAAGGTTAAGAAACCCTGCGTCATCGGCCCCGAGAGTAGTAATCTCAACTCATCTCTCAAGCCTTCGTAGAATCGATTCGTTTTGTGCTCCTCATCCGCGATGGTGGAGCTAGCATAATGACTCAGACGAGTAAACTCGTGGAGATATTCATCCACGCTCCTCTCACCCTGAACCAACTTCAGAAACTCATTCTCCGGCGCTTTCTTCTACGTCGAAGGGAGGTATCTAGCCAAGAACAATCTCGAGAACTCTTCCATCGAGACATCACCAAGTTGCCTACCTCTCAGTAAGTGCAGCTCCAATCCTTTCCACCACATTCTCGCTTCACCGTCCAGAAGGGACGTAGCGATGGTGGTCATTTGCCACTCCTCCGTCTCCATTGTTGTCATGACTCTCTTCACACTGGAGAGCCAGTCTTCAGCCTGAGATGGGGTTCCCAACCCCGAGAATACCGGAGTGTTAAAGCTCATTACATGCTTAAGCTGCCTCTCAGTTGCCCTCCTTGGCACCACCGGTTCCATAACCACTTGCTCCACTCTCCTCGGCTCAGCCTCTTGAAGAGGTTCCTGCTCCATCACAGGAGCGGGCTGCTGCGTTTGCCTTGCAGGCTGCACATTTATCACGGCCAACACCGCTTCAGCCACCAATCGTATGTTCTCAGCCGATAGAGGTATTGCAGGAGCAACATCCGGTGCACTACTAGCCTCAGAAACTCGACGTTCTGACGACCCAACACCACTTCTAGTCACCTATAGTGGTACAAAACACCGTTAAGCGACCAAATAAAATTGCAAACAACAATTATAGGAACACGCAGGTTCCTCAAACACGTGTATTTTCATTCCTAAGTGGACATTCATGGGTTCTTTTACTGTTATAACGATAACGCACACAATGTGCTCACCACCCCTTAAAAAGAATTCGCCCACGAATTCACTTTAAGCCCGACCAAAACTAGTAGTCTGATACCAAATTGTAACACCCCCTATCCGTCACATAGCATATAGCAGTAGGTCCGGCCGGGGCCCGACGTCGTATGCCACAGACAGACCGGGTGGTTACTCATGGAAACCATCCAACCAATCATAACGTCCTACACAGAGCATTCTAGCGGAAGCAGTTTTATAAAAGTTGCAATAAAGAACCCAGCACTAAAGCATGAATGTCCACTAATCCAAAATAGGAATGTTATACAAGTACCAACACAAGCCTTAAGGCCTTACAAAATGTTTCACTTGATATTACATGATTTACAAACCACGGCACGCAGGCCGGTCATACATGAATAAAACAGTAAACACTTCCAATTAGGCCTTCGAGGGCCGGCTTCGCACTTGGGCTTTAGCCCGCTATTGACCGCTTGGTCCCGCAGCACCTGCAAACAACAAACCACCGCACGGTGGCAAAACAAGGCAACGGTCAGCAATGCTGACCAAATTATAACGATCCCGCCCCCAACTCGGGGCGGCGATGCTCCTTCCCTGCATTTCATTAGCATAAGCGAGCAATAAATATATATTTCCATTTCATCACAGACGTTGGCTCGCACGGCCACACGCCCCGTGCTCTCAGGGCACATTCTCGGTGAACCGGTCGATGTCACGTCAATTAAAGCCATAGACATTCCAGACTCACCACCGCCACTTTGACGGCCAAACCTATGAGCATTTTGTCTTCCTAGCCTGGGTCACGACAATTTAAGTCATTGACTGCCGAAGACCCTAATCTATGCCAACAGCAAGTGCCACATACCCTTAGGTCTCTTTAACCGAACGACATAGAACGAGTACGGTTCCATCTAACACATGCTCACATCGCAACGACAATTTAAGCCATATGCGCGGGTCAAACTTCTCCCGAGTCCCATTTCCATCACAATTCACATAATCCGGTTATGTTCAAGTTTGCTCTCAGGCCACCAAGTTGGCAAGATCACGTATCCGCCCAGTTTTCCGGGTGCACCTTTGGGTTAATCCCCAAGGCTCCCTGTTGCAATCTACCGTGTAGAAAACCTGAAAAACAACCAATAGCACGGAGTCTTCTCCGGCATTATGCAATGCAACATCACCGATCCAGACCAACATGTCCGGATAGGCTTCACATATCATGCCTATGTCCGTTCTCGCTTACGGACTCTAAACAACGGGGACTTCACATATCTACCCGAAGGAATGCCTCCAACTCACCGCAAACTCGCGAGAGCGGGCTTCCTATGCAAAGAAGGAGAGCTACTCATGCTCAAGAAGAGAATCGTTACCCTAGCGTTCCTCTTTGGCGTCATGGAAAAGTAAGCGGATGAAAAGCACCGCACTAGCTTTGTCTCCGTGGATCCGGAGTCGGATCGCGATTTGGAGCTTCGAAGCTCCTCCAATGGCCGGATCTAGCTCCTTCTTCCTTCCTTGGCTCTCCTCTCTCTCTAAACTTTTAGAAAGCTAACAACTTATGAAAAGTGAGGGTTTCTAAGTCCAATCCCGGGTATATCCCTTTAGGAACAACCCCCAGCCGTTGTATCATCAATTAAAGAAATGAACGGCTTTGATTCGGGACTGAAATGCCCAATCTGGACCGCACACGGCCTGGCACACGCCCGTGTCCAGGGCCGTGTGCCTCATTCGCCGTCAAAATAGGCTCGCCTGGAACAACACACGGGTACCAAACACGCCCGTGTTCGACCTGACACGCCCGTGTTCCACCTGACACGGTCGTGTGGCCGGCCGTGTACCCCCATCATTTTTCCCCGAAAATAACCCGAGCACTGCACGGGTTCTAGGACACGCCCGTATCCTTCCCCGTGCCACCTCAACACGCCTGGGCTCCAGGCCGTGTACACGGTCTCGACACTCGACACTTCGTCGAGCGAAGATCGTCGACCTGATGACACGGCCTTGGACACGCCCATGTCCTAGGCCGTGTGCCTTGTCTCGACGCATCGTCGAGCAGAGTGTCGACTTCCTGGGACGAGTGTCGACACGGGTTGACACGCCCTGCGACACGCCCGTATCACAGGCCGTGTGCCATGTCTCGACACTTCGTCGAACGCAGAGTGTCGACTTTGCGGGCTAAGTGTCGACACGGGTCGACACGCCCTACGACACGCCCGTGTCGCAGGCCGTGTGCCCAGTCTCGACACAATGTCGAGCTCAAAATGTCGACTTCCCAGCTGAGTGTCGACACAAGCTTGACACGCCCTGGGACACGCCCGTGTCCCAGGCCGTGTGTCTGCAGCCAGAACCCAAAACTGACCCAAAACATCCCCCGTCGCTCCTTTGAGGTTCGGGGCGTTACAATAGATAAAGGACATAAATCACTTCAATTTGATCTGGCTCAAGACATAAAATCTATAAGATTTGAAGTGAATCAAAACAAGAAGGAAATGACTGCTTGTTTCCATAAAGGAGGCAATGTAGTGGTCTATCTGGCTACTCATCAAGAGAATATAAAGAAACAGGTTGATGACATGACAGTAAAACAAGGATATGTCCTGGAAAATCAGATTAGGATGAATGATAATCTGACTGCTTCTCATAATGCCATTGTCAGTGAAATGAAAAATATAGCTACTGCCCAGACTGCTGTAAGTGCTACTGCCAAAGAAGCCTTTGATAAGCAATTACAAGAAAGCCTCACTGCTGTTAAAACTGCCATTGAAGATTCTCAAAAGGCTATTATTGACAAGCTTCAAAGGTTAAAACCTTTTTATAAAGATGGAGTTAACTATTTGAATGCTCAAATCCGCTTTCAGAAGGATGATCTTAGAGATCATATAGAAAGAGAAGTCATAAAGGGGGAGAGGGTATTAGTCAAAGCAGGCTCTGACCATGCTAAATGGATTTCACACATCATCAGAGCTACCCTTGGATATCCACCCTTATGTGATGATGATAATGTGGCAGAATCTGGGACAAATCCTGCCTATTTTGGAGGTGAGCCAACTGAAGTTGCACAAGTAATCTACCCTCCAACTGATTTTGAAATGATACATCAGGAGGTACAATCTATGTATAGTACTCGTGAGGGTAATCAGAATATTATTATTGAGAAAGTAGTACAGCATGTGCCAGAGGCAATATTAAAAGAGCAAGAGGCATTATTAAAGGAGCAAGAAACTCAATTATCTAAGAAGAGGTTCAGAGAACATACAGAGTTAACGCCTGATTTTGATCAATGGAGCCCAACCTCTAGGAATATCATATTGACTGCTTGGAAGGCTGCAAAGGATAATTTCCTAGAGAGGGGCAAATGGTATTCTGACCAGGAATGGAAAAAACATGAGGCTAGGCAAGAGGCCATAGTACAATACAGAAGGAAGGCTAAATTAGGGAAGCTACCTCCTAATGCACAGGAGCCTAGCAAGTATTTCCCTAAGCCTTATCATTATTTTGAGAGACAGAAGATAAAGGCTGAAGAACAGAAAAAGAAAGATCTTAAAGGAAAGAAGCCTGCTGATGACAATGATGCTCCAATTCAAGCAAAGATTCAATCTGGAAAGGGCATTATTATCAAGGAGCCAGAGCAGCCATAGGATAGAATTTTCTTAAGTTTACAACCTTGTAATCATTTGCATTAAACTTCATGTAAACTTTTGATTAATAAAACTTTTGGAAGTTGAAAAAACAATGTTTAATGTTCAATCTATTACATTGTTATTATGAGATAATTGTTTATACATGTTTTGTTTATACATGTTTAGTATTTACCCTGTCATATAATACTGTTATACATCATACTGAGTATTTGTTATGAATGGTGTATATCATTGACTAAGGGTTATGACTTCTCCAAATAGGGGGAGATTGTTGGGTACATTGGAATATATGTACTTGAATTGAAGAAGCCTCACCCTACTCAATGATATACATCAAGTTGTATTTGATGTGCTTTGAGTTTATATGTGCAGGTTAAGTAATTGCAGGAAAAGCATAAAAGTTTCTAAGTCCATGTGTTGACACCTAGAGGTGAAGTGTCGACACTTATGAAGGCTAGTGTCGACACCTAGAGAAGCTGTGTCGACACTTGGAGTAATTGTGTCGACACCAGGAAAGGCAGAGTCGACACCAGAAGAAAAGTATTGACACATATAGACAGTGTCGACACATAGTGAAGAATTGTCAACATAATTTGTGTCGACACTTAGAGGCAGTGTCGACACCCAGAGAAACTTTGTCGACATCAAATATGTCGACACCAGGAGGATGTGTCGACACTCAGCAAGCTTCAACATGTAGAAAGTAGCGAATAAGAAAGAACAAACGGATAGACTTTTGAATAATTGAAATTTTATTATCCAAAAAAATATATAATTTACAAAGGTATGACCTCCCTTATATAGAATGGAGGAGAAATGAGAGAGAGTATACAAATAATGTGAGAGTAAACATTTACAGTACTGAGCGGCTAGAAATAAAGGAGACCGCACAGTCCGCGCGGTTAGACAGATGGGTTAACCGCTCGGCAACTCCAGCAGGATAGAACAGGCCGTAATGGGAGACCGATAGACCGCCCGGTCTCCAGGCTTCAGAGTGAGACCGCCAGACCGCTCGGTCAACAAACCGCTGGATCAGACCGCAAGGCCGCCCGGTCTAATACTTCAACACTCCCCCTCAAGCTGGAGCATAGATATCAATCATGCCCAGCTTGTCGCAAATGTGGAAGAAGGAAGTAGAAACCGGCTTGGTGAAGATATCTGCCAATTCCTTGTCAGAGGTGACAAATGGAGTACAAATCTGTTTCTTCAAAATCTCTTCCCGAATGAAGTGACAGTCAACCTCTATATGCTTTGTTCTCTCATGGAAGACCGGATTTCTGGATATGTATATAGCGGCCTTGTTGTCACAGAACATAGGGAGAGGACAGTCATATACCTCGCCCAGGTCAAGCATGAGAGCCCGCAACCACTTTAACTCACACGTGGTTGACGCCATACTCCGGTATTCGGCTTCTGCACTGGATCTGGAGACAACAGACTGTTTCTTGCTCTTCCAACTCACGAGATTACCTCCAACAAAGGTACAAAAACCTGATGTGGATTTATGATCGCCTTTGTCATCCGCGTAACTTGAATCTGAGTAGGTCTCAACCCTCAGATGACCATTCTTCTGAAAGAGTAACCCTTTGTCAGGTGCTGCTTTGATATACTCTAAAATCTTCAGGGCGGACTGAAGATGGCAGTCCCTGGGAGCTTGCATAAACTGACTGACCTTGCCTACAGCATAGGCGATGTCGGGTCTAGTCACCGTGAGATAGATGAGTTTGCCTACCAAACGTCTGTACCTTGTGACATCAGATAGAAGAGGCGAGTCATCCGTCCACGTTTTGTCTTCTCCAATAGCCATGAGAAACCGAGCCGGTTTGGCACCTGTCAATCCTGCTTCTTGTAGAAGATCAAGGGCATACTTCCGTTGGGAGAGAACCAACGAGTCAAGTTTCCGAGAGATTTCTATCCCCAAAAAGTATTTCGGGGAGCCCATATCCTTCGTGACCAAGTGCTGACGGAGGTGCTTCTTCGTCAGGTCCACCCCATCTCGGTCATCGCCAGTAAGAAGAATATCATCCACATATACGGCCAAAACCACCAGTCCCGAGGCCGTTTTACGAATGAATAAGGAGTGATCGGCCGAACTCCTTCGAAAGCCGATGGTAGCCACAATACCACTGAATTTGTCGAACCATGCCCGAGGGCTCTGCTTTAGGCCATAAATGGCCTTCTTCAAATGACATACACGTGTCTCCCCCTGAGCAACATACCCAGGAGATTGCTCCATATAGACGTCCTCCTGAAGATCGGCATAGAGAAAGGCATTCTTCACATCAAGCTGGGAAATGACCCAATCCTGGTTAACAGCCACAGAAAGTAGAACCCGGATGGTGCTGAGGCGAGCAACCGGAGAAAAGGTATCAAAGTAATCAATGTCGTAAGTCTGAGTGAAGCCCTTGGCCACCAGCCGGGCTTTGTAGCGATCCACAGTGCCGTCGGGGCGAAACTTCACAACGAAGACCCAGCGACAGCCAACCACATCAGTGCCCACGGGAGGAGGAACCAGGGTCCAGGTACCCCATTCAGTAAGAGTAGCCATCTCCTCATCCATGACAGACTTCCAATGAGGGAGAGCAAGAGCCTCCTGGTAGGTGCGGGGAGTAGAAGTAGCAGAGATAGCCAAGGCAAAACACCTGCGAGAAGGAGAAAGCCGATCATAGGAAACAACTGCCGCAAGTGGGTGTTGAGTACATGCCCGCACCCCTTTGCGAAGAGCAATGGGAAGATTCAGGTCGACGGGAGCGTCAGCGACGGGAGCGTCAGCGACCGGAGCATCCGTGGCGGAGAAGGCTGGCCCGGGACTAGAGAGAGACGGCGGCGGAGAGGAGGGTGGAGGGGTGGGTGGGGAGACGGACTGGGAAGGAGTCGGTGGAGGAGGAGACGGAGGTGGGAAAATGTCGAGAGGCGTGGAAGGAACGGAGAGATGAGAAGGAAGAGAAGATGTAGGAGAGAAATAGGAAGCATGCTCGAAAAAGGTCACATCCGCGGAGACAAACTGCTTGCGGAGAAGGGGGTCAAAGCAGCAATAGCCTTTTTGAGTAGTAGAGTACCCCAAAAAGACACACTTGGTGGAACGGGGGGAAAGCTTGTCGCGGGTAGCGGAGGGAGCGTGAACAAAGGCCGTACAGCCAAAGACACGAAGAGGGAGAGGAAAAGGTTCCTTATGGGGGTAGAGAATGGAGAAGGGAGTCTGGCCGTTGAGAACTGTGTAGGGAAGGCGATTGATGAGATAGCAGGCGAGGAGCACAGCGTAGCCCCAGTAGGAGCGAGGGACGTGCATCTGCGTCATGAGAGTACGAGCAACATCAAGCAGGTGACGGTTTTTACGCTCCGCCACCCCATTCTACTGGGAGGTGTAAACACAAGTCGTTTGATGAAGCAGACCATGTTGGTGAAAGAAAGAAGAGAACTCATGATTCAGATATTCCTTGGCATTATCAGAACGTAAAATTTTAATAGAAATAACAAATTGAGTCTGAATCATAAAATAAAATGATTGCCAAATAGAAAAAAGTTCAGAGCGATCTTTTAACAGATATACTCAGGTACAGCGGGAAAAATCATCTATAAAAGTAACAAAATAGGAACTGCCCCGACCAACAGTGAGGGTAGGAGCAGGACCCCATACATCAGAATGAATAAGATCAAACGGGCGAGAGGATCCACGACCTTGCTTCGGTGGGAAGGAGGAGCGATGATGTTTGCCAAGCTGACACGCATCACAGTTGAGCGGAGAACTGGTAGCAGGTAAGTGGGGCAGAAGCTGGCGAAGAATCCGAGGAGGAGGATGTCCAAGGCGAAGATGTCATTGAAGGAGATCTGTGGAGGAGGAGTAGGCGGACAGAGCGGAAACATCGTCGAGGAAGTAGAGGCCGCCGCTCTCAGTCCCAGTAGCAATCGTCCGCTGGGTCCTCGGGTCCTGAAAAGAACAAGTAGTGAGAGTGAATAAGACGGAGCACTGAAGTTGCCGGCATAAAGTAGTAACTGATAACAAATTGCACGGGAACTTCGGGACATAGAGGGTGTCCTCCAAGTAAAGCGATGAGGTGAGTTGAACCATGCCCGTCCCATGAACCGGGGACGGTGAACCATCAGCCACACGAACCGGGGGTAAGCGGTCATGTGTCTCAAGACGGGAGAAGCAATGAGGGTTGCCCGTCATATGATTTGTAGCACCGGAGTCAATCAGCCATTTACCTTGGGTAACGACGTGGGCACTACCTGACGTCGTGGCCACAGAGGCAGACGGCCGAGAAGAGGCGGAGGCCGAAGAAGGAGCATCACCGGAAGGGCGAAGATGAGGATGTTTCTGCCAGCAGCGGTCAACAGAATGGCCGATACGACCACAGTGAGAGCAGAGGAACCGGGATGAACCCCGTCCGCCGGAGTGGCCACGGCTACTAGGTCCCCCCCTCTGAGCTTGGTGAGCAAAGGAGTCCTGGGAAGGGGGAGAGGCCAACAGAGGCCGCTGGATCAGCGAAGTAACAGCGGCAATGCGAGCCGCAGTGGCATCTAAAGTAGGAGATTCTGCCTCACCCAAGATCTGCTGGCGGATCATATCATAAGAATCAGGAAGACGAAGAAGATAACAAACAACCAGGAGTTCCTGTAAGTGTTTGTGCTGGTCGGCCAAGTCCGCGGAGAAGGGGCGATTCTAGAGGATTTCAGCACCAAGAGCCTGAACCTGCTGATAAGCCGCAGCAGGAGACATGGAAGGGCGGGCGAAGAGGTCCGCATAGAGAGTATAAATGCGGGACGTCTGGCCCCCCTTCGAATAGAGAGCAGCGAGGTGAAGCCAGGCGGCCTTGACCGTCTCATCATGGCGAATGACGGGAAGGCACTCATCAGAAAGGCTGTTAGCCAGCCAGGTGCGGACAAGAGCATCACTCGCATCCCAGTCATCAAACTCAGGAGAGGTACGAGGAGGAGGGTCATCGGTGAGGAGATGACGCTTGCGTTGAGAGCGAAGGAGAAAAGTGAAAGAAACGCTCCAATCGGGATAGTTGGAGCCAACAAGCTTAGAAAGGGTGCCAAGGTTGCCCGAAGGAGGAGGTGGAGAAGGAGCTGCAGGAGTAGTGGTGAGACCGGAAGTAGTCATAGAACCCAGCAAGAAACCGCAGCGGATAAAAAAGGAAGAAGCCGCGCGAACACAAGCGGCTAGAAAGAAGTCAAGGGCACAGCGGGGAAGAGGTCGCGCGGACTGAAAAGGCCGAGCGAACAGAAGAGAAGAGGAGGCAAAAACAGCGACTACAACAAGTCGCAGGCCGGGCGAACAGAAACAGGCCGCAACGACTAGGAAGTCGGAGAGGCAAGAAAGAACCAGGAGCACGGCGACAATGAAACAGTTCGCGGCGACGAATAGCAGCAGGAGAAGATAACCAAGGAGAAGCAAGCCGCGCGAACAGGGCAGCAGACAGAAACAAGCCGCGCGAATAGGGCAGCGGACAGAAGAGAAGGCAAGCCGCGAGACAGGTCGCGGAAAGCGGAAAACAAGTCGCGAGAATCAGAGAGCGCACACAATCAGGAGGAAACGACCGTGTGCTCTGATATCATGTAGAAAGTAGCGAATAAGAAAGAACAAACGGATAGACTTTTGAATAATTGAAATTTTATTATCCAAAAAAAGATATAATTTACAAAGGTATGACCTCCCTTATATAGAATGGAGGAGAAATGAGAGAGAGTATACAAACAATGTGGGACTAAACATTTACAGTACTGAGCGGCTAGAAATAAAGGAGATCGCACAGTCCGCGCGGTTAGACAGATGAGTTAACCACTCGGCAACTCTAGCAGGATAGAACAGGCCACAATGGGAGACCGATAGACCGCCCGGTCTCCAGGCTTCAGAGTGAGACCGCCAGACCGCTCGGTCAACAAACCGCTGGATCAGACCGCAAGGCAGCCCGGTCTAATACTTCAACAAAAGTTAAAGTACTTGTGTCAACACAAAGGAGATGTGTCGACACTCAGCAAGTTTCAACACAAGAAGGCATGTGTCGACACAAAGGAGTTGTGTCGACACACAGCAGAATTCAACTAAGTATTAAAGAAGAAGTATTTGTGTCGACACACTCAACCAGTGTCGACACATTCAACAGAAGGCTTGTGTCGACACACAAAATCAGTGTCGACACATTCTGAAGAATCAGTGTCGAGAAGCTGTTACAACAACACAAGGAGTTGTGTCGACACCATCAAGGCTAGTGTCGACACTTAGTCTACTTGTGTCGACACTTAGTCTATTTATGTTGACACATAAAGACTACCTGTCTCGACACTTTCAGACAGTGACAGTGATTTCAAGAAGTGACTGGATGACTTGATAGCTGTCATTTCAACCGGTCAACAGCAACTGTCAGAGCCGTCAGAAGGTTGTTAGAAACCGGATCAGTCGGTTACCTTGGAGGAAGACTATATAAAGACATTTATCCTTCAACAGGAAAAGAGGAATCACAATAAGAAAAGGATCACAATTAAACAAGAGATCTAACAACACAAAAGAAGAAGGCCTTCGACAGAAGATCTAAGAAGTTGGAGAGAGAGAGCTCCTTCTAAGAATAGCAGTTGCTGAACCAGACTGCAAAGTAAGTTTCAGATTGAGATCTGAATCTCAAGACAGAAGTTGATTGAAGATCATCTTCACAAGAGATTCAACCCTACTGTGTTCTAATTCAAGAAGCTTTGAAGAAAGCCAAGGGAGGTTGATCTCCGCCATGTTCTTCCAAGAACTCATCAAGAAGCCAGTCAACTCATCTCTCTTTTTCAGAGTTGTGGTTAATTACTTTGTATAATCAAAATATCTATAGGATCTTGTATAGATCTGAGCTGTAAGCCTATTTTATAAGGCTGAGTGTAGGAGACTATGTGCTCTGAGTGTAGGTCTTGTTGAAGACTGAGGTAGGGCCTTGTGCCCGAGTTGTAGGAGACTTTATTCTCTGAGTGTAGGTCTTGTTGAAGACTGAGTGGTAGGGCTTTTTGCCTGAGTTGTAAGAGTAGGGACACTCTGAGTTGTAGGAACCTATTTGGGGTTCTGAGCTGTAAGATCTGAGGATCTGAGGAGAAGTGCTGAAGTTAGGCCGAATCTAGTACACTACTAGATAGGCGAAGGGGGAAAGTGGATGTACCCAGACCTTGGAGAACCACTATAAATACTGTGTGCACTCTGTGTATGTTTGCTTCTATGATTGCTGTGTTGTGATAGTTGTAGAATTGCATTTGTTGTACAGAATTTCTGCCTTAAATTTAAAAAGATAAAGTTCACATATTCACCCCCCCCCCCCTCTAGGTGGTTAGGCACTATTTCTTTCAATAATCCCCAAGAATCCCTGCTGCAATCTACCGCGTAGAAACCCGAAAACCCAAAGCACATAGTCTTTTCCGGCAAACCATAACAAATGCAACATCACCGATCCAGACTAACATGTCCGGGTAGGCTTCACACACAATGCCTATGTCCGTACTTCGATTCCGGACTCTATATGCAACACAAGGGGGACTATTCACGTCAACCCCAGAGAACACTGTACACTCACGGGAGCGGGTTTCCCTATGCAAAAAGTAAGAGAGCTTCACATGTTCAAGTATGGAATCGTTACCCTTGTAGTACGCTTTTGCGCCATGGAAAACTATCCGGATAGAAGTCTTCGCAACAGAATTTCCTCCATGGATCTGCTCTCGGTTCTCTAAACGGTGCTCTGATTCTCCGCCGGCGGCCGAAATCCTCCTCCTTCTTCCTCCTTGCTCTAACTCCTTGGAAAGAGAAAGCTTAAGGGAGAAATGAGGAGTTAAACCACCATTCCTGGCCTTAACAGAGCAAGAACACATCGGGGCAGTCAGATCTTACTTAAAGAAAACGAACGGCTCAGATCTATACAAAATTTCTCAAACCGGGGCCGAACACGGCCTTGCACACGGCCGTTGTTGGGTACATTGGTTCAAATGTACCTGATTTGAAGAAGCCTCACCCAACTCAATGATATACATCAAAATGTATTTGATGTGTTTTGAGTTTACTTGTGCAAGCTAAGTATTTGCAGGAAAGAAGAAAAAGTTTCTAAGTCCATGTGTCGACACCCAGATGGAAAGTGTCGACACTTAAGAAGACTTGTGTCAACACCCAGGCAAGCAGTGTCGACACTTGGAGTCATTGTGTCGACACCAGGGATGCTGAGTCGACACCAGACAAAAAGTGTCGACACAAGGAGCTGTGTCGACACTCAATGAAGAAAAGCCAGTGAAGCTGTGTCGACACATAGCAGTTGTGTCGACACCTAGTGAAACAGTGTCTACACCAGAAAGTGTCAACACTTGAAGATGTGTCGACACTCAACAAAAGTCAGCAGAAACTAAGTACAAGTTTCGACACCCAGAATAATGTGTCGACACTCAACAGAAGAGTCAACACTGGAAGTAAGTGTCGACACCCAGAACAATGTGTCGACACTTAGCTGAAGACTCAACACTTGAAGAAAGTGTCGACACAAGGAGCTGTGTCGACACTTAGCAAAGAACAGCAAAGTTCAACAAAATATTCTAAGCACAAGTGTCGACACTAAGGAGATGTGTCGACACACATCCAGAGTCTCGACAAAAGAAGAATGTGTCGACACCCAGAGCAATGTGTCGACACTCAACAAGTATCAACACTGAAGACATGTGTCGACACCAAGAAGCTGTGTCGACACTTGACAGATACAACACATGAAGATGTGTCGACACAAAAGAGATGTGTCGACACTTAAAAGAATTCAGCAAGATACTGAAGAACAAGTACTTGTGTCGACACTCAATTTCAGTGTCGACACATGAAGAAGAAGTAGTGTCGAGATACAAAATCTACAACACAAGAAGTTGTGTCGACACCTTGTAGACTAGTGTCGACACTTAGACAAATTGTGTCGACACTTGGTCTATAAGTGTCGACACTTAAAGACAGATAGTCTCGACACTTCTAGACAGTTATAGAATTTTCAAGAACTGACTGTATGACTTGATAGCTGCCATTCCAGCCGGTCTACAGCACCTGTCAGAGTTGTCAGAATTCAGTTATGGACCGGACCAGCCGGTTACCATGAAAAAGGCCTATAAATAGGCTTATGCTGTCTACAGAAAAAGTTGTTCAAATTATTGATCAAGTATTTAACAAAGAAGATCTAGCTATTCCTTGAAGAATCAAGTGCAGATCTAAGAAGTTGGAGAGAGAGAGCTCCATCCAAGAAATCAGCTGTTGGAACCAGGCTGAGAAGAAGGGTTCAGATTCACTCTGAATCTTAAGTAGCAGAGATCAAGGATCAACTGCAGAAGGAGTCAATCTAATTGAGTTCTACATTCAAGAAGCTTTGAAGAAAGCTAAGTCAGATTGATTTCAGCTGAGTTCTTCCAAGAACTCATCAAGAATCTCACAACTCTTCTCTCTTGTCACTGAGTTGTTGAGCTATAATATTTGTATTCATTTTATCTTGTAGGATCCTCTGGATCTGAGTCTTGTAAGCCTGCAATTATAAAGGCTGAGTTTAGGGCTTGAGAGCCTGAGTGTAGGAGATTGAAATCTCTGAGTGTAGGCCTTAGTGGCTGAATGCAGGCCTTGGTGGCTGAGTGTAGGCCTTTGTGGCTGAGTGTAGGCTTTGTGAAGAAGCTGAGTTGTAGGGCCTTGGGCCTGAGGTGTAGGAACCAGTTTTGGATTCTGAGATAGTGGAGGAGTTTGGCCGAATCTAGTACACTGCTAGATAGGCGAAGGGGGAAAGTGGATGTACCCAAACCTTGGGGAACCACTATAAAACTGTGTGTCTTCTGTGTGCTGTGGTTTGCTGTGAATGCTGTGTGATTGCTGTGCAATAGTAGTTTAAATTCTGTGTTAAAAACTGATTGCTGCCATAAAAAGTCAAAAAGAATTTGGTCACCTATTCACCCCCCCCCTCTAGGTGTTTAGGTACTATATCTTTCAAGTGGTATCAGAGGGAGGTTCCTCAATAAAGGGACATAACTGTCTGAGTAGATCCTGTTGGCAGATTCAGTCTAAGTCACAGTACAGAATCAAGAAACTCAAGAACCATGGGTTCCACTGAAAATCACAAGGAATTGGGATCCATGAAGCTACCTATATGTAGGAAAGAGATCTTTGGGATCTGGAAGGAAAGAGTAAGGCTGTTTATGGAAGCTTCAGACCCTAGGATTTATATCACAGTAAAGGAAGGGCCATATGTGCCAATGAAAGTGTCAGTCTTAGATGCAAATCAAAGAACACCAAAGGATTTCTCAGAAATGACAAAGGATGAGATTGTTCTAGCCACTATGGACAAGAGGGCTCAGAACATCATAGTGAGTGTCATAGATGATGCAACTTTTCAGAATCTAATACACTGTAAGACAGCCAAAGAGATGTGGGATACTCTTATTGTGTATATGGAGGGTTCTGAAGAAGTAAGGCAAGACAGAAAATCCTTGCTAAATCAAGAGTATGAAAGTTTTAGACAAGGAAAGGGTGATAGCATAACTGAGTGCTATAAGAAGTTCTACAGGATAGTGAATGAACTCATGTCCTATGGCAGAGAGTTCAGTAATTATGAACTCAATGATAAGTTTCTGAGGTCCCTAACTAAAGATTGGGACACCAAGATCTGTGCCATCAGGGAAATGGCAAAGCCGGGAGAAATTCCTCCACCAACACTTTTTGGCAAACTGCTGTCCTATGAAATGCAGTTGTTGGTGAGGAAAGAAGAGGAAAAATCAACAAGAAGTGAACGCAAAGAAAGGACAGTGGCCTTCAAGACAGAAGCCCCCAGAAAGTACATGAGTAAGTCACCTACTCCACCTCCAAAGGTTGCTGAATCTGAGTCAGATGAGTCAGTCAGCACAAAGTCTGAAAGCAGTGAAAGTGATGAGGACTTTGCTGCCTTCACAAGACATTTTCAGAAATTATTAAAGAAGAAACAGTGGAGGACAAGGCCTTCTACATCACAGGGAAAGAAAAACTCTTATCAGAAAAAGAAGTCTTCAAAGAAAGACAGGAAAAAGTCCAAGTCTAGCAAAGCTACACTATCAAAAATTGTGTGTTATTGCTGTAATAGACAAGGACATGTCATTGCAGACTGTCCAGAGAAGAGGAAGGAGTCTAGTGACAAGAAAAGGACTCAATACAAGGGCAAGAAGGAGAAGTCTTTTGTTGCCAAAAAGGACAAGACCCTGTCAGATATCTCTTCATCAGAAACTGAGTCAGATGCTGAGGAATATATTGGACTGTTTGCTGAGGAAGAAGAAGAAGAGTTCATGCAGATTATGAATTCTATTTATGAACAAGAGGACAGTCAATGCCAAGGGCTAATGGCATTGACAAAAAGTGACAAAATCCTTGAGCAGTCAGGACCTAGTAAGGTACAAAGTTCAACTTTAAGTTCAGTTTCTTGTGCCAGTACAGAATCAGATTCATCCTCTTCAAATGATGAGAGTGCATCTGAGTCTGAAGAAGATATTCATTAGTTGATAGATGAATATAGAGTTCTGTTGCAAGCTTATAAGAAGAGCAAGTCCCTAGCCAAAAGTCAGGCTAAGGAAATTGCTATTCTCAAAGCTGCTGCAACAGATTCAGAGAAGTTATTTGATCAAAAGCTTAATGAGATAGCCAGACTGAAGCACATAACTGTGATTCAGATGGGAACTATATCATTTAAAATGATCAAATCAAGAGTCTGGAGATTAATCTTCAAAAGGAGAAGGACTTAGTTGCTAGGTTTTCTAAACCTAAGTCAGTTCTGCCCTTAATTGATGAATTTGTTCATCACAAAGGTAAAGCTGGACTGGGTTTTATAAGACCTACAAGGACTGTTCAGTCCAAGTCCAAGTCCAAGGGCAAAGCCCCAACTCTCAACAAGTCTGCTGTAGATAAAACAACAAAGACAGTACCTAAGCAAAGGTACAATAAGTTTGAGTGTTGGTACTGTGGCAAGGTAGGCCACTATGCAATGGACTGTTGGCACAATGCTAGTGCCAAAGTGAGTAGCAAACTGCCTGTTGGAAAACTAGCAGGTAGCCTTGTCAGGATGCAAACTAACAAGCACCAAGGACCCAAGAATTCTTTGGGTTCTAAGGTTCATTAATCTGTTTTGCAGGTGAGTCCAAGTGGCCATGCCCCTATATGGTACTTGGACAGTGGATGTTCCAGACATATGACTGGAACAAGGGAATTGCTAAAGGACTACACTCCAATCAAAGATGGTCCTAAAGTCACCTTTGGTGGTTCTGAAAAAGGAATCATCAAAGGATTTGGTAACATTTCTAGTAACTTAGTTACCATTACTCAAGTGGCTTATGTTAAAGGTTTGAAACACAACCTAATTAGTATAAGTCAATTAAGTGATGTGGGATATGACATCTCATTTGTTAAGGATGGTTGTCATATCAAGAGGTCAAATGATCAGGAGATCATTTTGACAGGCTATAGAAAAAGAAATGTCTACTGCTTAGACATTATGTGTGAGACCAATGGTTCTCAAGTGTATCTTGTAGCTGATGAGAAAGTCTCTCATTGTGTCAAATGGCACAAGAGGCTAGCCCATCTAAACTACAAGACAATTGGCAAACTCTTTAGCAAAGAGTTAGTGAGGAATGGTCCTCAAGTTAAGTGTGTTAAAGATGGTATTTGCTCAGCTTGTCAAAAGGGCAAGCAGACTAGATCCACCTTTAGAAGCATTGAGAACAAATATGCTGTGAGGTGCTTATACCTCTTGCATATGGATCTCTTTGGTCCAATGCCAGTTCACAGCTTAGGTAGGAAGGTCTATACTTTTGTAGTTGTAGATGACTACTCAAGGTTTTCTTGGGTGTTCTTTCTTAAACAGAAATCTGAAACACCCAATGTCTTCTATAGCTTTGTTAGACAAATTCAGAATGAACTAAATAGTACAGTGGTCAAAATAAGAAGTGACCATGGTACTGAGTTTCAGTCTGATGGCATGAAAAAATTATGTGAAGACTTTGGGATATTTCAAGAGTTTTCTTCACCAAGAACACCTCAGCAAAATGACATTGCTGAAAGGAAGAATAGAACCTTGATTGAGGCTGGTAGGACCCTATTAAGTGATACATCACTACCAGAATACTTCTAGGCTGAAGTAGCCAATACTGCATGCCATGTTATTAATAGGGCTACCATAACTAAAAGTCTCAACAAGACCCCCTATGAGGTTGTGAAAGGCAGGAAACCAAACCAATCCTACTTCAGGATCTTTGGTTGTAAGTGCTTCATACTTAACAATGGAAAGTCTTACTTGACTAAGTTTGCTGTCAAGTCCCAAGAGGGAATTTTTGTTGGGTACAGCAACAACAGTAAGGCTTATAGAGTCTACAACTTGTCTACACAAGTTGTAGAAGAGACTGTACATGTAGTATTTGATGAAACTAGACTTATTAACAATGAGTTGTCTAGTAGTGTATGCAGCCCCACAGGTTTAACAAAGAAGATGGACAAGCTTACTATAGAAGAAGTACCTACTGCAAGACAGCAAGTAGAAGACAGTGGCTGTTGTCCAGGGGGAGAACTACATGTACCAATTGCTGATGAAGTTCAAGGAGTACAGCATGATGAAGATGTTGAAGAAGCTCAACCTGAAGTCAGGATGCCTCCAGCCAATAGGCATCTAAGAGATCATCCAGCTGAGCAAATCATTGGTTATCCAAGACAAGGGGTACAAATAAGGAGCAGAAACATGAATGCAGCAATCTACTCCAGTTTCCTATCCCAAGTTGAACCTAAGAAGTTTGAAGAAGCCATCAAAGACCCTCTTTGGATTGAGGCAATGCAAGAAGAATTCAATCAGTTCAAGAGATGCAAGGTCTGGGAGCTTGTTCCTAAACCTAAAGACCACAATATAATTAGAACCAAGTGGATCTATAGGAACAAGATGGATGAACAAGGAGTCATCATTAAGAACAAAGCAAGATTGGTTGCTAAAGGGTATAGGCAGGAAGAAGGTATTGATTTTGATCAAACCTTTGCTCCAGTAGCCAGACTGGAAGCCATAAGAATGTTCCTGACCTATGCAACCTTTCAAGGATTCAAAGTTTACCAAATGGATGTCAAGTCAGCATTTCTAAATGATAATCTTAAAGAGGAAGTCTATGTGGAACAGCCATCAGGTTTTGTTGATTCAACTCTACCTAATCATGTCTATAGACTTAGGAAAGCTTTATATGGGTTAAAGCAAGCCCCTAGGGCTTGGTATGAAACCCTGTCTAGTTTCCTCATTGAGAATAAGTTCACAAGGGGGAAAATAGACAAGACTCTATTCCTTAGGGAATCTAGAGGCAAAGTAATACTTGTCCAAATATATGTAGATGACATTATATTTGAGTCTACTGAAAGTAGCCTTTGCAAAAGGTTTGCAAAACTAATGCAAGGTCAATTTGAGATGAGTAGTATGAGAGAGCTAAAGTTCTTCTTGGGTCTACAAGTAAGACAGACTAAGAGTGGTTTATCCATATGTCAGTCCAAGTTCACCCTAGAACTCATAAGGAAGTATGGTATGGATTCATCCAGTACCATGAAGACTCCTATAAGGTCAAGTATGTCTCTTAGCAAGGATGATGCAGGGAAACCTGTAGATGAAACCTTGTATAGAGGGATAGTTGGCTCCCTATTATACTTGACTGCAAGTAGACCAGATATCATGTATACTACATGTGTCTGTGCAAGGTATCAAGCCTGCCCTAAAGAGTCTCATTTGACAGCAGTCAAAAGAATATTGAGATATCTAAAGGGCACTCCTTATCTAGGCCTCTGGTACCCTAGGAATGGGGATTTTGATCTAACAGGTTATTCAGATGCAGACTTTGCAGGATGCAAAGAAGACAGAAAAAGCACTACTGGAACCTGTCAATTCCTAGGTGGAAGACTGATTTCTTGTAGTAGCAAAAAGCAAACAAGTGTGGCTATCTCCACTGCAGAATCAGAATATGTGGCTGCAGGAAGTTGCTGTGCTCAACTTCTGTGGATACAACATCAGCTTGAGGACTATGGATTTCAGGTAAGTAGAACTCCACTCTTCTGTGATTCTACAAGTTCTATTTCAATTGCACATAACCCTGTTTCACATAGTAGAACTAAACATATTGAGATAAAATATCATTTTCTTAGTGAGCATGTAGAGAAAGATGATATTTTACTAGAATATGTTAAAACTGATAATCAACTAGCTGATATGTATACTAAGCCCCTAGAAGAAGCTAAGTTCAATAGGTTTAAAATTGAAATAGGAATGATAAACTTAGAATAAGTTTATAGAATTGGAAATGGCTAAGTAAAAAGGTGTCGACACACAGAGATCTCTGTGTCGACACAGAATAGTGGTGGCGACACTTCAGGAAAAAGGTGTCGACACATCTAGGAAGTTGGTGTCGACACTTCAGAATATTAGTGTCGACACATGACAAGTTGGTGTCGACACAACCAAGGTGGTGTCGACACATAGTGTTTACTCAGAATTATCTAAGTAAAGTCTCGACTAATTGTCGAGTTAAGTGGTGTCGACACATAAACAAGTGTCGACACATATAATCTGTTGACTAAACTTGTGTCGACACTTATGTGTCGAGACATTATAAGTCAGTGTTGACACTTATTGCCAGTGTCGACACAATTTAAGTTGGCAGCCCGCCTTTTCATCTTCAAAATTAGAAAGGTATAAATAGGGTTTTGTCTTAGTCTGTCGACACGCTTTCAAAAGTTTCGAGACCAAAACTTGTGTGTCGACACCTCTCTTCTCTCCAGTCATATTCTTCAAACCCTAATGGCGCCAAAGCTTGAGGAGAACGTCAACGAAGGCTACGAGCTGGTGCGCAATGCTTTTGATGAAGCTGACCAAGAAATCAAGACTGTAGTAACCCTAGTAGCCGACTCAGGGTTAGAATATCTTGTTTCAGAGCCAACAAAAATTTGGAAGAAGGAAGTCTTGGAATTCCTCAATGGAGCTAAGGTAGACGAAACTGGATTCAAGATCAAATCCAGGGTTCATGGTGAGAAGGTGAAGGTATCACCTTGTTGAAGTATTAGACCGGGCGGCCTTACGGCCTGGTCCAGCGGTTTGTTGACCGGGCGGTCTGGCGGTCTCACTCTGGATCCTGGAGACCGGGCGGTCTATCGGTCACCCATTGCGGCCTGTTCTATCCTGCTGGAGTTGCCGAGCGGTTAACCCATCTGTTAAACCGCGCGGCCTGTGCGGTCTCCTTTATTTCTAGCCGCTCTGTACTGTAAATGTTTAGTCCCACATTGTTTGTAAATGATATCTTTTTTGGATAATAAAATTTCAATTATTCAAAAGTCTATCTGTTTGTTCTTTCTTATTCGCTACTTTCTACATGATATCAGAGGACACGGTCGTTTCCTCCTGATTGTGTGCGCTCTCTGTTTCTCGCGGCTTGTTTCTGCTTTCCGCGACCTGTCTCGCGGCTTGCCTTTCTTCTGTCCGCTGCCCTGTTCGCGCGGCTTGCTTCTCCTTGGTTCTCTTCTCCTACTGCTATTCGCCGCCGCGACCTGTTTCGTGGTCGCCGCGCTCCTGCTTCTTTGTTGCTTCTCCGACTTCCTAGTCGTTGCGGCTTGTTTCTGTTCGCCCGGCCTGCGACTTGTTCTAGTCGCTGCCTTTTGCCTCCTCTTCTCTTCTGTTCGCTCGGCCTTTTCAGTCCGCGCGACCTCTTCCCTGCTGTGCCTTTGTCTTCTTTCGAGCCGCTTCTGTTCGCGCGGCTTCTTCCTTTTCTATCCGCTGCGGTTTCTTGCTGGTTTTCTATGACTACTTCCGGTCTCACCACCACTCCTGCAGCTCCTTCTCCACCTCCTCCTTCGGGCAACCTTGGCACCCTTTCTAAGCTTGTGGGCTCCAACTATCCCGATTGGAGCGTTTCTTTCACTTTTCTCCTTCGCTCTCAACGCAAGCGTCATCACCTCACCGATGACCCTCCTCCTCGTACCTCTCCTGAGTTTGATGACTGGGATGCCAGTGATGCTCTTGTCCGCACCTGGCTGGCCAACAACCTTTCTGATGAGTGCCTTCCCGTCATTCGCCATGATGAGACGGTCAAGGCCGCCTGGCTTCACCTCGCTGCTCTCTATTCGAAGGGGGGCCAGACGTCCCGCATTTACACTCTCTATGCGGACCTCTTCGCCCGCCCTTCCATGTCTCCTGTCGCGGCCTATCAGCAGGTTCAGGCTCTTGGTGCTGAAATCCTCCAGAATCGCCCCTTCTCCGCGGACTTGGCCGACCAGCACAAACACTTCCAGGAACTCCTGGTTGTTTGTTATCTTCTTCGTCTTCCGGATTCTTATGATATGATCCGCCGGCAGATCTTGGGTGAGGCGGAATCTCCTACTTTGGATGTCACTGCGGCCCGCATTGCTGCTGTTACTTCGCTGCTCTAGCGGCCTCTTTTGGCCTCCCCCCCTTCCCAGGACTCATTTGCTCACCAAGCTCAGAGGGGGGCCCTGGTAGCCGCGGCCCCTCCGGCGGACGGGGTTCATCCCGGTTCCTCTGCTCTCACTGTGGTCGTACCGGCCATTCTGTTGACCGCTGCTGGCAGAAACATCCTCATCTTCGCCCTTCCAGTGATGCTCCTTCTTCGTCCTCCGCCTCTTCTCGGCCCTCTGCCTCTGTGGCCACAATGTCAGGTAGTGCCCACGTCGTTACCCAAGGTAAATGGCTGATTGACTCCGGTGCTACCAATCATATGACGGGCAACCCTCATTGCTTCTCCCGTCTTGAGACACATGACCGCTTACCCCCGGTTCGTGTGGCGGATGGTTCACCGTCCCCGGTTCATGGGACGGGCATGGTTCAACTCACCCCGTCGCTTTGCTTGGAGGACACCCTCTATGTCCCAAAGTTCCCATGCAATTTGTTATCAGTTACTACTTTATGCCGGCAACTTCAGTGCTCCGTCTTATTCACTCCCACTACTTGTTCTTTTCAGGACCCGAGAACCCAGCGGACGATTGCTACTGGGACTGAGAGCGGCGGCCTCTACTTCCTCGACGATGTTTCCGCTCTGTCCGCCTACTCCTCCTCCACAGATCTCCTTCAATGGCATCTTCGCCTTGGACATCCTCCTCCTCGGATTCTCCGCCAGCTTCTGCCCCACTTACCTCCTACCAGTTCTCCGCTCAACTGTGATGCGTGTCAGCTTGGCAAACATCATCGCTCCTCCTTCCCACCGAAGCAAGGTCGTGGCTCCTCTCGCCCGTTTGATCATATTCATTCTGATGTATGGGGTCCTGCTCCTACCCTCACTGTTGGTCGGGGCAGTTCCTATTTTGACACTTTTATAGATGATTTTTCACGCTGTACTTGGGTGTATCTGTTAAAAGATCGCTCTGAACTCTTTTCTGTTTGGCAATCATTTTATTTTATGATTCAGACTCAATTTGCTATTTCTATTAAAGTTTTACGTTCTGATAATGCCAAGGAATATCTGAATCATGAGTTCTCCTCTTTCTTTCACCAACATGGCTTGCTTCATCAAACGACTTGTGTTTACACCTCCCAGCAGAATGGGGTGGCGGAGCGTAAAAACCGTCACCTGCTTGATGTTGCTCGTACTCTCATGACGCAGATGCACGTCCCTCGCTCCTACTGGGGCTACGCTGTGCTCCTCGCCTGCTATCTCATCAATCGACTTCCCTCCACAGTTCTCCACGGCCAGACCCCCTTCTCCATTCTCTACCCCCACAAGGAACCTTTTCCTCTCCCTATCCGTGTCTTTGGCTGTACGGCCTTTGTTCATGCTCCCTCTGCTACCCGCGACAAGCTTTCCCCCCGTTCCACCAAGTGTGTCTTTTTGGGGTACTCTACCACTCAAAAAGGCTATTGCTGCTTTGACCCCCTTCTCTGCAAGCAGTTTGTCTCCGCGGATGTCACTTTTTTCGATAATGCTTCCTATTTCTCTCCTACCTCTTCTCTTCCTTCTGATATCTCCGTTCCTTCCACGCCTCTCGACGTTTTCCCACCTCCGTCTCCTCCTCCACCGACTCCTTCCCAGTCCGTCTCACCACCCACCCCTCCTCCCTCCTCTCCGCCGCCGTCTCTCTCTAGTCCCGGGCCAGCCTTCTCCGCCACGGACGCTCCGGTCGCTGACGCTCCCGTCGCTGACGCTCCCGTCGACCTGGATCTTCCCATTGCTCTTCGCAAAGGGGTGCGGGCGTGTACTCAACACCCGCTTGCGGCAGTTGTTTCCTATGATCGGCTTTCTCCTTCTCGCAGGTGTTTTGCCTTGGCTATCTCTGCTACTACTACTCCCCGCACCTACCAGGAGGCTCTTGCTCTCCCTCATTGGAAGTCTGCCATGGATGAGGAGATGGCTACTCTTACTGAACGGGGTACCTGGACCCTGGTTCCTCCTCCCGTGGGCACTGATGTGGTTGGCTGTCGCTGGGTCTTCGTTGTGAAGTTTCGCCCCGACGGCATTGTGGATCGCTATAAAGCCCGGTTGGTGGCCAAGGGCTTCACTCAGACTTACGACATTGATTACTTTGATACCTTTTCTCCGGTTGCTCGCCTCAGCACCATCCGAGTTCTTCTTTCTGTGGCTGTTAACCGGGATTGGGCTATTTCCCAGCTTGATGTGAAGAATGCCTTTCTCTATGGCGTTCTTCAGGAAGACGTCTATATGGAGCAACCTCCTGGGTATGTTGCTCCGGGTGAGACACGTGTATGTCATTTGAAGAAGGCCATTTATGGCCTAAAGCAGAGCCCTCGGGCATGGTTCGACAAGTTCAGTGGTATTGTGGCTACCATCGGCTTTCGAAAGAGTTCGGCCGATCACTCCTTATTCATTCGCAAAACGGCCTCGGGACTGGTGGTTTTGGCCGTATATGTGGATGATATTCTTCTTACTGGCGATGACCGAGATGGGGTGGACTTGACGAAGAAGCACCTCTGTCAGCACTTGGTCACAAAGGATATGGGCTCCCCGAAATACTTTTTGGTGATAGAAATCTCTCGGAAACCTAACTCGTTGGTTCTCTCCCAACGGAAGTATGCCCTTGATCTTCTACAAGAAGCAGGATTGACAGGTGCCAAACTGGCTCGGTTTCCCATGGCTATTGGAGAAGACAAAACGTGGACGGATGACTCGCCTCTTCTATCTGATGTCACAAGGTACAGACGTTTGGTAGGCAAACTCATCTATCTCACGGTGACTAGACCCGACATCGCCTATGCTGTAGGCAAGGTCAGTCAGTTTATGCAAGCTCCCAGGGACTGCCATCTTCAGTCCGCCCTGAAGATTTTAGAGTATATCAAAGCAGCACCAGGCAAAGGGTTACTCTTTCAGAAGAGTGGTCATCTGAGGGTTGAGGCCTACTCAGATTCAAGTTACGCGGATGACAAAGGCGATCGTAAATCCACATCAGGCTTTTGTACCTTTGTTGGCGGTAATCTCGTGAGTTGGAAGAGCAAGAAACAGTCTGTTGTCTCCAGATCCAGTACCGAAGCCGAATACCGGAGTATGGCGTCAACCACGTGTGAGTTAAAGTGGTTGCAGGCTCTCATGCTTGACCTGGGCGAGGTATATGACTGTCCTCTCCCTATGTTCTGTGACAACAAGGCCGCTATATACATATCCAGAAATCCGGTCTTCCATGAGAGAACAAAGTATATAGAGGTTGACTGTCACTTCATTCGGGAAGAGATTTTGAAGAAACAGATTTGTACTCCATTTGTCACCTCTGACAAGGAATTGACAGATATCTTCACCAAGCCGGTTTCTACTTCCTTCTTCCACATTTGTGACAAGCTGGGCATGATTGATATCTATGCTCCAGCTTGAGGGGGAGTGTTGAAGTATTAGACCGGGCGGCCTTGCGGTCTGGTCCAGCAGTTTGTTGACCGGGCGGTCTGGCAGTCTCACTCTGGAGCCTGGAGACCGGGCGGTCTATCGGTCGCCCATTGCGGCCTGTTCTATCCTGCTGGAGTTGCCGAGCGGTTAACACATCGTTAAACTGCGCGGCCTGTGCGGTCTCCTTTATTTCTAGCCGCTCTGTACTGTAAATGTTTAGTCCCACATTGTTTGTATACTCTCTCTCATATCTCCTCCATTCTATATAAGGGAGGTCATACATTTATAAATGATATCTTTTTTGGATAATAAAATTTCAATTATTCAAAAGTCTATCCGTTTGTTCTTTCTTATTCGCTACTTTCTACACACCTAAGAGCTTGAGGAAGATTCTACAGCTACCAAGAACTAAGGAAGAGGATGAAGTAACTACTTCTAAGACAAGAGAAGCATTGACATGGTGTGGTCTAGATTCTAAAATGAAAATAGGATCTGTGTTTAACAGGAAGGGAATGAATAGTCAGGGGAAATTCCTCTCTGAAATTGTAGGCAAAGTAATCCTAAGCAAACCTGGAGGGCATGATATGGTATCAGCCCATACGTTCAGTATTATGACACGGATTATCTTCACTTTGCAAACAGATTGGTCTGTAGTAATTATTGAAAAGATCAAGGAAAGCTTGAAGAAGCCAAATCTGGGCAGGATCATAACTCTATACCTAGCTGGTACTATACCAGAGGTTATGAATCAAGCTACTGGCAGCAAAATCAACCATATGAGAAAGATGGATTTGAGGATATTTTCCAGATGGGACAGGGTGTTGTCTAAGGAAATGCCAACCCCTGAGAAGGTAATTCCTGAAAAAGTATCCCCTCAAAAGAAGAAGAGGAAAATTGCTCCAGTGGCTCAAGTTCCATCAAGCAGCTCTGATAGTGAAGAACAAGTGGTCTTCACACCTGATGAAGAAGACACAGGAACTGCTGTGAAGTCTCCAGCACAACAAGTAGATGCTGAAATCCAGGGGGAGCTACCTCAAGCTAGCCCCATACACAAGGATTACATCCAGGGGGAGCAACTAGTTGTGGAAGAACCCACTCCTCTTGAAAGTGAGCAAGCTACAACGATAATTCTAGAGGTAATTGCTGAGCTTAATGCTTTGGTTTTTCCTATAGATGATACTGATTTGTCTGATGTTTATTAGCAACCACAGACTGCTAGTCAAGTCCCAGATGTTGTCATGGAAGACACATCTGCTGCAGCTCAGTTTGTATCTGATCCAGTGGTAGATGAGCCCAGAATTTCTCCAGCTCATTCTCCACAAGAGTTTATTATGGAAGATTTATTTCTAAATCTGGATCAAGAAGATTTTGATAAGGAAACTGCTGCTGAAGGGGAGAATGCTCCAATTGAGGGGGAGCAAGTAGTACATGTTGAAGAGCCTGCAAGGCAAGAAACTGAGAAGGCACCAGATGTGCAGAAGGAGATACCCCCAAGCCCTAAGGAGAGGGTAGAAATTGCTAGCTCCTCAGCTTCTGAAGATGAGGAAGCAACAAGGGCTAAGAAAAGACAGTTTCAAGTTTTCAGGAGAAGAAGCCAGAGTTACAAAAAGGCCTTACAAACTGTTGCTCCACAACCTATATCACAGCCAACTCCAACTATTGATTATAGTGCACTGATGGTTGCAATACAAATTAAACTGGATGAGCACAGGCAGGCAATTGAGAAGTATGTGGATGAAGGGCAGAAATCATTGCAATTTGATCTGGCCCAGGATATCAAGTCAATAAGATTTGAGATGAATCTTAATAAGAAGGAGATGACTGACTGTTTCCACAAGGGTGGGAATGTAGTAGTCTATCTTGCTAAACACCAGGAGAAGATAAAAGCACAAGTTGATGACTTTGCAGTCAAGCAAGGATATGTACTTGAAAATCAAATTAGGATGAATGATAATTTGACTGCATCTCACAATGCAATAGTCACAGAACTGACGAATCTAGCTGCAGGGAAGACTCCAGCCACAGCAAAGGCAGATTTTGACAAATATTCCTAGAAGAAATCACTGCTCTTAAGACTGCCATCCAAGATTCTCAAAAGTTGATAACTGACAAACTCCAAAAGTTAAAACCTTTCTTTAAAGATGGAGTTAATTTTTTGGATAATCAAGTGAGATTTCAGAAAGATGATGTCAGAGATCATATAGAAAGAGAAGTCATAAAGGGGGAGAGAGTGTTAGTCAAGGCAAGCTCTGATCATACTAAGTGGATACCTAACTCTATCAGAGCAACTCTTGGTTATCCTCCTCTTTGTGATGATGATAATGTTGCTGAATCTGGTATTCATCTTGCATATCTAGGAGGGGAGCAACCAGAAGTAGCTCAAGTGATCTATCCTCCACCAGATTTTGACATGGTTCATGCTGACATACAATCCATGTATAGCCCACCTGGGGGTAAGGATAATGTCATCATAGAAAAGGTAGTCCAACCAATCTCTGAAGCTATGCAAGAAGCTATGCAGAAAGAAGAAGAAACTAGATTGTCAAAGAAGAGGTTCAGGGAGCAAGCTGAACAAAGACCTGACTTTGAGCAGTGGAGCCCCACCTCTAGGAACATTATTTTGACTGCATGGAAAGCTGCAAAGGATAACATTCAAGACAGAAACAAGTGGTTTTCTGAGGCTGAATGGAGAAAGCATGAGTCAAGACAGGAGGCAATAGTCCAATATAGAAGAAAGGCCAAGATGGGAAAGCTACCTCCTACTGCTCTGGAGCCTAGCAAGTACTTTCCCAAGCCTTATCATTATTTTGAAAGGCAAAAGATTAAGGCTGAGGAACTTAAGAAGAAAGATCTGAAAGGCAAGAAGCCTGCTGATGCTGAAGTTACTGAAGCTCCTGTTCAAGCCAAAGTACAAGCTGACAAAGGAATAGTGATCAAGGAGCCTGAACAGAAATAGAATTAGAATTTTCTTAAAGTTTACTATGTAATCTTTTGATGTAAAACATTCTGTAAACTTTTTGAAATAAGAATATGACAAAGTATTAGAACAATGTGTTGTGTAATAAATTTGCTATGTGTTAAATTTATTTCATAATTGTTCTGTGATGCAATCTATGTGTACATGTTTGTTTCATACATGTTTATGTTTGCCCTGCTATATATAATCCTGCTTTATATCATTTTGTAATTTTATTATGAATGGTGTATATCATTGACTAAGGGTTATGACTTCTCCAAATAGGAGGAGATTGTTGGGTACATTGGTTCAAATGCACCTGATTTGAAGAAGTCTCACCCAACTCAATGATATACATCAAAATGTATTTGATGTGTTTTGAGTTTACTTGTGCAGGCTAAGTATTTGCAGGAAAGAAGAAAAAGTTTCTAAGTCCATGTGTCGACACCCAGAGGGAAAGTGTCGACACTTAAGAAGACTTGTGTCAACACCCAGGCAAGCAGTGTCGACACTTGGAGTCATTGTGTCGACACCAGGGATGCTGAGTCGATACCAGACAGAAAGTGTCGACATAAGGAGCTGTGTCGACACTCAATGAAGAAAAGCCAGTGAAGCTGTGTCGACACATAGCAGTTGTGTCGACACCCAGTGAAACAGTGTCTACACCAGAAAGTGTCAAGACTTGAAGATGTGTCGACACTCAGCAAAAGTCAGTAGAAACTAAGTACAAGTGTCGACACCCAGAACAATGTGTCGACACTCAACAGAAGAGTCAACACTGGAAGTAAGTGTCGACACCCAGAAAAATGTATCGACACTTAGCTGAAGACTCAACACTTGAAGAAAGTGTCGACACAAGGAGCTGTGTCGACACTTAGCAAAGAACAGCAAAGTTCAACAAAATATTCTAAGTACAAGTGTCGATACTAAGGAGATGTGTCGACACACAGTCAGAGTCTCGACAAAAGAAGAATGTGTCGACACCCAGAGCAATGTGTCGACACTCAACAAGTATCAACACTGAAGACATGTGTCGACACCAAGAAGCTGTGTCGACACTTGACAGATACAACACATGAAGATGTGTCGACACAAAGGAGATGTGTCGACACTTAAAAGAATTCGGCAAGATACTGAAGAACAAGTACTTGTGTCGACACTCAATTTCAGTGTCGACACATGAAGAAGAAGTAGTGTCGAGATACAAAATCTATAACACAAGGAGTTGTGTCGACACCTTGTAGACTAGTGTCGACACTTAGACAAATTGTGTCGACACTTGGTCTATAAGTGTCGACACTTAAAGACAGATAGTCTCGACACTTATAGACAGTTACAGAATTTTCAAGAACTGACTGGATGACTTGACAGCTGTCATTCCAGCCGGTCTACAGCACCTGTCAGAGTTGTTAGAATTCAGTTATGGACCGGACCAGCCGGTTACCATGAAGAAGGCCTATAAATAGGCTTATGCTGTCTACAAAAAAAGTTGTTCAAATTATTGATCAAGTATTTAACAAAGAAGATCTAGCTATTCCTTGAAGAATCAAGTGCAGATCCAAGAAGTTGGAGAGAGAGAGCTCCATCCAAGAAATCAGCTGTTGGAACCAGGCTGAGAAGAAGGGTTCAGATTCACTCTGAATCTTAAGTAGCAGAGATCAAGGATCAACTGCAGAAGGAGTCAATCTAATTGAGTTCTACATTCAAGAAGCTTTGAAGAAAGCTAAGTCAGATTGATTTCAGCTGAGTTCTTCCAAGAACTCATCAAGAATCTTACAACTCTTCTCTCTTGTCACTGAGTTGTTGAGCTATAATATTTGTATTCATTTTATCTTGTAGGATCCTCTGGATCTGAGTCTTGTAAGCCTGCAATTATAAAGGCTGAGTGTAGGGCTTGAGAGCCTGAGTGTAGGAGATTGAAATCTCTGAGTGTAGGCCTTGGTGGCTGAGTGTAGGCCTTGGTGGCTGAGTGTAGGCCTTTGTGGCTGAGTGTAGGCTTTGTGAAGAAGCTGAGTTGTAGGGCCTTGGGCCTGAGGTGTAGGAACCAGTTTTGGGTTCTGAGATAGTGGAGGAGTTTGGCTGAATCTAGTACACTGCTAGATAGGCGAAGGGGGAAAGTGGATGTACCCAAACCTTGGGGAACCACTATAAAATTGTGTGTCTTCTGTGTGCTGTGGTTTGCTGTGAATGCTGTGTGATTGCTGTGTAATAGTAGTTTAAATTCTATGTTAAAAACTGATTGTTGCCATAAAAAGTCAAAAAGAATTTGGTCACCTATTCACCCCCCCTAGGTGTTTAGGTACTATATCTTTCAGTCGTGTCCTAGGTCGTGTGCCTCGATCCATGCACGATCGTCGAACGCAGAAAAACCACACGGCCAAGACACGCCCGTGTCTCAACCTGACATGCTTATGTCAGGTCCTCGACATGCTCGTGACTGGTGGCATGTCACATATAACTGTCACGCCAACCGTCACGTCCCTGCTGAACACGGGTGGGGACATGGGTCTGAACACGCCCGTGTCACCCCTGACACGCCCGTGTCAAAACTGTGCACAACCCGTGTTTCCTGTCGTGTCCTTCTCTGGACACAGCCGGCCAAACACAAAGAAAGACATGGCCATGGACACGCCCGTGTCCTAGGTCGTGTACCCCTATACAGGCACCAAAATTTCTTTTGAACGCAATCAGCTCAAAAACTATTTTCAGGGCGTTACAAATCTCCCCCCCCCCCTTTATGAATTTCGTCCCGAAATTAAGTAAAGGTACACAAAATTAAATGTTACCTGAGTGGAATAACTCGGGGTATTCCTCCAACATAGTTTGCTCTCGCTCCCATGAAAACTCCTAACGTCCGCAGTTATCCCAACGGACCTTAACCATTCGGATTTCCTTGTTACGGAGTTGTTTGACTTCAACGTCTTCTATACGTATAGGCTTGACCTCTGTCGTCAACTCGTAATCAACCGATACTTGATCGACCGCAACTATTTGTGAAGGTTCTTGCACCGCCTTACACAACTATTTGTATAGTCCACTCAATTCCACCGACAGCTTCAATCTATACGCTGCTTTGCCAACACGCTCCGGGATTTCAAATGGTCCAAGGTGTACAACCCCATATTCGCTGAGCCAGAGAAGGAGGAGCAATGGTCACAGTTGGGTTAGCCAAAGCGTTCCCGCCCTAAGGAAGATCTCGCCCAAAGAAGGCGGAAACGGTTGCGCCTGATCGATGAACGAGGAACCGTAAGCCAAGACCGTCAAGTGCGACCTGCGCGGAAGCGCTCTCGCCCAAGCCAAGCTCCTATCTCAAAGAGTTCTCGCCTACGCTGGGCGAGAACGTTCGCGCCATGCCCTGGGCAGAAGGTCTCGGCACAGCTCTCGCCGAGTGGGGCCCAGGGCCTTAGGAAGAATGTCCTAATTGCCCTCAGGAGAAATTACTTCAGTACCCTTAGAAAAACAGCGGGATTCAGCTATTGGCAGACCAACTAGGGGATTTTCAGTAAATTCAGGACAGCAAAACGTTATAAATAGACCCATAAGGGCTCCTTAGAAAGCAAGCGATCATTGTCTCCCAAATTCCAGTGCTTTCTGAGGAGCTCCTAGCCCAGCTTTGGCTTTGGAGGGGAAGCTCTCAGAGATCTTCCGGGTGTGAGGTGGGACCTCCCTGCTGAGGCTTTTGGGTCAGTCTTAGGTCCTTAGAATCCAGTCAAGGGGTGAGACTTGAGAGAAGTAGGTTTTGGCTACACCCCTTTTTCTTCGAACTTCAGTTGGGGTCATATTTGGCTTCAACAGTTCTGGTGCGGTGAGCGTGGACGGCAGCCGATACAAGAAAGCCTTAAGTTTGGTCCCATGGCTGGAGGTGAAGGTGAAGGGTCAGGTTCTGGAGGATCCCCCACCCGGGGAGAGGAAGTAACGAAGAGGATGTTGGATGAGTTCAGGAGAGAGGTCTTGCAAACAATCAGTTTGGCCTTCTCGGCAAGAGGCGAGTGGGCCACCCCTCAGGTCCCAATTGAAGAGGTCCCGCTCTTAGGCGAGAACGCCCCGGGGCAGCGCCCGGGGAAGGAGGTACCGGGGGAGGCTGGCGAGAGAGACGTGGCGGCGCGGGAGCTATTCCCGGGCCAGAGCCAGTGCCCGGGCAAGGAGGCGCTGACAGAGCCAGGCGAGAAGGAGGCGGCGGTGCGGGAACTCTTCCCAGGGCACGGTCTCGCGGATCGGGCAAACCAGCCGAGGCCGCGAGACGTACCTTCTCGCCAGGCAGGAGGCGAGAGCCCATTTAGCGAGCTCATCATCTCGGCTCCGGTACCGGATGTAACACCCACTATCCGTCGCATAGTATATAGCAGTAGGTCCGGCCGGGGCCCGACGCCATATACCACAGACAGACCGGGTGGTTACGTATGGAAACCATCCAACCAATCTCAACGTCCTACACAGAGCATTCTAGCGGAAGCAGTTTATAAGAGTTGTAAACAAGAACCCAGCATAGGAGCATGAATGTCCACTAAAGAGAATAGGAATGTTATACAAAAATACCCAAAACCGGCCTTAAGGCCTTACAAAATGTTTCACTTGAATAATACATGTTTTACAAACCACGGCACGCAGGCCGGTCATACATGAATAAAGCAGTAAACACTTCTACTTGGGCCTTCGAGGGCCAGCTTTGCAAAAAGGGCTTTAGCCCGCTATTGACCGCTTGGTTCAGCTGCACCTGCAAGCAACAAACCACCGCACGGTGGCAAAACAAGGCAACGGTCAGCAATGCTGACCAAATTATAACGATCCCGCACCCAACTCGGGGCAGCGATGCTCCTTCCCTGCATTTCATTAGCATAAGCGAGCAATGTATATAACCATAGCCATTTCATCACAGACGTTGGCTCGCACGACCATACGCCCAGTGCACTCAGGGCACATTCTCGGTGAACCGGTCGATGTCACGTCAATTTAAGCCATTGCCATTCCGGACTCACCACCGCCACTTAGACGGCCAAACCTATGAGCAATTTGTCTTCCTGGCCTGGGTCACGACAATTTAAGCCATAGACCGCCGAAGACCCTATCTATGCCAACGGTAAGTGCCATGTGCCTTTAGGTCTCTTTAACCGAACGACATAGAACGGGTACGGTTCCATCTAACCCGTGCTCACGTCGCAACGGCAATTTAAGCCATTTGCGCGGGTCAAACTTCCACCGAGTCCCATTTCCATCACAAGTCACATAACCCCGTTATGTTCAAGTTGGCTCTCAGGCCACCAAGTTGGCACGATCTCGTATCCGCCCAGTTTTCCGGGTGCACCTTTGGGTTAATCCCCAAGGCTCCCTGCTGCAATCTACCGCGTAGAAATCCCGAAAAACAACCAATAGCACGGAGTCTTCTCCGGCCTTATGCAATGCAACATCACCGATCCAGACCAACATGTCCGGGTAGGCTTCACACATCATGCCTATGTCCGTTCTCGCATACAGACTCTAAACAACGGGGACTTCACATATCTACCCGAAGGAACGCCTCCAACTCTCCGCAAAACTCGCGAGAGCGGGCTTCCTATGCAAAGAAAGAGAGCGACTCATGCTCAAGATGAGGATCGTTACCCTTGAGTTCCTCTTTGGCGCTCCGAAGCTCCTCCAATGGCGGATCTAGCTCCTCTTCCACACTTGGCTCTCCTCTTTCACTAAGGACTTAGAAAGAGAATAAGGTATGAAAAGTGAGGGTTTTCCAAGTCAACTCACGGGTATATCCCTTCAGGAACATCCCCCAGCCGTTGGATCTCAAAACAAGGAAACGAACGGCTTTGATTCGGGGCTGAAATGCCCAATCTGGACCGAACACGGCCTGGCACACGCCCGTGTCCAGGGCCGTGTGCCTCATTCGCCGTCAAAATCGAATCACCTGGAACCTCACACGGGTATCAAACACGCCCGTGTTCGAGCTGACACGCCCGTGTTCCACCTGACACGGCCGTGTCGCCAGCCGTGTACCCCATGATTTTTCCCCTTTTTCAACCCGAGCACTGCACGGGTTCTAGGACACGCCCGTGTCCCTGCCTGTGTCACATTGACACGCCTGGACCCCAGGCCGTGTACACGGTCTCGACACTTCGAGGCTAAGTGTCGACATGGGTCGACACGCCCTGCGACACGCCCGTGTCGCAGGCCGTGTGCTATGTCTCGACACATTGTCGACACCAAAGTGTCGACTTCGCGGGACGAGTGTCGACACGGGCTGACACGCCCTGTGACACGCCCTTGTCGCTGGTCGTGTGCCATGTCTCGACACTTCGTCAAAGCACAATGTCGACTTCGCGGCTAAGTGTCGACACGGGTCGACACGCCCTGCGACACGCCCGTGTCGCAGGCCGTGTGCCCAGTCTCGACACAATGTCGAGATCAGAGTGTCGACTTCCCGCCTTAGTGTCGACACAGGCTTGACACGCCCTGGGACACGCCCGTGTCCCAGGCCGTGTGCCTGCAGCCAGAACTCAAACTGGCCCAAAACATCCCCCTTTGCTCCCTTGAGTTTCGGGGCGTTACAACTCTCCCCCTCTTAAAAGAATTTCGCCCACAAAATTACATAAAGGAAAGACATACAAAACAAAATTTTGTACCTGAGCGGAACAACTCCGGATACTCGTCAAGCATAGTCTGCTCTCGCTCCCAAGAGGGCTCCTCACAACCGCAATTGTCCCACCGGACCTTGACCATCCTGATCTCTTTATTGCGTAGACGCTTGACCTCCGAGTCTTCAATCCGCACGGGCTTGACCTTTGTCGTTATCCCACTATCCACCGGTACTTGATCAACCGCAATCACTTGTGTAGGCTCTTGCACCGCCTTCTGAAGCACCGAAATATGGAATTCATCATGTAAACCACTTAGCTCCACTGAAAGCTTCAACCTATAGGCCGCTTCTCCAACTCGCTCTAGAACCTCGAACGGTCCAAGGTACCTCGGGCTTAGCTTTTTCAATCGCCGCACCCGCGAGACACCCTTGAATGGCTTTATCTTCAAGTATACATAATCGCCCACAGCGAACTCCACGTTCCTGTGCTTGGCATTATAGTACTTTGCTTGCCGGTCCTGAGCGATAAGCAACCTCTCCCGAATGGTTCTCACCAAAGAAGTAGCATCATCCACTTCCGATCGCTTATACAACTTTGACTCACCCGTTTCTAACCAAGACAACGGCGTGCGACATCTTCTACCATATAGGGCCTCGAAAGGCGCCATCTGAATACTTGCTTGGTAGCTATTATTGTATGCGAACTCCACCAAATAAAGGTGGTCTTCCCATTGCTTTCCAAAATCCAAGACACACATGCGAAGCATGTCTTCCATGGTTCTATTGACCCTCTCGGTCTGCCCATCCGTTTGCGGATGGAAGGCTGTGCTAAATTTCAGCTTTGTTCCCAACATTTGCTGCACAAGCCTCCAATCATTGGACGTGAACCGCCCATCACGGTCACTCACGATGCTGCGGGGCACACCATGAAGTCGTACTATGTTATCCACATAAAGCTTTGCCAGCTTCTCCACCGGATCATCCTTCCTATGCGGAATAAAATGCGACACCTTCGTTAACCGATCCACGATCACCCAAATGGCGTCGTTCCCCTTTTGCGACCTTGGCAAACCGTGCACAAAGTCCATAGAGATGTCGTCGAATTTCCACTCCGGAATAGGCAAGGACTTAAGAAATCCTCTCGGCTTTTGGCACTTCGCCTTCACCAAGGCGCAAGTTTGGCACTTCGCTACGTAGAGCGCCACATCTTTCTTTAGACCCGGCCACCAAAACAGTTTCTTCAGGTCACGGTACATCTTCGTGCTCCCCGGGTGAATCGAGTACTTGGTATAGTGCGCCTCGTACAACAACTCCACCCGTAAATTGCCCACACTTGGGACACACAAACGACCGTCTCTCCAAAGTAATCCGTCCTCCACGATGAATTGGGGATTTGACCCATCCAGAGCCTCTATCAAGAACTGCTTCATATGAGCATCCATATCCAAAGCCTGCCGAATCCGATCAGCCAGGTCATATTGGACTTCAGTCCAATTCAGAACTGCTTCAGCACTTGCTTGCTTATCCACACAAACAATCTCAAGCGCCTCCAACTCCCGCACCAAACGCTCATCATGCACCGATAGCCAATTGGCTTGAGCTGGGGCTCGGCGACTCAACGCGTCCGCAACCGCATTCCCTTTGCCAGGCACGTAGTGGATCTTGAATGTATAGTCCCCCAGGAACTCCATCCATCTACGCTGCCGCATATTCAGATCCTTCTGATCAATAAGATACTTCAGGCTCTTGTGATCGGTGTAGATATCAATCTTCACACCGTACAAATAGTGTCTCCACAGCTTCAAGGCAAAAATCACGGCCGCTAACTCCAAGTCATGGACCGGATAATTCCTCTCGTGCACTTTTAGCTGTCTCGAGCCATAAGCTATCACGCTTCCGTGCTGCAGTAGCACGCAACCCAAACCGCTGCCCGAAGCATCGCTATATATCTCATAGCCTTCGGTTCCACATGGCGAACTCAGCACAGGCGCCGTGGTCAACCGACACTTCAACTCCTCAAAAGCTCGCGCGCACTCCGGCGTCCAAACGAACTTATGCTCCTTCCTCATCAAAGTAGTGAGAGGTAACGCTATCCGCGAGAAGTTCTCTACGAAGCGCCTATAATAGCCGGCAAGCCCCAAAAAGCTCCGGACTTCTGCTACCGTAGCAAGCTCAGGCCACTCCCGTATCGCAACAATCTTCGCCGGATCCACAGCAATACCCTCTCCACTCACTATATGCCCGAGGAACGCTACTGAGGATAGCCAAAACTCGCACTTCGAGAACTTGGCATACAATTGATTTCTCCTTAGCGTCTCCAACACCAAATGAAGATGCTTGAAGTGATCTTCCTCACTTTGCGAGTACACCAAAATATCGTCGATGAAAACGATCACAAAATGGTCCAAGTACTCCCTGAAAGTCCTGTTCATCAAATCCATGAACACTGACGGCGCATTAGTCAGCCCAAACGGCATGACCGTAAACTCATAATGCCCGTACCTCGTACTAAATGCTGTCTTCGGGATATCACTCTCCCTTATCCGCAGTTGATAGTACCCAGCCTTGAGATCCAACTTCGAGTACACCGTCGACCCGACTAACTGATCGAAGAGATCATCAATCCGGGGGATCGGGTACTTGTTCTTCTCCGTCAGCTTGTTTAGCTCCCGATAATCAATACATAGTCTCAAGCTTCCGTCCTTCTTCTTAACAAAGAGGACCGGTGCGCTCCAAGGCGAAGAACTCGGGCGCACATACCCTTGCTCCAACAACTCTTGCAGTTGAACTTTCAGCTCCGCCATTTCCTTAGGCGCTAGCCGATACGGAGATCGTGACACAGGCTTTGCACCTGGCACTAGCTCGATCGTAAAATCTATCTCCCGTTGAGGCGGGGCTCCAGGAAGATCTGCGGGGAACACATCAGAGTATTCCGATACCACTGAAATACAATCCAACGCGGGCTTCGACTTTGCAACCTCCACTAGTGTAAAGAACAGTTCTGCTCCAGCACGAACCGCCTTCACCACCTGAAGAGCAGACATCAACGTCTTGCTCGACCCCTTTAAGCCCGTAAAAGTCGTCTCACGACTTGCTCCCAGCTTGACTTTCTTGCTACCGCAATCTATATGGGCCTGCTGCTCCGAGAGCCAGTCCATGCCAAATATGACGTCGAACTCCACCAACAGAAGTAAGGACGCCCGCAGGTCGAACTCCTGCTCCCCAATACGAATCTTAACATCGCAGATCCTATCCGCTCGCATCGAACACCCATTGGGCAACAACACATCCAACTTGTCCTTCGCCATCGAAGAAGGGACTCCGATGCGTGATATAAATCCTTCGGACAAGAAGGAGTGTGAAGCTCCCGTATCGAAGAGTGCTCGTGTCGGATTTTCACAAATCAATACAAATCCTAAACAAGGTGTGGAAAGGTAACATGTGCATAACAAGCATATAAAGAAATTGACTTGCTATAAATTAAATCATACTTGTCACCACATCAGCTTGTTTAATCGCCTCCTGTTGGCCAAGATTATAGAACCTTGGTTAGGCCGGAGCATAATGGGATGCGGTCGACTCCACCGCCTTTCCCTTCTCTTCATAAGTAGCTCCCGGCCTTCTCTCGGACTTAGGACGTCCGCTCCAACAGTCACGGGTGAAATGCCCCGTCTTTCCACATGTAAAGCGCGTACCCGGGGTCCGACCCGTAGTCGCCCCAGAAGCGCGAGAAGGAGCTGGACCCGAAGTCCTATGCTTCTTGAAAGACCTCCGATAGCCGGACTTTGAAGTAGTCGGCACTCTGAACTCAGATTTCTTTTCACCCAAGCTTTTCTTCGCTTGCACGCTCTTCATGTCCTTCTCCAAGGACCGGGCAGTATTGACCAAGGTTAAGAAACCCTGCGTCATTGGCCCCGATAGTAACAGTCTCAACTCATCCCTCAAGCCTTCATAAAATCGATTAGTCTTGCGCTCCTCATCCATGATGGTGGAGCTAGCATAACGACTCAACCGTATAAACTCGTAGATATTCATCCACGCTCCTCTCACCCTGCACCAACTTCAGGAACTCATTCTCCATTGAAATCCTCTGAGTAGAAGGGAGGTATCTTGCTAAGAACAATCCCGAGAACTCTTCCATCGGAACGTCTATCAGTTGTCTACCTCTCAAGTGATGCAGCTCCAATCCTTCCCACCACATCCTCGCTTCACCGTCCAAAAGGAACGTAGCGATGGTGGTCATTTGCCACTCCTCCGTCTCCATCGCTGTCATGACTCTCTTCACCCTGGAGAGCCAGTCTTCAGCCTGAGATGGGGTTCCCAACCCCGAGAATAGCGGAGGGTTAAAGCTCATTACATGCTTTAGCTGCCTCTCAGTTGCCCTCCTTGGCACTATTGGTTCCACAACCACTTGCTCCACCCTCCTCGGCTCAGCCTCTTGCAGTGGTTCTTGCTCCATCACAGGAGCGGGCTGCTGCGTTTGCCTTCCAGGCTGCGCATTAATCACGGCCAACACCGCTTCAGCTACCAATCGTATATTTTCAGCCGACAGAGGTGTTGCAGGAGCAACATCCGGTGCACTACTAGCCTCAGAAACTCGGCGTTCTGATGGCCCAACACCACTTCTGGTCACCTATAGTGGTACAAAACACCGTTAAGCGACCAAATAAATTGCAAACAGCAATTATAGGAACACGCAGGTTCCTCAAACACGAGTATTTTCATTCCTAAGTGGACATTCATGGGTTCTTTTACCATTATAACGATGACGCACACAATGTGCTCACCACCCCTTAAAAAGAATTCGCCCACGAATTCACTTTAAGACCGACCAAAACCAGTAGTCTGATACCAAATTGTAACACCCCCTATCCGTCGCATAGTATATAGCAGTAGGTCCGGCCGGGGCCCGACGCCATATACCACAGACAGACCGGGTGGTTACGTATGGAAACCATCCAACCAATCTCAACGTCCTACACAGAGCATTCTAGCGGAAGCAGTTTATAAGAGTTGTAAACAAGAACCCAGCATAGGAGCATGAATGTCCACTAAAGAGAATAGGAATGTTATACAAAAATACTCAAAACCGGCCTTAAGGCCTTACAAAATGTTTCACTTGAATAATACATGTTTTACAAACCACGACACGCAGGCCGGTCATACATGAATAAAGCAGTAAACACTTCTACTTGGGCCTTCGAGGGCAAGCTTCGCAAAAAGGGCTTTAGCCCGCTATTGACCGCTTGATCCAGCTGCACCTGCAAGCAACAAACCACCGCACGGTGGCAAAACAAGGCAACGGTCAGCAATGCTGACCAAATTATAACGATCCCGCCCCCAACTCGGGGCAGCGATGCTCCTTCCCTGCATTTCATTAGCATAAGTGAGCAATGTATATAACCATAGCCATTTCATCACAAACGTTGGCTCGCACGGCCACACGCCCAGTGCACTCAGGGCACATTCTCGGTGAACCGGTCGATGTCACGTCAATTTAAGCCATTGACATTCCGGACACACCACCGCCACTTAGACGGCCAAACCTATGAGCAATTTGTCTTCCTGGCCTGGGTCACGACAATTTAAGCCATAGACCGCTGAAGACCCTAATCTATGCCAACGGTAAGTGCCACGTGCCTTTAGGTCTCTTTAACCGAACGACATAGAACGGGTACGGTTCCATCTAACCCGTGCTCACGTCGCAACGACAATTTAAGCCATTTGCGCGGGTCAAACTTCCACCGAGTCCCATTTCCATCACAAGTCACATAACCCCGTTATGTTCAAGTTGGCTCTCAGGCCACCAAGTTGGCACGATCTCGTATCCGCCCAGTTTTCCGGGTGCACCTTTGGGTTAATCCCCAAGGCTCCCTGCTGCAATCTACCGCGTAGAAATCCCGAAAAACAACCAATAGCACGGAGTCTTCTCCGGCCTTATGCAATGCAACATCACCGATCCAGACCAACATGTCCGGGTAGGCTTCACACATCATGCCTATGTCCGTTCTCGCATACAGACTCTAAACAACGGGGACTTCACATATCTACCCGAAGGAACGCCTCCAACTCTCTGCAAACTCGCGAGAGCGGGCTTCCTATGCTAGGAAAGAGAGCTATTCGTGCTCAAGATGAGGATCGTTACCCTTGCGTTCCTCTTTGGCGCCATGGAAAAGTAATCGGATGAAAACCACCGCACTAGCGTTGCCTCCGTGGATCCGGAGTCGGCTCGCAATTCGGAGCTCTGAAGCTCCTCCAATGGCGGATCTAGCTCCTCTTCCACACTTGGCTCTCCTCTTTCACTAAGGACTTAGAAAGAGAATAAGGTATGAAAAGTGAGGGTTTTCCAAGTCAACTCACGGGTATATCCCTTCAGGAACATCCCCCAGCCGTTGGATCTCAAAACAAGGAAACGAACGGCTTTGATTCGGGGCTGAAATGCCCAATCTGGACCGAACACGGCCTGGCACACGCCCGTGTCCAGGGCCGTGTGCCTCATTCGCCGTCAAAATCGAATCACCTGGAACCTCACACGGGTATCAAACACGCCCGTGTTCGAGCTGACACGCCCGTGTTCCACCTGACACGGCCGTGTCGCCAGCCGTGTACCCCATGATTTTTCCCCTTTTTCAACCCGAGCACTGCACAGGTTCTAGGACACGCCCGTGTCCCTGCCCGTGTCACATTGACACGCCTGGACCCCAGGCCGTGTACACGGTCTCGACACTTCGCGGCTAAGTGTCGACATGGGTCGACACGCCCTGCGACACGCCCGTGTCGCAGGCCGTGTGCTATGTCTCGACACATTGTCGACACCAAAGTGTCGACTTCGCGGGACGAGTGTCGACACGGGCTGACACGCCCTGTGACACGCCCTTGTCGCAGGCCGTGTGCCATGTCTCGACACTTCGTCAAAGCACAGTGTCGACTTCGCGGCTAAGTGTCGACACGGGTCGACACGCCCTGCGATACGCCCGTGTCGCAGGCCGTGTGCCCAGTCTCGACACAATGTCGAGATCAGAGTGTCGACTTCCCGCCTTAGTGTCGACACAGGCTTGACACGCCCTGGGACACGCCCGTGTCCCAGGCCGTGTGCCTGCAGCCAGAACTCAAACTGGCCCAAAACATCCCCCTTTGCTCCCTTGAGTTTCGGGGCGTTACAACTCTCCCCCTCTTAAAAGAATTTCGCCCACGAAATTACATAAAGGAAAGACATACAAAACAAAATTTTGTACCTGAGCAGAACAACTCTGGATACTCGTCAAGCATAGTCTGCTCTCGCTCCCAAGAGGGCTCCTCACGACCGCAATTGTCCCACCGGACCTTGACCATCCTGATCTCTTTATTGCGTAGACGCTTGACCTCCGAGTCTTCAATCCGCACGGGCTTGACCTTTGTCGTTAGCCCACTATCCACCGGCACTTGATCAACCGCAATCACTTGCGTAGGCTCTTGCACCGCCTTCCGAAGCACCGAAATATGGAATTCATCATGTAAACCACTTAGCTCCACTGAAAGCTTCAACCTATAGGCCGCTTCTCCAACTCGCTCCAGAACCTCGAACGGTCCAAGGTACCTCGGGCTTAGCTTTTTCAATCGCCGCACCCGCGAGACACCCTTGAATGGCTTTATCTTCAAGTATACATAATCGCCCACAGCGAACTCCACGTTCCTGTGCTTGGCATTATAGTACTTTGCTTGCCGGTCCTGAGCGATAAGCAACCTCTCCCGAATGGTTCTCACCAAATAAGTAGCATCATCCACTTCCGATCGCTTATACAACTTTGACTCACCCGTTTCTAACCAAGACAACGGCGTGCGACATCTTCTACCATATAGGGCCTCGAAAGGCGCCATCTGAATACTTGCTTGGTAGCTATTGTTGTATGCGAACTCCACCAAAAAAAGGTGGTCTTCCCATTGCTTTCCAAAATCAAAGACACACATGCGAAGCATGTCTTCCATGGTTCTATTGACCCTCTCGGTCTGCCCATCCGTTTGCGGATGGAAGGCTGTGCTAAATTTCAGCTTTGTTCCCAACATTTGCTGCACAAGCCTCCAATCATTGGACGTGAACCGCCCATCACGGTCACTCACGATGCTGCGGGGCACACCATGAAGCCGTACTATGTTATCCACATAAAGCTTTGCCAGCTTCTCCACCGGATCATCCTTCCTATGCGGAATAAAATGTGACACCTTCGTTAACCGATCCACGATCACCCAAATGGCGTCGTTCCCCTTTTGCGACCTTGGCAAACCGTGCACAAAGTCCATAGAGATGTCGTCGAATTTCCACTCCGGAATAGGCAAGGACTTAAGAAATCCTCCCGGCTTTTGGCACTTCGCCTTCACCAAGGCGCAAGTTTGGCACTTCGCTACGTAGAGCGCCACATCTTTCTTTAGACCCGGCCACCAAAACAGTTTCTTCAGGTCACGGTACATCTTCGTGCTCCCCGGGTGAATCGAGTACTTGGTATGGTGCGCCTCGTACAACAACTCCACCCGTAAATTGCCCACACTTGGGACACACAAACGACCGTCTCTCCAAAGTAATCCGTCCTCCACTACGAATTGGGGATTTGACCCATCCAGAGCCTCTATCAAGAACTGCTTCATATGAGCATCCATATCCAAAGCCTGCCGAATCCGATCAGCCAGGTCATATTGGACTTCAGTTCAATTCAGAACTGCTTCAACACTTGCTTGCTTATCCAACAAACAATCTCCAGCGCCTCCAACTCCCGCACCAAACGCTCATCATGCACCGATAGCCAATTGGCTTGAGCTGGGGCTCGGCGACTCAACGCGTCCGCAACCGCATTCCCTTTGCCAGGTACGTAGTGGATCTTGAATGTATAGTCCCCCAGGAACTCCATCCATCTACGATGCCGCATATTCAGATCCTTCTGATCAATAAGATACTTCAGGCTCTTGTGATCGGTGTAGATATCAATCTTCACACCGTACAAATAGTGTCTCCACAGCTTCAAGGCAAAAATCACGGCCGCTAACTCCAAGTCATGGACCGGATAATTCCTCTCGTGCACTTTTAGCTGTCTCGAGCCATAAGCTATCACGCTTCCGTGCTGCAGTAGCACGCAACCCAAACCGCTGCCCGAAGCATCGCTATATATCTCATAGCCTTCGGTTCCACATGGCGAACTCAGCACAGGCGCCGTGGTCAACCGACACTTCAACTCCTCAAAAGCTCGCGCGCACTCCGGCGTCCAAACGAACTTATGCTCCTTCCTCATCAAAGTAGTGAGAGGTAACGCTATCCGCGAGAAGTTCTCTACGAAGCGCCTATAATAGCCGGCAAGCCCCAAAAAGCTCCGGACTTCTGCTACCGTAGCAAGCTCAGGCCACTCCCGTATCGCAACAATCTTCGTCGGATCCACAGCAATACCCACTCCACTCACTATATGCCCGAGGAACGCTACTGAGGATAGCCAAAACTCGCACTTCGAGAACTTGGCATACAATTGATTTCTCCTTAGCGTCTCCAACACCAAATGAAGATGCTTGAAGTGATCTTCCTCAGTTTGCGAGTACACCAAAATATCGTCGATGAAGACGATCACAAAATGGTCCAAGTACTCCCTGAAAGTCCTGTTCATCAAATCCATGAACACTGACGGCGCATTAGTCAGCCCAAACGGCATGACCGTAAACTCATAATGCCCGTACCTTGTACTAAACGCTGTCTTCGGGATATCACTCTCCCTTATCCGCAGCTGATAGTACCCAGCCTTGAGATCCAACTTCGAGTACACCGTCGACCCGACTAACTGATCGAAGAGATCATCAATCCGGGGGATCGGGTACTTGTTCTTCTCCGTCAGCTTGTTTAGCTCCCGATAATCAATACATAGTCTCAAGCTTCCGTCCTTCTTCTTAACAAAGAGGACCGGTGCGCTCCAAGGCGAAGAACTCGGGCGCACATACCCTTGCTCCAACAACTCTTGCAGTTGAACTTTCAGCTCCGCCATTTCCTTAGGCGCTAGCCGATACGGAGATTGTGACACAGGCTTTGCACCTGGCACTAGCTCGATCGTAAAATCTATCTCCCGTTGAGGCGGGGCTCCAGGAAGATCTGCGGGGAACACATCAGAGTATTCCGATACCACTGAAATACAATCCAACGCGGGCTTCGACTTTGCAACCTCCACTAGTGTAAAGAACAGTTCTGCTCCAGCACGAACCACCTTCACCACCTGAAGAGCAGACATCAACGTCTTGCTCGACCCCTTTAAGCCCGTAAAAGTCGTCTCACGACTTGCTCCCAGCTTGACTTTCTTGCTACCGCAATCTATATGGGCCTGCTGCTCCGAGAGCCAGTCCATGCCAAATATGACGTCGAACTCCACCAACAGAAGTAAGGACGCCCGCAGGTCGAACTCCTGCTCCCCAATACGAATCTTAACATCGCAGATCCTATCCGCTCGCATCGAACACCCATTGGGCAACAACACATCCAACTTATCCTTCGCCATCGAAGAAGGGACTCTGATGCGTGATATAAATCCTTCGGACAAGAAGGAGTGTGAAGCTCCCGTATCGAAGAGTGCTCGTGCCGGATTTTCACAAATCAATACAAATCCTAAACAAGGTGTGGAAAGGTAACATGTGCATAACAAGCATATAAAGAAATTGACTTGCTATAAATTAAATCATACCTGTCACCACATCAGCTTGTTTAATCGCCTCCTGTTGGCCAAGATTATAGACCCTTGGTTGGGCCGGAGTATAGTGGGATGCGGTCGACTCCACCGCCTTTCCCTTCTCTTCATAAGTAGCTCCCGGCCTTCTCTCGGACTTAGGACGTCCGCTCCAACAGTCACGGGCGAAATGCCCCATCTTTCCACATGTAAAGCGCGCACCCGGGGTCCGACCCGTAGTCGCCCCAGAAGCGCGAGAAGGAGCTGGACCCGAAGTCCTATGCTTCTTGAAAGACCTCCGATAGCCGGACTTTGAAGTAGTCGGCACTCTGAACTCAGATTTCTTTTCACCCAAGCTTTTCTTCGCTTGCACGCTCTTCATGTCCTTCTCCAAGGACCGGGCAGTATTGACCAAGGTTAAGAAACCCTGCGTCATTGGCCCCGACAGTAACAGTCTCAACTCATCCCTCAAGCCTTCATAAAATCGATTAGTCTTGCGCTCCTCATCCATGATGGTGGAGCTAGCATAACGACACAACCGTGTAAACTCGGAGATATTCATCCACGCTCCTCTCACCCTGCACCAACTTCAGGAACTCATTCTCCATTGAAATCCTCTGAGTAGAAGGGAGGTATCTTGCTAAGAACAATCCCGAGAACTCTTCCATCGGAACGTCTATCAGTTGTCTACCTCTCAAGTGATGCAGCTCCAATCCTTCCCACCACATCCTCGCTTCACCGTCCAAAAGGAACGTAGCGATGGTGGTCATTTGCCACTCCTCCGTCTCCGTCGCTGTCATGACTCTCTTCACCTTGGAGAGCCAGTCTTCAGCCTGAGATGGGGTTCCCAACCCCGAGAATAGCGGAGGGTTAAAGCTCATTACATGCTTTAGCTGCCTCTCAGTTGCCCTCCTTGGCACTATTGGTTCCACAACCACTTGCTCCACCCTCCTCGGCTCAGCCTCTTGCAGAGGTTCTTGCTCCATCACAGGAGCGGGCTGCTACGTTTGCCTTCCAGGCTGCGCATTAATCACGGCCAACACCGCTTCAGCCACCAATCGTATATTTTCAGCCGACAGAGGTGTTGCAGGAGCAACATCCGGTGCACTACTAGCCTCAGAAACTCGGCGTTCTGACGGCCCAACACCACTTCTGGTCACCTATAGTGGTACAAAACACCGTTAAGCGACCAAATAAATTGCAAACAGCAATTATAGGAACACGCAGGTTCCTCAAACACGAGTATTTTCATTCCTAAGTGGACATTCATGGGTTCTTTTACCATTATAACGATGACGCACACAATGTGCTCACCACCCCTTAAAAAGAATTCGCCCACGAATTCACTTTAAGACCGACCAAAACCAGTAGTCTGATACCGAATTGTAACACCCCCTATCCGTCGCATAGTATATAGCAGTAAGTCCGGCCGGGGCCCGACGCCATATACCACAGACAGACCGGGTGGTTACGTATGGAAACCATCCAACCAATCTCAACGTCCTACACAGAGCATTCTAGCGGAAGCAGTTTATAAGAGTTGTAAACAAGAACCCAGCATAGGAGCATGAATGTCCACTAAAGAGAATATGAATGTTATACAAAAATACTCAAAACCGGCCTTAAGGCCTTACAAAATGTTTCACTTGAATAATACATGTTTTACAAACCACGACACGCAGGCCAGTCATACATGAATAAAGCAGAAAACACTTCTACTTGGGCCTTCGAGGGCAAGCTTCGCAAAAAGGGCTTTAGCCCGCTATTGACCGCTTGGTCCAGCTGCACCTGCAAGCAACAAACCACCGCACGGTGGCAAAACAAGGCAACGGTCAGCAATGCTGACCAAATTATAATGATCCCGCCCCCAACTCGGGGCAGCGATGCTCCTTCCCTGCATTTCATTAGCATAAGTGAGCAATGTATATAACCATAGCCATTTCATCACAGACGTTGGCTCGCACGGCCACACGCCCAGTGCACTCAGGGCACATTCTCGGTGAACCGGTCGATGTCACGTCAATTTAAGCCATTGACATTCCGGACTCACCACCGCCACTTAGACGGCCAAACCTATGAGCAATTTGTCTTCCTGGCCTGGGTCACGACAATTTAAGCCATAGACCGCCGAAGACCCTAATCTATGCCAACGGTAAGTGCCACGTGCCTTTAGGTCTCTTTAACCGAACGACATAGAACGGGTACGGTTCCATATAACCCGTGCTCACGTCGCAACGGCAATTTAAGCATTTGCGCGGGTCAAACTTCCACCGAGTCCCATTTTCATCACAAGTCACATAACCCCGTTATGTTCAAGTTGGCTCTCAGGCCACCAAGTTGGCAAGATCTCGTATCCGCCCAGTTTTCCGGGTGCACCTTTGGGTTAATCCCCAAGGCTCCCTGCTGCAATCTACCGCGTAGAAATCCCGAAAAACAACCAATAGCACGGAGTCTTCTCCGGCCTTATGCAATGCAACATCACCGATCCAGACCAACATGTCCGGGTAGGCTTCACATATCATGTCTATGTCCGTTCTCGCATACGGACTCTAAACAACGGGGACTTCACATATCTACCCGAAGGAACGCCTCCAACTCTCCGCAAAACTCGCGAGAGCGGGCTTCCTATGCAAAGAAAGAGAGCGACTCATGCTCAAGATGAGGATCGTTACCCTTGAGTTCCTCTTTGGCGCCATTGAAAAGTAATCGGATGGAAATCACCGCATTTGCGTTGCCTCCGTGGATCCGGAGTCGGCTTGCGATTCGGAGCTCCGAAGCTCCTCCAATGACGGATCTAGCTCCTCTTCCACACTTGGCTCTCCTCTTTCACTAAGGACTTAGAAAGAGAATAAGGTATGAAAAGTGAGGGTTTTCCAAGTCAACTCACGGGTATATCCCTTCAGGAACATCCCCCAGCCGTTGGATCTCAAAATAAGGAAACGAACGGCTTTGATTCGGGGCTGAAATGCCCAATCTGGACCGAACACGGCCTGGCACACGCCCGTGTCCAGGGCCGTGTGCCTCATTCGCCGTCAAAATCGAATCACCTGGAACCACACACGGGTATCAAACACGCCCGTGTTCGAGCTGACACGCCCGTGTTCCACCTGACACGGCCGTGTCGCCAGCCGTGTACCCCATGATTTTTCCCCTTTTTCAACCCGAGCACTGCACGGGTTCTAGGACACGCCCGTGTCCCTGCCCGTGTCACATTGACATGCATGGACCCCAGGCCGTGTACACGGTCTCGACACTTCGCGGCTAAGTGTCGACACGGGTCGACACGCCCTGCGACACGCCCGTGTCGCAGGCCGTGTGCTATGTCTCGACACATTGTCGACACCAAAGTGTCGACTTCGCGGGACGAGTGTCGACACGGGCTGACACGCCCTGCGACACTCCCGTGTCGCAGGCCGTGTGCCATGTCTCGACACTTCGTCAAAGCACAGTGTCGACTTCGCGGCTAAGTGTCGACACGGGTCGACACGCCCTGCGACACGCCCGTGTCGCAGGCCGTGTGCCCAGTCTCGACACAATGTCGAGATCAGAGTGTCGACTTCCCGCCTTAGTGTCGACACAGGCTTGACACGCCCTGGGACACGCCCGTGTCCCAGGCCGTGTGCCTGCAGCCAGAACTCAAACTGGCCCAAAACATCCACCTTTGCTCCCTTGAGTTTCGGGGCGTTACACCGGAGGGGTTCCGGGAGCCCGACATGTCCTACTACTCGGGGAAGGATGACCCGGTGCAGCACGTACAGTGGTTTGAAGACGTTGTGTCAATAAGGCAGATGACAGATGCCTTCAAGTGCCGGCTGTTCGCCATCACGTTGAAAGAGAAGGCTCGGGACTGGTTCCAGCAGTTGCCAGCAAGGTCAATCTACTGCTTTGAAGATCTGCGGAGAAGCTTCCTGTTAAGGTTCTCAACTTCAAAGAAGCAGAAGAAGGGGCGGGGAGGCGTTGCTCTTTTGTGACTTCCACCAGGAGGAGGGTCACGCAACGGCCACCTGCCCGGAGTTCTTAGAGTTGAGGGAGGCCAGAGGAGCAGGGAGACAGGATCCTCCGATGAGGATAGTGGAGGTGCAGCAGGGCGAAGTGGAAGACAGATGCGAAGACCGGGTGGATGTAGGGACCCGGGGAGGAATCAGGGTGATTCACGGAGGAGTGGGGATTGAGGCAATCCGTAAGGGGAGCCTGCAAACCATGTACCGGAGAGGGGTGGCCTCCACCTCCCAGGTTCCCCCACCAGAAGAAAAGATTACTTTATCATCAGCGGACATGCCAGACTATGAAGATCCATTCTGCGACGCCCTGGTGATCCAGACGGCGGTGGAAAACTATACGGTCTCGAGGATACTGGTAGATAACGGGAGCTCGGTTAATGTCATCTTCAAGAAGGATTTTGATGAGATGTGGGTTGAAGGGAAGAGGGTCTTGGCATCGGATGGACCTCTGTTCGGGTTCTCCGGGGAGAGAAAGGAGGTAGAAGGAGGAGTAGGGTTGCACGTAAGGTTGGGGGGCGTGTCGCGGAACTGCAGGTTCGTGATCGTGGACGCCCCGAGCAGCTATAATGCCATCTTTGGGCGCCCCCTCATCAGCGCCTTTCGCTGCGTCCCCTCCTCGTTCCATCGGTGCCTTAAGTTCAACAATGGGGGGGGGGTGCAGGTCAAAGTAAGAGGAGACCCGAAGGTGGCAAGGCAATGTTACATTACAACAGTCAACACCGTTTCAGGGATGGCGGAGGCAGAAGAGTTGGAGGAAGAGATGGCGGCCCTAGAGGAGGTTGTTGAGGATGAGGAGATGTTCTTAGAGGGGGCAAGAGGGATAGCTGGGGAGGAAGACGGAGGAGAGGAGACTGAGAAGCTGCAAGGAGATGTGCAGGCGGTCCCGGGGTATGGGGAGCAGGAGAGCCTGGAAGGGGCGTTAGAAGTAGAAGGGCAAGCGGCGGGAGAAGTCGGGAGAGAGGCCCCGAGGGGCGTAGAAGTCGAGCAGCAGCAGCAGGGGGGGGTAGAAGCGATGGAGATTGAGGAGGAGAGAGAAAGAGGAGAGCTGGAGCTGGAGGAAGAGGCAAGGATCGGTTGGGAGCAGTCGCGGCTGGAGCCGGCCGAAGAAGTGGTGGAGATGGAGGTCTTCACTAGAGCAGGAAAAGTACAAAGGGTGCGGGTCAGCGGGGGGTTGAGTCGCGAGGCCCGGGAGCAGGTGCGAGCTTGCATTCAAAGCAATGTTGACATCTTCGCTTGGAGCGCAGCGGACATGCCAGGCATCGACGCCGACGTAGCCTGCCACCGCCTGAACCTGGACCCCCGCACCCGTCCCATCCGTCAAAAGATGAGAGCCATCGCTACCAAGCTGGAGGAGCCCATTCGCGAGGAGGTCAAGAAGCTCCTGGAGGCGGGCTTCATCTCAGAGATCCAGTATCCAGGCCGGATCTCCAATGTGGTAATGGTGAAGAAAGGATGTGGTAAATGGAGGATGTGTGTTGACTTTTCTTTGTTAAATAAATCATGCCCTAAGGATTGCTACCCCTTGCCTCGGATCGACGCGCTGGTTGATTCAGCCGTCGGTTTTTCTGTCATGAGTTTTTTAGATGCTTTTTCAGGTTATCACCAGATCCGGATGCACCCTCCTGACACCAAGGATGTTTCCTTCATCACGAGGGAGGGATGCTTCAGTTACAAGATGATGCCCTTAGGGTTAAAGAACGCAGGGGCTACCTATCAGCGCATGATGGATCGGGTCTTCCGGGATCAGAGGGGGAGGAACTTGGAGGTCTACGTCGACGACCTAATGATCAAAAGCAAGTGCATAGTTTTGCACCTGCAAGACCTCGAGGAAACATTCGCCACCCTAAGAAGGTTTAAAATGAGGCTGAATCCCTTGAAGTGTGTCTTCGGGGCCAGCCGCGGGAAGTTCCTCGGGCATCTTCTGACTCCGGCAGGGGTGGAGCCCAACCCGGACAAGGTCAAGACCATCCTGGATCTGGAGTCGCCACGCGACACCAAGGAGGTCCAGCGCTTGACTGGCAAGCTGGCTGGGCTAAGCAGGTTCCTCTCCAGGGCAGGAGACAAGTGTTCTTCATTCTTTAAGGTGCTGCGGGGGAATCAAAGGTTCGAATGGACGACCGAGTGCGAAGAGGCCTTCCAAGGGCTGAAAAGACAACTCTCTCAGGCTCCCCTCCTTCAGAGCCCAAAGGATGGGGAGGACCTGACCTTGTACCTCGGGGTAGGAGCGAAGGCGGTGAGCTCTGTCCTAGTGAGGGAAGAAGGAAAGAAGCAGTTGCCCATCTACTACGTCAGCCGGATATTGAGGAAAGCAGAGCTTCGCTACCCCATCCTGGAAAAGCTCGCTTATGCCTTGGTCATCTCGGCCAGAAAGCTCCGGCCGTACTTTCAAGCGCATTCGATTAGGGTGGTGACCGACCACCCCCTTCGCAAGATCTTCAAAGGAGTGGAGCACTCGGGAAGACTGGCTAAGTGGTCCATTGAGCTAAGCGAGTTCGACATATCTTTTGTCCCAAGGCTCTCCATCAAGGCACAGGCAGTGGCGGACTTCCTAGCAGACTATATCGTTGAGGTCGAGGGGGAAGAGCAGCAACCGCGAGAAGAATGGAAGTTGATGGTTGATGGGGCCTCAGGAAGGCACTCCCTGTGGGCAGGGGTGGTGTTGACAAGTCCCCAGGGGGTAACCATAGAGCAAGCAGTCATTTTACATTTCCCCGTGACCAACAATCAAGCGGAGTATGAGGCCGTTATTACCGGCCTTCGCCTGGCAAAGGAGCTGGAGATTCGGGATGTGGAAGTTTTCACTGATTCAAAGGTAGTGGCATCGCAGATCCGGGGAGAGTTTGAAGCTCGGGAGCCAACCCTCATCAGATACATCTCCAAGGTAAGGGTGATCATCGGAGGATTCCGGTCTTTCTCAATTCAACATGTTCCAAGGGAAGAAAGTGTAGCCGCCGATCGACTGGCCAAGTTCGGACCTCAGGTAGGAGGGACCTTGACGGAGCTGTTCCGACCGGCTATCGAGGAAGGAGAGTTGATGCTGGTGGATCGGCAACCCTCGTGGGTTGATCCATTTGTAGCCTTCCTAACCACCGGTGAACTGCCTGAGGGGACCAAGGTCGGGAGAAGCTTCAAGCGCAAAGCGGCTCACTACTTGATGATGGAGGGGGGTCTGCATCGTAAGATGTTGTCAGGGCTCCTAGCCAGATGTGTGACCGAAGAAGAAATCCCGAAGATTTTAAGGGAGGTGCACTCGGGCGAGTGCGACAGTCACTCTGGAGGAAGGACACTGGAGGCCAGGGTGGTCAGACAAGGGTACTTCTGGCCCACCCTAAGGAAGGATGCCATGGAGTTTGCAAGGAGGTATCAAAAATGTCTGCTCTACGCCCCCCTTCAACTCTTGGCAGCTCAAAGACTCCGGAGTATCATGGCACCATGGCCATTTGCCATCTGGGGAATGGACTTAGTTGGGCCCTTTCCTCCGGCTAGTGGGCAAAGGAGGTTCCTCTTGGTCATGGTCGATTATTTCTCAAAGTGGCTAGAGGTCAAAGCCTTAGCCAAGGTCACCTCGCAGGTCATAAGGAATTTCGTCTGGGGGGAAATCATTTGTAGACATGGGTTGCTCCAAGCAATAGTGACCGATAACGGCCCCCAGTTTGCCAGCGAGCAGTTCATCAGCTTCTGCGCTCAACTAGGGATAGATCTCCGGTTTGCCTCCGTCCATCACCCTCGGAGTAACGGCCAAGTGGAAGCAACAAACAAAATCATTGTAAACCTACTAAAGAAGAAGGTGGAAAACTTGAAGGGAAATTGGGTGGAGCAGCTCCCATCGGTCCTGTGGGCACTACGAACGACTCCGAATATGGCCACCGGTGAGACCCCCTTCAAGCTCTCTCATGGGTGTGAAGCCGTCCTACCAGTGGAGTTCGAGGTCCGGTCCCCGCGAGTTTTAGTCGCGGGCGAAGGGGACGAGGCTTGGAGGGTGGAGAATGAGGAGGGGCAGCGCCTCTCGTTAGATATGGTGGAGGAACTGCGAGACGTGGCGGTTATCAGGCAGGAGGAGATCAAGCGACTGATGGCCAAACATTTTGATAAGCATGTCAGGGTCAAGCAGTTTGCTGAAGGAGATCTGGTGCTGAGAAAGGTTGACGCAGCGGGAAGGTCGGCTCCCGTGGGTAAACTCCACCCAAACTGGGAAGGTCCATACATTGTGAAAGAAGTCCTCGGAACGGGGGGATACTACCTCCAGGACGTGGAGGGAAGGGCCCTGAGCCACACTTGGAGTGGTGATGATCTAAAACGCTTCTACCCCTGAGGGGGGAAGGATGTAACCATGTATCTCAAAAATAAACTTGTTATAATATATCGATTGATTCTCCCTTAACTAGTATCGAATTTTTCATAACATAGCATAGTCGTATGTTCGGTGACACCCCGAGCTCGGCTCGGCCCCAGGTAGACCCGCTGCGCAGGCTCTCATCTAGCTGGCAGGTCCGAAGGCTCGCCTATGGGGGATAGGTTTGGTTGGGTTGAGATCTTCATCGGCACCCCGAGCTCGGCTCGGCCCCAGGTAGACCCGCTGCGCAGGCTCTCATCTAGATGGCAGGTCCGAAGGCTCGCCTGTGGGGGATAGGTTGGGTTGGTTTGATATCTTCATCGGCACCCCGAGCTCGGCTCGGCCCCAGGTAGACCCGCTGCGCAGGCTCTCATCTAGCTGGCAGGTCCGAAGGCTCGCCTGTGGGGGATAGGTTGGGTTGGTTTGAGATCTTCATCGGCACCCCGAGCTTGGCTCGGCCCCAGGTAGACCCGCTGCGCAGGCTCTCATCTAGCTGGCAGGTCTGAAGGCTCGCATGTGGGGGATATGTTGGGTTGGTTTGAGATCTTCATCGGCACCCCGAGCTCGGCTCGGCCCCAGGTAGACCCGCTACGCAGGCTCTCATCTAGCTGGAAGGTCCTAAGGCTCGCCTGTGGGGGATAGGTTGGGTTGGTTTGAGATCTTCATCGGCACCCCGAGCTCGGCTCGGCCCCAGGTAGACCCGCTGCGCAGGCTCTCATCTAGCTGGCAGGTCCAAAGGCTCGCCTATGGGGGATAGGTTTGGTTGGGTTGAGATCTTCATCGGCACCCCGAGCTCGGCTCGGCCCAGGTAGACCCGCTGCGCAGGCTCTCATCTAGCTGGCAGGTCCGAAGGCTCGCCTGTGGTGGATAGGTTGGGTTGGTTTGAGATCTTCATCGGCACCCCGAGCTCGGCTCGGCCCCAGGTAGACCCGCTGCGCGGGCTCTCATCTAGCTGGCAGGTCCGAAGGCTCGCCTGTGGGGGATAGGTTGGGTTGGTTTGAGATCTTCATCGGCACCCCGAGCTCGGCTCGGCCCCAGGTAGACCCGCTTCACAGGCTCTCATCTAGCTGGCAGGTCCGAAGGCTCGCCTGTGGGGGATAGGTTTGGTTGGTTTGAGATCTTCATCGGCACCCCGAGCTCGGCTCGGCCCCAGGTAGACCCGCTGCGCAGGCTCTCATCTAGCTGGCAGGTCCGAAGGCTCGCCTGTGGGGGATAGGTTTGGTTGGTTTGAGATCTTCATCGGCACACCGAGCTCGGCTCGGCCCCAGGTAGACCCGCTGCGCAGGCTCTCATCTAGCTGGCAGGTCCGAAGGCTCGCCTGTGGGGGATATGTTGGGTTGGTTTGAGATCTTCATCGGCACCCTGAGCTCGGCTCGACCCCAGGTAGACCCGCTGCGCAGGCTCTCATCTAGCTGGCAGGTCCGAAGGCTCGCCTGTGGGGGATAGGTTTGGTTGGTTTGAGATCTTCATCGGCACCCGAGCTCGGCTCGGCCCCAGGTAGACCCGCTGTGCAGGCTCTCATCTAGCTGGCAGGTCTGAAGGCTCGCCTGTGGGGGATAGGTTGGGTTGGTTTGAGATCTTCATCGACACCCCGAGCTCGGCTCGGCCCCAGGTAAACCCGCTGCGCATGCTCTCATCTAGCTGGCAGGTCCGAAGGCTCGCCTGTGGGGGATAGGTTTGGTTGGGTTGAGATCTTCATCAGCACCCCGAGCTCGGCTCGGCCCCAGGTAGACCCGCTGCGCATGCTCTCATCTAGCTGGCAGGTCCGAAGGCTCGCCTGTGGGGAATAGGTTGGGTTGGTTTGAGATCTTCATCAGCACCCCGAGCTCGGCTCGGCCCCAAGTAGACCCGCTGCGCAGGCTCTCATCTAGCTGGCAGGTCCGAAGGCTCGCCTGTGGGGGATAGGTTTGGTTGGTTTGAGATCTTCATCGGCACCCCGAGCTCGGCTCGGCCCCAGGTAGACCCGCTGCGCAGGCTCTCATCTAGCTGGCAGGTCCGAAGGGTCGCCTGTGGGGGATAGGTTGGGTTGGTTTGAGATCTTCATCGACACCCCGAGCTCGGCTCGGCCCCAGGTAGACCCGCTGCGCAGGCTCTCATCTAGCTGGCAGGTCCGAAGGCTCGCCTGTGGGGGATAGGTTTGGTTGGGTTGAGATCTTCATCGGCACCCCGAGCTCGGCTCGGCCCCAGGTAGACCCGCTGCGCAGGCTCTCATCTAGCTGGCAGGTCCGAAGGCTCGCCTGTGGGGGATAGGTTGGGTTGGTTTGAGATCTTCATCGACACCCCGAGCTCGGCTCGGCCCCAGGTAGACCCGCTGCGCAGGCTCTCATCTAGGTGGCAGGTCCGAAGGATCGCCTATGGGGGATAGGTTTGGTTGGGTTGAGATCTTCATCGGCACCCCGAGCTCGGCTCGGCCCCAGGTAGACCCGCTGCGCAGGCTCTCATCTAGCTGGCAGGTCCGAAGGCTCGCCTGTGGGGGATAGGTTGGGTTGGTTTGAGATCTTCATCGGCACCCCGAGCTTGGCTCGGCCCTAGGTAGACCCGCTGCGCAGGCTCTCATCTAGCTGGCAGGTCCGAAGGCTCGCCTGTGGGGGATAGGTTTGGTTGGTTTGAGATCTTCATCGGCACCCCGAGCTCGGCTCGGCCCCAGGTAGACCCGCTGCGCAGGCTCTCATCTAGCTGGCAGGTCCGAAGGCTCGCCTGTGGGGGATAGGTTGGGTTGGTTTGAGATCTTCATCGACACCCCGAGCTCGGCTCGGCCCCAGGTAGACCCGCTGCGCAGGCTCTCATCTAGCTGGCAGGTCTGAAGGCTCGCCTGTGGGGGATAGGTTTGGTTGGGTTGAGATCTTCATCGGCACCCCGAGCTCAGCTCGGCCCCAGGTAGACCCGCTGCGCAGGCTCTCATCTAGCTGGCAGGTCCGAAGGCTCGCCTGTGGGGGGTAGGTTTGGTCTGGTTGGCTTGATTTGGACAAGGCAGGAGGCGCGTTGGGAATACCAAATGAAAAATGAAAAAGATGAGATAGATCTCGGCAGGGATAGATCTCGGCAGGGATAGATCTCGGCAGAGATAGATCTCGGCAGGGATAGATCTCGACAGAGATAGATCTCGGCAGGGATAGATCTCGGCAGGGATAGATCTCGGCAGGGATAAATCTCGGCAGGTGTTAGAAAGTAGAGACAAGAAGCGAAAAGTAGAGAACAAGCGAACAAACTTTTGAATATTTGAAATTTTATTATCCAAAAAAGATATCATTTACAAAGGTATGGCCTCCCTTATATAGAATGGAGGAGATAAGAAAGAGAGTATACAAACAATGTGGGACTAAACATTTACAGTACTAAGCGGCTAGAATAATGGAGACCGCATAGGCCGCGCGGTTAGACAGATGGGCTAACCGCTCGGCAACTCCAGCAGGATAGAACAGGCCGCAGAGGTAGACCGATAGACCGCCCGGTCTACAAACCGCTGGATCAGACCGCTAAGCCGCTCGGTCAACAAACCGCTGGATCAGACCGCTAAGCCGCCCGGTCTAATACTTCAACAGCAGGGAAGTCCCCATCAAAGGGATCTCGAGGTGGGGAGGCTTTCGCCAAAAAGGCTCCTCTCAGTGTTCTCGAACTAACAGGCGAGATCGTTATGCGACGGGCCAGAGGGGACTCGCGCAGTCTAAAGGGGACGGTCCCGTCCTAAGGATTCGAGAGTCACGCTTCTGGCTGGCCGGTTACCGCGGGTTCTTGCTGATCCATCGCTAAGGATTTCCTAGGAGGGCCAAGGGCCTTGGCAGAAGCACACGCCGAAAACGTTCAACCACGACAATTACATCAAACGCATTCACAAATAACAAGACGAGATGTTCGCAAGAAAAACATTTGCATTAACAATACTATGTACAGGTACAAAATGATAGCGTCTCGCGCTTTACATAGAGGTGAAGAATAGAAGCGAGAAGGGGGCCCTCAAGGAGACAAACTGTACCCCTCAGAGCTCCCGCTTGAGCTCCCGCTAGAGCTTCCGCCGGAGCTCCCCCCGGAGGTCTCGCCACCCGCTGCGGGGGACTTTGAGACATCCGAGGGAGGGGTATCAGGGGCGCCCAGGGGCTTTGGAATGGGCTCGAAGAGCCATGGAACAAGTTGTTGAGCGGTGATGTCTTTGCCCCTCCCGTCCCAGCAGTCGATGTCGCGCAGCGTCTTCAGCGTCAACTTTACGGTGGCTTGCGCGTTCCCCTGGAGCAGCTTGTCGATATCATAAGCCGAGTAATACTGGCTCTTCAATCTCTCGTCCAACGGAGGGGCTGCACTCGCCTCGAGGCGCGCGATCTGCTCCCGCAGGAGAACATTGTCATATCAGGCCTGTGACAGCTCCTCGCGAAGTGCAGCTTGGGAGGAATCCTGAACGACGGAAGGTTAGCATAAGAGAAGGGTTAGGGAGGCGAGAACAAGTGATTGTGAAAGGTCTCGCTTACCCCTTCCGCTTGGCGCGAGGATAACATTTGCTGGGCCTCGGCCAGCTCCTTGTCCAGAGAGGCCGCCTGGGCCACCGCATCGTCCCTGGCCTTGAACATGTCTTGAAAGTTGCGGTCTATCGTAATGCCCCGCCGGGCGCACATGTGCGCAAGCTCCAGCCCACGCATCAAAGCACGAGTGGAGTCGTAGGCCAGCAGCCGGGTCGACATCCTGTCGTAGACGCTAGCGTCCTCCCGGCTGTAGAGGCAATAGCCTAAGGCGAAAGCTTCGCCGGTGACCTCGTCTCGCTCTGCCCAGCTTGGCAAGAGGGACGAGATCGAGACCTTGTTAGCGTCAGGGTCCCATTGCAGCAGTGGCTTGTTCTCCGCGTCCAGGCACCTCATGCCGAGACCGAAATTGCGATGGCCCCGCAGCACCTCTTCAGATGGGTGGTGGCCAGAGGTCCCGGCGACGGCACCCACGTCTTCTGCGGCACCAGGGGCCGGAGGGATCTCGGCAGGGGTCTCATGGCCACCCCTGGTGGCCGCGATCTGGCTTACGGCCTGCAAGACCTCCTCAAAGGAGCGGCTTGCAGGGAGGGGTTGGGTGGGCGGCACTACAACAGCCTTGCCCTTCTCGGTATCCGTTGTCTTGGGTCTCTTGATTGGTTGAGGCGCGGAGGCACCGGGCTTTCACTTCACGACACCGCTTGAAGAGGGAGGGCCCGGCTCTTTTCGGCAGGCTTGTGCGGCGGCTTTCGCAAGAGCCAGCGGGTCCCTAGGAGGTTGACTCCCTCTGGCGCGAGCCTCGTCGAAAGGCTGGCGAAGGGGGATCTCGCGCTCTCCTGCGAAAACAATAGCGATAAGTTCCAACCTTGGAAAAAGCAAGAAAAAGGCAAATAAAGGCGAGATCCTACCTTCTCCCGGAAGTACATGGGAAAGAGAATCGACGTCCCGCCGGAGGAAGAGGACGTCGAAATCCTTGGTTCCGAAGAACTCAAGGAGGGCGCTCTCGCGGGAGCCCAAGGACGGAGGCTTATAGGCGGCATCCTCGTATTGGATGGGGGCAAGGGGTACGTTCCCGAAGTCGCCGGAAACGTAGATGAACCTCTCGCCCCAGTGATGGTGCTTGTTGGCGAGACCGATCGTCTTCAGCAGTTGCCCGGAGAAGAACACCACGCCTCCTTTCGCGCGGAAAGTAAATAACTTGTGGAAGATCGGCAAGCTAAACCCAATCCTCTCCGACCGCATATAACATATGAAGGCCATGAGAATCGTCACGGAGTTAGGGTTCAGCTGTGCGGGAACCACCCCGTAGTACCGGAGGGCCTGCCGCATCTCAGGCCACAGCGGGAGGCGGAAGCCCACCTCGAAGTGTTCAATAGGGATGGCGAGCTCCCCCTCCCCTGCGGTGTTTACTTTGTCGTGATTGCCCGGGTTCCGTGCGGTGAAGCAGGCGGGAACGTGTTGGGTCTTGATCAGGTTGAACTCGTGCAGGGTGAGAGTGCAGGAAGGGAAAAGATGCTTTTGGAAAGCTTCCGCGCAATTGGATCGTCCTTCACCTCCGCCCGGCATCGCGATAAAGTTTGAAGGCGAGATCTACGAGGAAAAGGCGAGAGCGAGAATGGTGCGAGAACGGAAGTAGAAGGCGGAGACGGGCGAGAGCTTTGGAAAGACCGCGAGAGCAACAGGAGAGGAGAGAGACTGGAATCGGAGAAATGAATGTGGTAGGTGAGCCTCCTATTTATAGAAAATCGTGGTAATGATGGCTGTTTTCAGAAAGGCGGCGGGGGTACAGCCGGCGCGTCCTAGGTCAGCGGCGCTTCGTTTTTCCCGCCCGAATCTGACAGTGACCGATTGACTAAGTGACTAGCGCAAACGTTGCGAAATGTCATGCGGCCGGCAAGGTAGGCGGAAGCGAGGTGGCTCTCGCCACCCAAGGACCCGGGAAAATAACTCATACGCATATAAAAATATTAAAAACCGAGCTATTGCTCTCGCTGAGCGAGAACGCGATAAAATAATAAGCGAATAAAGTGCAGAAACATTAGTTACAACTCTGAACGAGTAAATAAAGGTACATTTGAGAAGGGAAGGCTTGGGGAGGAGGAGGGGAGGTCTCGCGCTTCAGTATGGCTCCCAGCGCCATTTCCCTTGCTCCCACCGCCATTTGCCCCGGTCCCGCAGCTTGGTCCGGGGGGGGGCCTGCGGGTTGAAGTAGGATGACAGAACGCTGCATCCCAGGTCAACCCGGCGAGACAGATCCCGGATTCGCTCGTTGCACCTCTCAGGTGAGGATCCGGCGGTAGCTCCCCCCGGCCGGTCCATCTCGCCTATAAGGTAATCTCGCTCAAGGGACTCTAGCCTCTTCTCCACTGACTGGCGAAACTCTCTTGCAGCAAGGTCGCGGACCCGTTCTCGCCGGATGAGCTTCGACAGAATGGCGGCGACCTTCTTCCCCCGTCTTTTCGCGCTCCCGGCGCCGGTCAGGATCTCCTTCATCTCGTCATACGAGGGGAAGGGAGAGCTCTCGCCATCTTCTCCCTCTCTTTCTTCCTCTTCTTCTTCTTCTTCTTCCTCTACCTCAGCGCCAGGCCGCGAACCCATGTCCCCTGTCAAAAGAATCCCCATTTTAGCGGGAGCTAAAGGATAGCTGCGATAAAATTTCCGTGTACCTTCAGAGTGACGAGGCCCCCCGGTCGACGGCAGGCGAGAAGGCCCAGCCCCCCCCCCCCCCCCCCCTCAGCTCCAAAGAGGAGGTGGATTGGCTTTCCTTTTCCGGGGGGGGGGGGGGGGGGGTAAACTTTACGAATAGTGATCCCGGCTTGGTCAGGAGCGGGGGAGCGAGCCTCCTCTCCCGCAGGAGGGCTAGCATCTAACAAAGGCGCGGAGAACTCGGCGGCATTTCCTCCCGCCGGTAGGGAGGAATCAACCACACGGGCGGACTGATTCGCAGCTCTCGCCCCGCTCCCCCGGGTGGCGAGGTCTGGTGGTGCGGAAACCGACGCTGCGAGAAATCAGGTCAGCATTTAAAGATACCAGTCAAAGGCGAGAGGGGAACCTTTACCAGCGGTGTTCGGGTCTGGTGGAGGGGGCGCCTCGGGAACCTGTGGTTGATCATCGTGATGGCTAGAGGGTGGGTCCAAAGGTTCTCGCGGGGACGCGGCAGCGTCAGGAACCGTCTCCTGCGAGAGGTATCACGTTAAACAATTGAACAGCTGGTTTTTTGGTAATTGGTATATCAAGCTTACCTTCCGCGGCGAGGGGCCGTCCGCGCGACTAGGGGTCGGGGTGGGCGGGCTCCTGTTCTCGCGGGATAGGTCCCGCTGAACCACCTTCGCCTTCTTCTTCTTCTTCTTAGGCAGAGAGGGCTCAGCAACCGACGATTGTCTCGCTAGCCATGGGGCGACCAGGGCGCTGTTAGCCCTAGCTCGCGCCTGTGCCGCGTTAATGCGGTCCTGCAGATCCTGCGGAAGCGGTTTGTCGTCACGCTTGGAAGGCATAGCGAGAGAGGGCGAGAGCTCAGGGGGAGAATGACGACTCGAGGGAAGTGTTATGGCCGTCTATCGGCACACATATTTATAGGCACCGGACGGCCCACCGAAAGATTCCCTGATGTTGACACGTGCTCAGCGAATATTTTGGGTTTGACATGTCTTTTCAAGCGCAGTGCTAGCTCAAAAAGAGCGGGGATTGTGTACAACACCATATTCGCTGAGCCAGAGAAGGAGGAGCAATGGTCACAGTTGGGTTAGCCGAAGCGTTCCCGCCCTAAGGAAGATCACGCCCAAAGAAGGCGGAAACGGTTGCGCCTGATCGATGAACGAGGAACCGTAAGCCAAGACCGTCAAGCGCGACCTGCGCGGAAGCGCTCTCGCCCAAGCCAAGCTCCTATCTGAAAGAGTTCTCGCCTACGCTGGGCGAGAACGTTCGCGCCATGCCCTGGGCAGAAGGTCTCGGCACAGCTCTCGCCGAGTGGGGCCCAGGGCCTTAGGAAGAATGTCCTAATTGCCCTCAGGAGAAATTACTTCAGTACCCTCAGAAAAACAGCGGGATTCGGCTATTGGCAGACCAACTAGGGGCTTTTCAGTAAATTCAGGACAGCAAAACGCTATAAATAGACCCATAAGGGCTCCTTAGAAAGCAAGCGATCATTGTCTCCCAAATTCCAGTGCTTTCTGAGGAGCTCCTAGCCCAGCTTTGGCTTTGGAGGGGAAGCTCTCAGAGATCTTCCGGGTGTGAGGTGTGACCTCCCTGCTGAGGCTTTTGGGTCAGTCTTAGATCCTTAGAATCCAGTCAAGGGGTGAGACTTGAGAGAAGTAGGTTTTGGCTGCACCCCTTTTTCTTCGAACTTCATTTGGGGTCATATTTGGCTTCAACACAAGGTATCTCGGACTCAGCTTCTTCAAGCGTCGAACCCGCGAAACACCCTTGAACGGCTTGATTTTTAAACACACACAGTCGCCAACACCGAACTCCACGTTCCTATGCTTGGCGTTATAGTACTTTGCTTGCCTGTCCTGAGCAATCTTCAACCTTTCCTGAATTATACGCATCATTGAAGTGGCGTCTTCCACCGCTTGACGTTTATACAACTTCGATTCACCTGTCTCCAACCAAGACAACGACGTACGACACTTCCTCCCATACAAGACATCGAAAGGTGTCATTCCAATACTCGCTTGAAAGCTGTTGTTATATGCAAACTCCACCATGTACATGTGATCTTCCCAATGCTTTCCGAAATCTAGGACGCACATGCGAAGCATGTCCTCCATCGTCTTATTGACCCTCTCGGTCTGACCATCCATCTGTGGATGGAAGGCTGTGCTGAAACTCAGCTTAGTTCCCAACAAACTATGCACCAGCCTCTAGTCCTTCGACGTGAAGCGTCCATCTCGGTCACTAACAATACTGCGGGGCACATCATGCAACCGCACGAAATTATCCACATAGAGTTTGGCTAACGTTTCCACCGAATCTTCCTTCCTATTCGGGATGAAATGCGACACCTTTGTCAACCTATCTACGACCACCCAGATGGCGTCATTTCCCTTCTGCGACTTTTGTTGAAGTTGGTGACCGGGCGGTCTGTCTTGGCGGGTTGAAGACCGCGCGGTCTGGCGGTTTGACTCGCCGGCTTGTAAACCGGGCGGTCTAGCGATCTTCACAGGCGACCTCTCTGCTTCTCTTGTTGTAGCCGTGCGGTTAGCCCTTCTGTCTAACCGCGCGGCTTGTGCGGTTTACTTTGTATAGTCCGCCTAGCTTGTAAATTTGTAGTCCCACATCTCTTATTTGTATTCTCTCATCTCTCCTCCATTCTATATAAGGGAGGGCATACCTTTGTAATAGTCATCTTTTTTGGATAATAAAGTTTCAATTATTCAAAACTATATCTGTTTGTTTCTACATGTTCGCTACTTTTAACATGGTATCAGAGCACACGGTCTTTTCCTCCTGATTGTGTGCGCTCTCTGTTTCTCGCCGCTTGTTTCTGCTTCTCGCGACCTGTCTTCGTGGCTTCTCCTCTCTTCCGCCCGCTTCTCTATTCGCGCGGCTTGTTGCTTCTCTTCTCTTGCTGCTTTTCGTCGTCGCGACCTGTTTAGTTATCGCAGCGACCTGTTTCCTTCTAGCCGCATGTTTTTCCCCTAGCTGCGCGGCCTGCGTCTGTTCGCCCGGCTTGCGACTTGTTGTTGTCGCTGCTGCTTCTTCTTCCTCTTCTCTTCTGTTCGCTCGGACTTTTCAGTCCGCGCGACCTCTTCCCCGCTGTGTCTTGTTCTGCTTCCTAACCGCTCGTGTTCGTGCGGCTTCTTCCCTTTAACCCGCTGCGGTTTCACGCGGGTTGCTCTCTTTTCCTCTCCCCGCGGCTTTCTCTCTGTTCGTGCGGATTCTTCCTTGTTTGAGCGGCCTCTCTGCCTTTCTTCCTCTAGCCGCTCCTGCTTGTTAGTCGTCGTGACCTCCTGGTTCAGTCGCGCGGCTTGTGCTCTGCACCTTGGTCGTGGCCCTTCTTGTCGCTGGTGTGCTGTCACCGAGACCGCTGCAGTTTCTTTTTCCTCCCTTCATGGATTTCATATCCTCCTCCAAGTCATTCTCCTCGGTTGTCACGTCTTCTGGTCGTGCCCACGTTGTTACTCAGGGAAAATGGCTGATCGACACTGGTGCTACGAATCATATGACCGGCCATCTCCCATGTTTCTGTCTCCTAGAAAAACATGACTGCTTGCCCCTGGTTATTCTCGCTGACGGCTCTTCATCCTCAGTCCATGGAACAGGGATAGTTCATGTCACTCCGTCTCTTCACTTGGCGGATACTCTATACGTGCCCCAGTTCCCGTGCAACTTATTATCTGTTACCTCTCTTTGCAAGCAATTACAGTGTTCCGTCACATTTACTTCTACTTCTTGCTCTTTTCAGGATCCGGACTCCCAACGGACGATTGCTACTGGGACTGAGAGTGGCGGCCTATACTTCCTGGACAACATTTCTGCTTTTTCCACCTTCTCCTCCACCTCCACAGATCTTCTCCAATGGCATCTCCGCCTTGGTCATGCTCCTCCCCGTATTCTTTGTCAACTTCTGCCCCACCTTCCTCCTCAAAGTCCTCCGCTCAACTGTGAGGCCTGTCAGCTTGGCAAGCATCACCGCTCCTCCTTCCCTCCAAAGCACGTTCGTAGCTCTACCCGTCCGTTTGATCTTATCCACTCCGATATCTGGGGTCCTTCTCCTACTCTTACCATTGGTCGGGGTAGTTCATATTTTGTCACGTTCATTGATGATTTCTCTCGCTGTACGTGGGTGTATCTATTAAAAGATCGCTCTGAATTATTCTCTGTATGGACATCCTTCTATCTCATGATCAAAACTCAGTTTGGTGTTTCTATCAAACTTTTTCGATCTGATAATGCCCAAGAATATCTCAGTCGTGACTTCTCTACATTCTGCATGCAAAATGGGATTCTTCATCAAACTAGTTGTGTCTATACTTCACAACAAAATGGTGTGGCCGAACGCAAAAACCGTCACCTCCTCGATGTCGCTCGTACCTTGATGACCCAGATGCATGTTCCTCGCTCCTATTGGGGCTATGTTGTTCTCCTTTCCTGCTACCTCATCAATCGCATTCCCTCCACGGTTCTCAACGGCCAAACCCCGTTCTCCATTTTGTATCCGGGCAAGGAGTCGTTTCCTCTTCCTCTCCAAATCTTTGGATGCACTGCCTTTGTGCATACCCCTTCTGCCACCCGTGATAAGCTCTCCCCTCGCTCCACCAAATGTGTCTTTCTGGGGTACTCCACCACTCAGAAAGGTTATTGTTGCTTTGATCCCGTCCTTCGTAAGCAGTTCGTCTCTGCTGACGTCACCTTCTTCGAGAATACCTCCTACTTCTTGAATGACTCCTCTCCTCTTCTCCCAACTTCTGATTCTCCTGTCGTTCCCTTCGTTCCCTCGCCTCCTACTACACTCTCCACCCCTACACCGTCTCCACCCCCTCCTCTTCCTCCACCTCTCTCTCTCCCTTCTCCACCACCCTCTCCCTCATCTCCGCTGTCGTCGCTCTGTTCTCCCGGGCCAGCTTTCTCTACCACGGATGCTCCGGATGCCGCGGGCCCGGCTGACCTGGATCTTCTTATAGCTCTTCGCAAAGGGGTGCGGACGTGTACCCTACACCCCCTTGCTGCTGTTGTTTCCTATGATCGTCTTACCCCTTCTCGCAGGGCATTTGCACTGGCTATCTCTACCACTGCCACACCCCGCTCCTATCAGGAGGCCCTTGTTATTCCTCACTGGAAGATGGCCATGGATGAGGAAATAGCGACCCTAACTGAGCGGGGTACCTGGACTCTTGTTCCTCCTCCCTTCGGTACTGATGTTGTTAGCTGTCGCTGGGTCTTTGTGGTCAAATTTAGCCCAGACGGCACTGTGGATCGGTATAAGGCTCGCCTTATTACTAAGGGCTTTACTCAAACCTATGAGGTTGATTACTTTGACACCTTCTCCCCTGTGGCTCGTCTCAGCACTATCCGGGTTCTTCTCTCTATGGCCGTCAATCGGGATTGGCCGATTTCTCAGCTGGACGTCAAGAATGCCTTCCTTTATGGTGATCTTCACGAGGCCGTTTACATGGAGCAACCTCCTGGGTATGTTGCTCAGGGGGAGACACGAGTATGCCGGCTGCGGAAGGCAATTTATGGCCTCAAGCAGAGTCCTCGAGCTTGGTTTGACAAGTTCAGCGGCATTGTGGCGGCTGTTGGTTTTGTGCGAAGCTCTGCTGATCACTCTCTCTTTATTCGCAAAACTCCTTCTGGGCTGGTTGTTCTTGCTGTGTACGTCGATGATATTCTTCTCACTGGCGATGACCAGGAAGGGGTAGCCCTGACAAAGCGACATCTTCGCCAACATCTGATCACTAAAGATATGGGCTCTCCAAAGTACTTTCTGGGGATCGAACTCTCTCGGAAGCCCGACTCCTTAGTTCTCTCTCAGCGTAAGTATGCCCTTGATCTTTTAAAAGAGGCAGGATTAACTGGAGCAAAACCTGTCCGATGCCCCATGGCTACTGGGGAGGACAAAACCTGGACAGATGATTCGCCTCCTCTTTCAGATAGTTCGTGGTACAGGCGTCTGGTTGGTAAGCTCATATATTTCACAGTGACTAGACCCGACATTTCCTATGCTGTGGGCAAGGTGAGTCAATTCATGCAAGCGCCTAGGGAGTGTCATCTACAGTCCGCCTTGCGGATCATGGAGTATGTCAAAGCAGTGCCTGGGAAAGGATTACTTTTTCAGAAGAATGGTCATCTGAGGATTGAAGCCTACTCAGATGCAAGTTATGCTGATGACAAAGGGAATCGCAAGTCAACCTCAGGTTTTTGCACCTTTGTTGGGGGAAATCTGGTGAGCTGGAAGAGCAAGAAGCAGTCTGTTGTCTCCAGGTCCAGTGCAAAAGCTGAGTATCGTAGTATGGCGTCAACCACTTGTGAGTTGAAATGGTTGCGGGCTCTCATGCTAGATTTAGGAGAGGTGTACAACCATCCTCTACCTATGTTCTGTGATAACAAGGCCGTCATATACATCTCCAAAAATCCGGTATTCCATGAAAGAACAAAGCACATTGAGGTTGACTGCCATTTCATTCGTGAAGAGATTTTAAAAGAACAAATTTGCACTCCGTTTGTCACGTCTGATAAAGAGCTGGCTGACATCTTCACCAAGCCAGTTTCCGCCTCGTTTCTGCATGTTTGCGACAAGCTGGGCATGATTGATATATATGCTCCAGCTTGAGGGGGAGTGTTGAAGTTGGTGACCGGGCGGTCTGTCTTGGCGGGTTGAAGACTGCGCGGTCTGGCGGTTTGACTCGCCGGCTTGTAAACCGGGCGGTCTAGCGATCTTCACAGGCGACCTCTCTGCTTCTCTTGTTGTAGCCGTGCGGTTATCCCTTCTGTCTAACCGCGCGGCTTGTGCGGTTTACTTTGTATAGTCCGCCTAGCTTGTAAATTTTTAGTCCCACATCTCTTATTTGTATTCTCTCATCTCTCCTCCATTCTATATAAGGGAGGGCATACCTTTGTAATAGTCATCTTTTTTGGATAATAAAGTTTCAATTATTCAAAACTATATCTGTTTGTTTCTACATGTTCGCTACTTTTAACAACTTTGGCAAACCATGCACAAAATCTATAGAAATGTCGTCGATTTCCATTCCGGGATAGGCAAGGACTTTAGGAAACCTTCGGGCTTCTGGCACTCCGCCTTCACCAAGGCACAAGTTTGGCACTTGGCCACATAAAGTGCTACATCCTTCTTTAATCCTAGCTACCAGAATAACTTCTTCATATCTCTATACATCTTCGTGCTTCCCGGGTGGATTGAGTACTTGGTATGATGAGCCTCGTACATCAACTCCTCCCGAATATTATCCGCACTAGGGACGCATAGACGACCGTCCTTTCTTAGTAGTCCATCCTCAACAGCAAACTGGGAATTTGACCCATCCAAAGATTCATCCAAGATCCGCTTCATGCTGCTATCCTGAACTAAAGCCCGTCAAACTCTCTCAGTCAGGTCATACTGCACCTCTGTCCAACACAATATTGTCTCGGCACTAGACTGTTTATCAACGCAGGAGATCTCTAATGCCTCCAAATCACGGACCAAGCTCTTATCATATACCGACAACCAACTGGCCTGCGCAGGAGCCATGTGGCTCAATGCATCCGCCACTGCATTTCCTTCCCCAAGTACATAATGTATCTTGAAGGTGCAGTCCCCCAAGAAATCCATCCACTTTCGCTGCCTCATGTTCAGATCCTTCTGATCTAATAAGTACTTCAGGCTCTTATGATCGGTGTAGATATCAACTTTCACACCGTACAAGTAGTATCTCCACAGCTTCAGAGCGAATATCACGATCGCTAACTCTAGGTCATGAACCGGATAATTCCTCTCATGAGCCTTCAATTATCATGAACCATAGGCTATCACGCTCTCATGCTATAGCAGAACACAGCCAAAACCACTGCCTGAAGCATCACTATAAATTTCAAATCCTTTGGTTCCACTCGGCGAACATAAAATAGGCGTCGTGGTCAACCGCCTCTTCAACTCTTCAAAAGCCTGCTCACACTCCAGTGACCAAACAAACTTCTGGTCTTTCCTTGTCAACGTCATGAGTGGTAACGCTATCCGCGAGAAGTTCTCTACGAAACGCTTGTAGTAGCCGGCAAGCCCTATAAAGCTCCGGACTTCCGCCACTGTAGTCAAAATAGGCCACTCACGTATCCCCACTATCTTCGCCGGATCCACCACTATCCCTTCTCCACTAACAACATGACCAAGGAACGCTACTGAGGATAACTAGAACTCGCACTTGGAGAACCTAGCATACAACTGATTTCGCCTCAACGTCTCCAACACCATGTGTAGATGCTTGTAATGGTCCTCCTCACATTGCGAGTATACTAAGATATCATCGATAAATACTATCACGAAATGATCCAGGTATTCTCTGAATGTCATGTTCATCAGATCCATAAACACGGATGGCGCATTGGGCAGCCCAAATGGCATGACCGTGAACTCGTAATGCCCAAACCGCATGTTGAATGTTGTCTTAGGGATGTCGCTTTCCCTTATCCTCAATTGGTAGTAACTTGACTTCAGATCTAACTTCGAATATACTATTGACTCAACCAACTGATCAAATATATCATCAATCCTGGGGATCGGATACTTATTCTTCTCCTTAAGCTTGTTCAACTCCCGATAGTCAATACAGAGTCGCAAGCTCCCATCCTTCTTCTTAACGAAAAGAACCATTGGGCTCCAAGGCTACGAACTGGGACGCACATACCCTTGCTCCAACAACTCCTGCAGTTGCACCTTCAACTCCGCCATCTCTCACGGCGCTATCAGATACGGAGAACGTGACACTGGTTTGGCACCCGGTACCAGCTCAATAGTAAAATTAATCTCCCGCTGAGGAGGGGCTCCTCGGAGATCATATGGGAACACATCCGGATACTCGGACACAACTGGGATACTGTCCAGACTTGGCCTATGCGTTGAAGCCTGCACTAAGGTGACAAACAGCTCTGCCCCAGACCGAACTGCCTTGATCACTTGAAGGGGCGACATCAAAACTTTACCCGACCCCTTCATGCCCGCAAACGTAGTCTCCCGTTCAGTATGCAGCCCCAACTTAACCTCCTTTCAGTTGCAGTCGATGTAAGCTTGCTGCTCCGAGAGCCAGTCCATACCAAAGATTACGTCGAACTCCACTAACGGTAGTACCAACGTCGCAAATCAAACTCCTGGTCCCCAATCCGTATCTTTACCACAAAAATCTTATCCACACGTGTAGAGCACCCATTGGGCAACAACACATCCAACTTGTCTTTTGCCATCGAGGAAGGGACCCCGATGCGCGACACGAATCTTTCGGACAAGAAGGAATGTGATTCCCCCATATCAAACAGGGCTCTCGCCGGACAATCGAAAATCAACAAGAAGCCCAGCACCAAGAATAACAAGCTAACATATAAAAGAGGTAACAACTACATAAAGTTAAACTGCTAAAATTTAACTCATACCTGTCACCACGTCAGCTAGCTTTATGGCCTCTTGCAGACCAAGATTATAAACTCTAGGCTGGGCTGGAGCATGATGGGATGCGGTTGACTCCACCGCCTTCCCTTTCTCTTCATAGGTTGCTCCAGGCTTCCTCTCGGACTTTGCACGTCCGCTCCAACACTCACGAGCAAAGTGCCCCGTCTTCCCATAGTTATAGCAAGCTCCTGGGACTCGACTTGCAGTTGCCCCCGATGTACCAGACAAAGGGGCTGAGTTCGAAGTCCTCTGCTTCTTGTTCCATCTGCAGAATCCTGACTTTACATTTGGCACTTTGAACTCTGCCTTCTTTTCCCCTGGGTCCTTCTTCTCTTGCACTTTCTTCACAACCTTTTCCAATGATCGGGCCGAATTGACCAAGGCTAGGAAGCCATGTGCCTTAGGCCCAGCAAGGAGTAACTGTAGGTCACTGCGTAGACCCTCATAAAATCGATTGGTCTTCCTCTCTTCTTCCGTAATTATAGCACCCGCATACCGACCCAACCGTGTAAACTCGTGGAGATACTCGTCTACGCTTCTGGCTCCCTGAGTCAATCCAAAATACTGATTCTCCATCTCAAGCTTCTGAGCAGAGGGTAGATATCTGGCCAAGAATAATCTTGAGAATTCCTCCATAGGCACATCAGCAAGCTGCCTTCCCACTAAGAGATGGAACTCCAACTCATCCCACCACAGCCTCACCTCACCAGCCAAAAGGAAGGTCGCTATGGTGGTCTTCTGTCACTCCTCAGTTAACGTGGCCGTCAAGACCCTCTTTATCATAGAGAGTCAATCCTCAGCTTGAGCAAGCGTTCCAACCCCATTGAATCTCGGAAGATTAAAGCCCATTACATGCTTGAGCTGTCTCTCTGTAGCTCTCCTTGGCTCCACCTGATCCACTGCCACGCGCTCCACCACTCTCGTCTCTGCCGCCCTAACTGGTTCTTGCTCAACAGCAGGTGGTGTGTGGTGCAATTGCCCTACAGGTTGGGCATTTATCATCGCAAAGACTGCTTCAGCCACCAACCTGATGGTTTCCGCTGAAGGAGGTGTTGTAGGCACGTCCCTCGGTGCATTACTTTCTGCCGATTGCGGACACTCCGACTGACCAGAACCGCTCCTAGCTGCCTATAATAGCAAAGACCCACGATTAGACGACAAATAAATTGCTAAAAGCAATCATTAAAACACTCAGGTTCCACAAAACAAGTGTATTTTTCATTCCTAAGTGGACATTCATGGGTTCTTTTGATGTTATAACGATGACACACACATGCGCTCACCACCCCTTAAAAGAATTCGCCCACGAATTCATTTAAGCTTGATCGTAACCAGAAGTCTGATATCAAATTGTAACAAGGCAGACTGGTGTTGCCTTGGCCTTTGGTAACAAGGCAGACTGGTGTTGTTGTCCGGCCTTGGTGAAGCTTTGGTGTTGGCTTGGCCTTTGGCGACAAGGCGAACTGTTGTTGTTGTCCGGCCTTGGAGAAGCAATTGCGGATTGGCTATCCTGCATAGGTAGCGGCGGACTGGAGTGTATCTGTGGGTCTTGCGGATACACATGTTCTTGCTGCGGGATGTGGTGGTGAACCTATCGGCTAGGGCGGTGACCACACTCATCATCGTGCCTATAAATAGGACTCATGTCATATCAGGAATAGTAACCTGAGTAACCAGAGAACCGAAGTAAGTGAATAGTAATTGAGCCCGCTATAGTTGCTGCGGACTGACTTTTGGTGTCCGCGCGGTTTAATAGAGTTGACCGGGTTGTGCTGTGCAGGTTGTGCAGATAGCGCTGCAAAGCCAGGACTTGGATCTAATTGCGGTCAGGGACAGTGCAGACTCTGCGGTTAAGCAACAGGCGGTAAACAGCAGGTCGCGGACAGAGACCAATTGATATTCTCTTTGGCAACTTGGTTCGGGGTTTAATAAGTCGCCTGCTTCATGCGGACTGTTCTATTCGGCATCACAGCTTGTGCGGTTTGGCGGCTAGGCGACCTCGCGGTTAGGCGACTTGCAGATCGGTGGCTAGAGCTAGCATTGGAATAACGGGCAGTCCATGCGGCTTGGGTTGCGGTCTGGCGACCGGGCGGATTGTGCGGACTCCACAGCAGTAGACCAGCGGCTTGGTGTTGAGTCCGTGCGGCTTGTGTTGTCTTGTCTTTGTAACTGTCTCTGTTTCTCCCTGTGTTGGTTTTGGTGAAGCATGTCTCGTCATGTATGTCTCGCTTTGTAAAGAATATTAATGTTAATCAATAAAGACTCTTGTTACTGCATGCGTTTCTGGTTGTGACTAACTTAAGTTGAGATAACCCCCGCTCACTCCAAGGTTTGGGAAATTTCAACATGGTATCAGAGCCAGGTTGGAGTGGATAAGTAGTGATTAACTGAAGTGGTTATTGCTCTTGTGAAGAGGGAACCAGTGATAAAACCATGGCAGTGAAAGACATAAGTTGTCTTGGAATTGAACCCCTTACAGAGACGAACTTTGATAGGTGGAAGTCTTGTATGGAGAGCTTTCTTCTTTGCGAGGACATTTGGGAGGTAGTATGTGGAGTTGAAAGACAAGAGGCTACTGCTGGCAATGCTGAAGAGATGAGAGCTTGGAAGGTGACAAATGCGAAAACGGAGTCTATTCTCAAGCAGGTGATCTCATCAGAGCTCTTGGACCACATCAGTGGATGTCGGTCAGCTGCGGAGGTTTGGACTTCCCTTGATGGGTTATTCAGGAAGGAGGTGAAGGTTGTTGTAGAGGATGGTCCTTCTACTTGATATCAGCAGAGAGGAGTGATTCTCCTAGGTGTGATGGGAAGAGGAAGGAAGGACCAAGCAGCATGGTCATCTCAGGAAAGAGTGCAAGATTGTCTTGCTCTCAGCGAATGTAGCTCATGTTGGGAGTAAGGAGAAGAACTTAGTTGGGTCATCAACAAGTTCTGGTGCTGATCTGATGAAGGCCAGTGATAGTGCAGCTATCTAGCATGAAATATTGGGGCATGTAGGGATGGACAAGCTGGAAGCAATGACGGTAAGAAGACTCGTAAGAGGATTGCCTAGATTGTCATCCTATGGCAATGGTCAAGGATGTGCGGGATGTCAGCAAAGTGAAGCTTATCACTTTATGGTTGATAAGGCACAATCCAGATGTAAAGCTCCTTTGGATGTTGTCCATTGTGCTCTGGTTGGACCGACCGTCACCTCCAGTATCGGAGGCAGCAAGTACATGCTGATATTGATTGATGACTATTCAAGGTATACTTGGATATACTTCATGAAGGAGAAGTCGAACATGATGCGCTTGTTTGTGGAGTTCGAGAAGCTTGTGGAAGTTCAATTGGGCCTGCAGATCAAGAAGTTGAGGACAAGCATCGGTGGTGAGTTTGGCTCAACCGAGTTCTCGAACTTTGCAGAAAGCATGGGATCCGGAAGGAGCTTTCTTGTGGACATACTTCACAGCAAGGTGGTGTTTCAGCTCGGATGATCCGTTGGTTGACGGAGACCTGCAAGTGTTGGCTTCAGAGCAAAGGCGTTCCTAAGTCTTTTTGGGCGGAAGGAATGGCCTGTGCTGCTCATATCATCAATCAGATGCCTCTTAGTCCGATCTATATGAAAACTCCTTATGAGATGATGTTCGGGGTGAAGCCCAGTGTAAAGTACCTACGGGTGTTTGGATCTACTTGCTACGTACACACTCTGGATTCTCTCAAGATGAAGCTAGTCTTTGTTGGGTATAATGAGCAGAGGAGAAGATGAAGGTGTATGGATCCTACGACGAAGAGGCTCATTGTGTCGAAAGACGTTGTCTTCGAAGAGCTGATGTCGTATTGGGATATCTAATACGTGGAGCTAGAGATGAGCAGGTCAGATGGTGGGCTGAAGGAGGCTGCTACTAAGGTTCAGGTGGAGCTGCCTGAGTCACTAGGAGCTCCAGGTTATTCTAGCTCCGGGTCAAAGACGTCAGGGTCGGGAAGCAGGAGGAGCGATGCTCTAGGAGCTTCTGGCACGAAGGCGGAGGCTTCCAGTTCAGGAAGCAGGAGGAGCGATGTTCCAGGTAGTTCTTGTTCGAGAGCGGAGGCTTCTGGTTCAGGTAGCAAGGGGGAGAATTGCTCCAGGTGCTTCTGGTTCCAGTGAGGTGGCGTCTTGTTCAGGAAGCAAGGGGAGCATTGTTCCGAGTTTGCTCGGGAACGAAGCTGGTTCAGGAGGAGCAGCGGAGGTGGTTAGCCGTGATTAGGTTCTTCGGAGATCGAAGAGGATCAGTAACCTGCCAGCTCGATATAGCGAAGAGAACACGATGAGCTTGGTTCCATGTTTCCTTGCAAACCCTCAGATCGAGCGAGTCCCTTCTAGCTATGATGACACCACTAGAATCAAGGAGGTGGTTGACACCAAAGCTGAGGAGGTGACTTCTCTCAGAGGTGATGAGGCTTGGGCCCCTGTGCTCAAGGTTGTTGGTGATACTCCTGTGATGCATGAGTGGAGGTTGAAGCTAAAGAAGAAGGCAGAGGGAAGCATGGCTCCTTTCGGGAGATGCTGGAGTGCTCCCTCATGGTCCATGATATGAGGGGCGAGGACTATGTCTTGGACATCTCTTCATAGATGCTATCGGAGGGACCAGGTGCAAGGTTACGGGAGCTATTAGAGTTATTCACCACTTCTCACTTCAAGGGGGGAGTGTTGAAAATTTTGAAGTGAAAGTGGGTGAATGGACTTGAGCAACCTATCTGCGCGGACTATGCAGATAGGGTTGACAGACAGCCAAGTCGGCGGGGCTGGTAAAGACGGCTTGTTCTATAGCGGCCTGGGCAGTCTATTCGCGCGGACTACGCAGACAGCAGCGGCGGTTAGCCAGGCCGGCTTATGCTCTGCAAGCATCTGGATCCCAGGAAGTAACCGGGCGGATAGAGACTCTATCCGCAGAGTCCGACAAGAAGCGGACTGAAGAACTGGAGCTTAGCAGACCGGCTTGGCAGAAGCCTTAGTCTTGCTCTGGTGAAGCGGCAAGTGGAAGCCGCGGAGATCGTCAGTTAGTGCGGATAGTTACTGGAGGTTGCCAGGTTTGGCGGATTGAATCCAGTGTCCGCCAGTAAATGCGGACTGGCCCTTGTGGCTAGTGGTGTGGACTTGGTTGGTTCTGAACCAGGTCCATGTGTGGCTCAGTCCGGGGAGATCGCGCAGTTGAGAGTGGACTACTTCTCAGTCCGCCAAGCTCGGCAGAAGTGTTATGTGCCTTGGTTGCGAGTTTGGGGATAAGCGGACTGGAGATTGTGTCTGCAACTGCGTGCGGGCTGGAGCTGGGTCCGCTGAGTCCGACAGCTGCCTTGCTGGCATGGTCATGGACTCAGGATATGCGGACTGGAGCAGTCTACGGGATATGCGGACTGGAGCAGTCTGCGGGAGATGCGGACTGGAGGTGTCTGCTGTGTAAGCAGACTGGAACAGTGTCCGCCGAGTCCGGTAGGTGTCTTAGTGAAGGCTATGGACTCAGGGTATGCAGACTGGAGTTGTCTGCAGGAATTTGCGGACTAGAGCTGTCCGCAGTATGGGCAGATTAGAGCGGTGTGTCCGCTGAGTCCAGCATTTACCTTGTGGCGAGGCTATGGGCTCAATATAAGCGGGCTGGAGCTGTGTCCGCGGATAGGCGGACAGTTGTTGCAGAGTTCAGCTATGACGGTCTTAGCTTGGCCTTGCGACAAGGCAGACTGGCGATGTGTCTGGCCTTGGTGAAGCCTTGGCGTTGGCTTGGCCTTTGGCGACAAGGCGGACTGGTGTTGCTGTCCGGCCTTGGTGAAGCTTTGGCGTTGGCTTGGCCTTTGGCGACAAGGCGAACTGGTGTTGCTGTCCGGCATTGGAGAAGCAATGGTGGATTGGCTATCCTGCACAGGTAGCGGCAGGCTGGAGTGTATCCGCGGGTCTTGCGGATACACATGTTCTTGCTGCGGGATGTGGCAGTGATCCTATCGGCTAGGGCGGTGACCACACTCATCATTGTGCCTATAAATAGGACTCATGCCACATCAAGAATAGTAACCTGAGTAACCAGAGAACCGAAGTAAGTGAACAGTAATTGAGCCCGCAACAGTTGCTGCGGACTGACTATTGGTGTCCGCGCGATTTGATACAGTTGACCGGGTTGTGCTGTGCAGGTTGTGCGGATAACGCTGGAAAGCCAGGACTTGGCTCTAATTGCGGTCCGGGACAGTGCAGACTCTGCGGTTAAGCAACAGACGATAAACAGCAGGTCGCGGACAGCGACCAGATGGTCTTCTCTTTAGCAACTTGGTTCGGGGTTCAATAAGTCGCCTGCTTCAGGCGGACTATTCTATTCGGCATTGCAGCTTGTGCGCTCTAGCGGCTAGGCGACCTTGCGGTTAGGCGGCTTGCAGATCGACGGCTAGTGCTAGTATTGGAATAACGGGCAGTCCACGCGGCTTGGGTTACGGTCTGGAGACCGGGTGGATTATGCAGACTCCACAGCAGTAGACCAGCGGCATGGTGTTGAGCCCTTGCGGCTTGTGTTGTCTTGTCTTTGTAACTGTCTCTGTTTCTCCCTGTGTTGGTTTTGGTGAAGTATGTCTCGTCATATATGTCTCGCTTTGTAAAGAAGATTGTTGTTAATCAATAAAGACTCTTGTTGTTGCATGTGTTTCTGGTTGTGACTGACTTAAGTAGAGATTACCCCTGCTCACTCCAAGGTCCTGGAAATTTCAACAGATCGGACGACGACGGATGCTCAGTAATGATCGGACGGTGGCCGACCTGCAAGCGGCAGCGGCGGTTGACGGCGGTGGCCGGCCGGTGGCGGCGATTGTAACGCCCCTGATTTTCCGACAATTATTTAATACTCTTAGTGACGTCATAATGACGAAGGGGCGTTACGTTAACGTGGAATTGACGACGTGTTGTCGTTAGTGCGTTTTCGCATCTGTTTGGTCGGGGCAGCCAAATTCGTGAATCCTAATCGGAAATGGAAAACTTCACGTTAGAAAATTAATTAATTAATTTTTGACATGCTCGTCAAGTTTCGTCGCGATCCGAGCGATATTCGAACCCTTATGCAGTCCAAGTCGTTTGTTGACCCACTTTAAAATCTCGTCGGGTAAATCCTAGTTGATAAGTGTCCTTTCGATATATCGGTTTCATTAAGAGTCGATTTATAGTTTGTTGATCGTGAGTCCATGGTGAATAAAAGAAACTTTGCATGTATTAATATGTAACCAAAGAAAACTCTGATGGTTTGTGCGCGTTGGGGTTTCTCCCTCGGCACGGTGCCTTATGGTTGAGTCTGTGCGCATTATGGACCTTCATCCCCGACACATTACCTTAGATGTTGGTTTGTACGCGTTGGGGTTTCTCCCTCGGCATAGTACCCTTTCGGCTAGGTTTGTGCGTGTTGTGGACCTTTTTTCACGGCACAGTACTCTTTTCGCTGGAGCTGATCAGTCTTATTTAAAATGATGAACAACATGAATAATAAAAAAGGATGAATATATGAACTTCTGATGTTTGACACTCTGTTCTGTCCAGTTATTGTGATTAGCCTTTCTTGCTCAGCTAGATTTACTGTTATGTTTTTGTTGCTTTGCTACTGACTTTTGTTGCAGTCAATTTGTTGTCCCTCGTTCACTTCGAGGTTTGTTGGTGTTCCTTTTACTCTTTTGCACCACTTGTAGCTTGCTTCTGAGGTGTTTTTCTTTTGAATGCCTCAGGTCTAGTGCAGTAGCAGGTTTAGCTGACAGAGTTGTACTTCTGGTGCTGCGAGTTGATGCGGCTGTTTGTTTCCACCTCAGAGTATTAGGGTAGTTGTTTTGTTAGACATGACTGTTTCTGTATGTGCTCGTGTCAGTTATTGACGCTCATAGTCTCGGACTTCTTATGACAATTTACTTGTTACTTTCACTGCTGTTACTTATTGCTCGTTTGTACTTGCTCTCTGGGAAGGTTTTATGTTAGGATGCATGTAGTTCCTTTTAAGTATACAAAATTGCATACTGAAATGTTTGCATGGCATAACTTTTAAACTGTAAAACACACTACTTTGAAGCGTTATAGAAAATCTCTTTTATTTATACTTGATGGGGATGAAGCCCATTTATATAAGAATGGGTGTGCACTTAGCCATCTCTCCCATGATCCCTCCAATTGTGGAGATCATGGGTTTGACTAGTCAACCCACTCCCCCCATGATCTCCATCATAATAGGAGAGATCATGGTGACCTCTCATTCAACAACTACTGTCGGCCATCGCTCGTCGGCCGCCCACCGCCGCCACATGCAAGTCGGCAAACTTGCTATCGTTACTGGGCATCCGTTGCCGTCCGATCCGGTGGGTAATCACCCACTAACCCACTAAGTTGGTGGTGGGGCCCGCCATAATACTCTCCAAGAGGCTATAAAAGGAGCTCCAGGGCATCCTCATAATTCACCTTTTGGCTCCTGATCATCTTCTTCCTCAGGTTAGAGCTCTGTCGGATTCCTCCCTCAGGTCATCCTCCAACCACCTCGAGCCACCGCAAGCCACCACAAACCACCAGAGCACTACCAGCCAGAAAATGCCCAAGTCCCAGAGCGAGCAGAGGAGGAAGAAGACGATCCCTGCAAGTAGCCGCGCGACGGACCCGCCAATCCAAGCTATAGAGCACCAGTGCCGCCACTCGAATTCTAGTACCCAAAACGCTCCCGCAACGCAGCCTGTTGCCCGCGGGGAGCTATAGTCTTCTTCTCTCACCTCAAGTTATAACGGGAGCGGCCTGTCGCCCCGATTCTCCAAACGCACTATAATTACAAGCAGCTTGTGCATTTTGACCGGCACAGATCCGGTCACGTGGTTTTTTACCAAATTGAGGGGTTTTCCACGTCATCACATCTTGAGTCGATCTTTCCTTTTCTCTGACTGTGTACGCGTTCGACTGCCCCGTAAGCTAAGGCGGCCCAATTGAATCCAGTCCGACCGGGGCATCGAGTGAGCCCGCAACAGTTTGGCGCTGTCTGTGGGAACACGATTCCCAACATCCTTCAAAAGAACAAGATCACCAACCTTGCCACTTCCAAGTTCTGCTTCAATGGCAAAAAGAAGCACTCGCACCACTGAAGGTTCCGCCCTTGGTGGACATGTCGAACCCGCACGCTCCCACTCAATGACGACTGAAGCCGCCTTCACCCCCGTCACCGCCCTTGAGGGGCGTGTTCGCCAGATGGAGGAGCAGCAAACTAAAATGCTTGCTCTGCTCAGGAATCTGTGAGTGCCTCCTGCTCCTCCTCTAGCACTGGTTAACCCGCCACCGCCAAGTCATGTCAGGGCACAAGATGCTCCAATACAAGAGGCGTCCAAAGAATACTATGATGCCGCTAATTCCACTCACCGGGCTCATAGAGGAACCAAAATAGGGGGGGCACCGTCGCAACTGGGGAAACGAAGCCCGACCTCCCCCGCTCGAAAGATTCACCCGAGAAGAAATCCGGGAGGTGATCGCACAGGAATACCTGCAAGCTGGCTGACTGGATATTCACGCTCCCAGACCACTCTGCCAAGGCTCCCCCCCTCGCACCGCAAATCCTGGCACATCCAATTCCTCTTGGTTTCAAGCCGCCGAATATCGAGACGTTCGATGGAATAGACGATCCGTTGGAACATGTCAACCACTTCACTAATATTATGAGGATCTACAACGCACCCGATCAGTTGCTCTGTCAAGTGTTCCCAGCCACCCTTAAGGGGCAAGCCCGCACATGGTTCCACTCCATGAGGGTGGGCACCATCGCCAACTTCACAGAGTTAACAAGACAGTTCATGGATCAATTCAATGTAAATCGGAGGATCGTCTGCGACCCTTCTCATTTATTAGGTATCCGCCAGAACGAAGGGGAGACCTTGAAAGACTTCTTCCGCAGGTTCTCTGCAGAAGCTCACTAGATCCCAGGTGTCGACCCAGAGCCGTTAAGAGGGGTGTTCCTTGGGGGTCTCCGTCCTAGCGGCTTCTATTCAGCACTGATTAGTTATCCAGATCTTATTCACCGGGTCGAAGCCTAGATAGCGGCCAACGAGGCCATCGAAGCACACCGCCAGCAATTTGAAGGTGGACAAAAAAGGAAGAAAGGAGAAGAACAAACTCTCATAAGATAAGAAGAGCGACATCAGGCTGAGCGCCGTGGAGACAACCGTCGACGTGACCCTCAGAGGACTGGGGGGGCAACATCCACTTCAAGAATACACCCCTCTGAATAACACCCGCACTAACATACTGTACGCAATTTAGAATGATACGGCATTCCAGCGGCTAAGAACACTGCGGCCAAACCCTAATGTTGACCATACAAGGTACTGTGAGTTCCACCGCACGCCTGGTTACATCACCGAAGAGTGTGTCGGGCTGAAAGATGAAATCAAGCATCTCACCCGCCAAGGGCTCCTTGGGAGATTCCTGCAAGGGCAAGCGCAAAACCAACAAACGCAACATCATGAAAGATACCAGTAAAACCCACCACAGGGAACTGGTGGGGGGAGGTCGATGGTGGGCAACATAGATACCATCGTCGGGCCTCTAACCCAGATACTTTCAGTAAGAGGATCAGCTAGGAAGCCAAATCAGGATATTACCATCACATTCGATGACAAGGATCTCGAAGGGCTGCAGTCGCCCAACCAGGATCCCCTTATTGTCCATGTTGGGATCGGGGATCCTTGCTTCAATGTCAAAAGGATCTTAGTAGACAACGTAAGCTCGGTTGATGTGTTGTTTCTCTCAACCCTGGAAAACATGAAACTCACTAAGCAACATCTTAGCCCCGCAGAAGGCCCTGTCTATGGTTTTGACAACCACCTCGTCCCGGTCCAAGGCACAATCACGTTGCCCGTCACGATGGGAGATTTCTCGAAGCAAGCTACCCATGATGTCAACTTTGTCGTGATCAAGTCAAGTTCGGCATACAATGCCATTTTTGGAAGGCCAGTACAATCCACCTTTGGAGCAATACCGTCAATCCCTCATCTTGCAATGAAATTCCCAACCCCTGGAGGAGTGGAAGTTGTTCACAGAGACCAAGAAGAGGCACATGCCTGCTACGTAAGATAAGCACAGCCAATATCCACTACCACCTTCAGCATTGAAGGCATGAACCTACGCCCAGCAGTAGATTCCTGAGAAAGACGCTCTCCCAGACGTAGGAAGATCCCTCACAGCATACCAACAGCTTGCGACTTACATGACGCCTTTCCTTCTACATTTTTACTTCATATTGTTTGCATCCCCTTGCATCTTGTCACTCACTGATCGTAAAAGTCGCGAGCTCAGGCTCGCGCGGACTATGCTTATTTTTAAACACAATATTGTATTTGCTTCAGTAATATTAATCTGAAATCTTTAGGTAAAGCCGTACTTGCAAGCCGAGCAAGCAGGTTCTTTGCCAATATTATCGCTCACCACCTTAACGTTGTCAGGGCCTGCCCCACTCGCGTTTGCAACCGGATTGAGTACCCACATTCTCCGGCGGTCGGATTGAGTACTTACATTCTCCGCCGTTACTGCAAACCAATGCCTTGTCGTCGCCAGGGCCTGCCCCCCACGCGATTGCAACCGGATGGAGTACCCACACTCTTCGGCGACCGGATTGAGTACCCACATTCTCCGGCGGTCGGATTGAGTACTTACATTCTCCGCCGTTACAGCAAACCAATGTCTTGTCATCGCCAGGGCCTGCCCCCCTCGTGATTGCAACCAGATTGAGTACTCACACTCTCCGGCGACCAGATTGAGTACCCACATTCTCCGGCAGTCGGATTGAGTACTTACATTCTCCGCCGTTACTGCAGACCAATGCCTTGTCGTCGCCAGGGCCTGCCCCCCACGCGATTGCAACCGGATTGAGTACCCACACTCTCCGGCGATCGGATTGAGTACCCACATTCTCCGGCGGTCGGATTGAGTACTTATATTTTTCTTCATTACTGCAAACCAATGCCTTGTCGTCGTCAGGGCCTGCCCCCTCCCGATTGCAACCGGATTGAGTACTCACACTCTCCGGCGACCGGATTGAGTACCCACATTCTCCGACGGTTATATTGAGTACTTACATTCTCCGCCGTTACTGCAAACCAATGCCTTGTTGTCGCCAGGGCCTGCCCCCTCGCGATTGCAACCGAATTGAGTACCCACATTCTCCGGCAGTCGGACTGAGTACTTTCATTCTCCGGAAAACAAAGCTGCGAGCAACCCTAGCGCAAACTCAACCGCAGGCTAAAGACGCGCTAACGAAGCCAGAATAATGTCAAACAAAACAGCTAAAATGATCCAGCAAATGGCAAACAACGCCTGGGGGCGATTACAACAATTGTCAAACAAAAAAGCAATACGATCAGCTAAAACGACAAAGTACAAATACAAAGCTGCGAAAACAAAAGGCTACTACTCGTCGTCCGAGCCAGAACGCTCGTCTTCAGAAACGTCAGCAAAGCTGAGGCCGGATGTGTCACATCCCAGACCCTTGCTAACTAGGCAAAAAGCCTTCGAGACACCGCGCTGAAGCACCAGCTCACGAACATCGTCCATCTGGGGCTCCACCTCCTTGGACCAAATCTCGTCGCGAACCTCCTCTGCAATCAAGCTACGGTCTCGCATGTAGTCCAGCGAGTCCAGGTATTCTGCAAGTCCTGCGGCCTTCAGCTCTGATGCATGGCTGTCAAAAGACAACATCTCTACTTGGGTCTTCGCCGCCCGTAGATGAGTATCGAGGCCGGTGACCTCATCCCGTGCGGCCTGCAACTGGGTCTCCAAGCCCAAGGTCTCCTCCTTCGAGTGCTTCAACATCTGGGTGGTCCTCTCCACCAGGGTTTTCTCCACCTCTAAGGTTGCATGCATCACACACCCAACAACTGTCAACTGTTACACACCTAAACAAGCTTCTGAGTAAAAGTCCCCTGAACGGGTCCGGCTGAACCGTGGGTCCAGTGAACGCAATCACGGTAATCTTCCGCAAAGAGCGACCCCACGACATGGTTGCCAGAGTCACTCCCTTGGGGATTCCCGGGCGGCGATCACCCTGTGCGACAGAGGTCACGCATGAGAGTTCTCGCTAATCCCGCGCACCGTGCTTGCATGATTAATCCCGAGGTTGCCGCGCGGGATTAAATTCCCGCGCAGGCAAATCCCGCGCGGGATTGATCCCGCTAATCACGCGCGGGATTAAATTCCCGCGCGGGATTACATTCCCGCGCGTGTAATCCCGCGCGGGATTACATTCCCGCGCGTGTAATCCCGCGCGGGATTACAGTCCCGCGCGGGCGCGGGATTACATTCGCGCGCGGGATGCAAATCCCGCTAATCCCGCGCGGGATTAATCCCGCTAATCCCGCGCGGGATTAAATTCCCGCGCGTGTAATCCCGCGCGGGATTACATTCACGTGCGGGCGCGCGCGGGATTACATTCCCGCGCGGGCGCGGGATTACATTCCCGCGCGGGCGCGGGATTACATTCCCGCGCGGGCGCCGGATTACATTCCCGCGTGGGCGCGGGATTACATTCCCACGCGGGATGCAGATCCCCCACGGGATTAATCCCTATAATCCTGCGCAGGATTAAATGCCCGCGCGGGATTAAATTCCCGCGCGCGATTACATTCCCGCGTGCGTAATCCCGCGCGGGATTACATTCCCGCGCGGGGGGGGGGGGGGGGAGGGGGGGGGATTACGTTCCCGCGCGTGATAGTGGCCCCGCGCGGAATTACATTCCCCTGCACGCGGGATTAATCACGTCTGCGCTGGATTAATTCCGATCCCGCGTAGTAAGCGCAAGCAGAACGTGTGCACCTCTCAGTGTGCGCTTCCTGCCGCACGCGCCTGCTCTCGTGAACTGGTGCGCGCGCACGCTCGCCCAGCTCACGCGAGGTTAGGGGCGCACACGACAAAATGCGCGCTCTCGTATGACTTGATCCGCGCGCCTCCTCGCGTGCCCGTGCACTGGCCGCCGCCTCGTCGTCTCTCTTTTGGGCGCACTGACGCTTCTTCTTGTCGTCCTCCTCTCTCTCCCTCAGAAATCGTTTTAACATGTCATTATCAAGGCGCGTCGGGAGCCGCTTTCTGATGTTTCTAGCCTGCCGCTCGCCACCGTCATAGTCAAAGATAATGAGAGGAAATCTTGGCTCTCTCGCTTGTACCAACCTTCGACAGCAGAGGATTTGAGGGGAAATTGATGAGGATGGAGCCTCATTTATATAAGAATGGGTGTGCACTTAGCCATCTCTCCCATGATCCCTCCAATTGTGGAGATCATGGATTTGAATAGCCAACCCACTCCCCCCAAGATCTCCATCATAATATGAGAGATCATGGTGGCCTCCCATTCAACAACTACCGCATGCCGCCGCCGACCACCTGCCGCCACTCGCCGCCGCCGCTCGCCCGCCACCCGCCACCGCCACATGCAAGTCGGCCACTGTCCGATCGTTACTGGGCATCCGTTGCCGTCCGATACAGTGGGTAACCACCCACTAACCCACTAGGTTGGTGGTGGGGCCCGCCATAATCCTCTCCAAGAGGCTATAAAAGGAGCCCCAGGGCCTTCTCATAATTCACCTTTTGGCTTCAGGTCATCTTCTTCCTCAGGTCAAAGCTTTGCCGGATTCCTCCCTCAGGTCATCCTCCAGCCACCTCGAGCCACCGCAAGCCACCACGAACCACCAGAGCACCACCAGCCGAAAAACGCCCAAGTCCCAGAGCGAGCAGAGGAGGAAGAAGACGATCCCTACAAGTAGGCACGCGGCGGACCCGCCAATCAAAGCTACAAAGCACCAGTGTCACCACTCGAATTCTAGTAGCCAAAACGCTCCTGCGACGCAGCCTGTTGCCCGCCGGGAGTTGTAGTCTTCTTCTCTCACCTCAAGATGTAACGGGAGCGGCCTGTTGCCCAGATTCTCCAAACGCACTGTAACCGCAAGCAGCTAGTGGATTTTCACCGGCACAGATCCGGTCACGTGGTTTTTTACCCAATTGAAGGGTTTTTCCACGTCATCACATCTTGAGTCAATCTTTCCTTTTCTCTGATTGTGTGCGCGCTCGACCGCCCCGCAAGCTAAGACGACCCAATTGCATCTGGTTCGACCGGGGCATCGAGTGAGCCTGCAACAATACTAAATTTTGAATTCATATCTCATTACATTTTATGATATGTGTTTATTCTCATATAGGTTAATAAACGAATCAAGTTTAGTATTTTCCGCTGCGTAAATCTATATTTTCTTACCTATGTACTAGATGTTCCACCCGACCGAGGGACACTGTCAGAAAACTCAAGAACTTAAATATGTTTTAACTTAAAACATAAAGCTCTTCCATTAGAGTAAATGTGAGGATTTGGTTGCCTGAACGTCTGCAGTTGTCCCCTGCACGGCGTGACATCACGACGGATATTTTCTCTTACTCTGACGTATTATTTAAATACGGAGAAAATACGGGTTGTGACAGTGGTGGCCGGCGGGAGCGGCGGGTGGCGGCAGCGGCGTGCGGCGGCAGCCGCAGCCGGTGGCGACCGTGGCCGGCGGCGGCGGCCGGCGACGACGGTGGTAGTTGTTGAGTGGGAGACCCCCATGATTTTTCCTATTGTGGTGGAGATCATTGGGAGTGAGTTGACCGGTCAAACTCATGATCTCCACAATAGGAGAGATCATGATGGAGATGGTTAAGTGCACACTCAGGACTATAAATGGGGCTTCATTCACATCAATTATATAATCTTATGATTACATTGCACCCGAGACAAAAAAAACATTACTCACGCATGATTTGTTTTACAAAATTTATATGAGAGATTCTTATAAAAGAACGTAAAATTAAAGAAATAATTTTATTGATCAAACAATAAAAACTTACAAAACTGAACAAAGCGCATACATGAGCTTCCTCTCAATTTTTTTCACTCATACAATGTCTCTAAAAAAAGTCACAGATATCATACGAAAAAACAATGAATTCGTTTTGACGTTTTAGCTCAAGAGCCGAAATGTCCCGAATCACTTCAGCCCCATTAGGCGTTGAATTAATTTCAGTGCCATTAGGGGCACTGACTAAGTAAAATTGTAACACCCTCATCCGTCCCGTAGAATATAACAGAAGGTTCGGTCAGGGTCTCACGTCATATTCCACGGACAGTCAGTGGAGTTACGCATTGTTTCCAAACCATTAACACATCCTAACTAAGAGTTTATTCTAGGGGAAGTATTTAAATGTATTAAGAACCCAAGCACAAGAATGTTCACTACAACAATATAGGAATGACAACTAAAATACACAAATAGTCCGGCTTTAAGGCCTTACAGATTATTTTCATGCCGGCAACACATGAAAGTAGTAAAGAAGCTTCACTTAGCCTTCGATGACCGACATAACACAAAGGACTTCTGCTCGCTACTTTCCACTTGGTTTCTCAATAGCTGCATAGGATCAATCTACAAATTTGTGGCAAACAAGGCAACAGTCAACTTTAACTTACCAAATTATAACGACTTTGCCCCTCACCCGGGCCAGCGGTGCTCCTTCCCTGCAGGTAAACAACATGTACATATAATGACAACAATACGTACAATTTTAGAATAATATACCACAGACGTTGGCACGCAATGTCACATGCCTCATACACTCAGGGCACATTATCGGTGTACCGGATTTCCCATGGTCTCACCACCGCACTCAGTGATAGTTCAACATTCTTTTGAGCATTTCTAGTCTTTTCGGCCTGAAGCCTAAGACTCCTCCCTATGACTACGATAAAGTCAAAGGCGATCTTCAAGATTCAACTCAATGACTCACTCCAAGTCGAACGACATAGGGTTAGGTACAATTCAACCACATCTCGTTGCTCAAATCGTCGAGGACAACAAATCACGACGCGGTTCAGCCTCCCCTTTTTTATTCACAATAATACATAACTATGTTATGTTCCAAGGCTGGCACTCACAGCCACTATAGCGGAGCACTCTAAGCTCACAGCTCAACATACAGGTCCCCTGGTCTCCAAGATACAGGCCTCCCAAACAGCTCACTGGGAGCTACCGCTGCGCGGTAGGGGACATAATTCTGTTTCTTCCCCAAAACTTGAGTATTTTTCGGGAAACCATTTCTAGTATCCTATTTGCAGTAACCTGCATACCCAGACTCCAAAATTACACGTTTAATCACAGAATTTTCTTCGACACGCGAATCAACAAGGTAACCATCATCAATCCAGACCAACATGTTTGGATGAGCTTCACATAGCATGTCTATTTGTACTCGGTCGGCCCTAGCCGGCCCTGGCCGGCTCTCGCAGGGGCCGGCTGCGGCGAGGCGCCCCGATCGAGACCGGCCGCGGGGAGGCCGCCTTTGTCCCGACGATTGAGGAGAGAGTGCGGGCGAGGGGGGGGGGGGGGGGGTCAACCCATGCGGGGCCGGTCGGCGCCACCAGTTGGCGATGAAGGGCCCGACGTATGGGATCCCGCGCCTGTCGGTTATCGCATAGATCGGGCGAGCGGATCATAAGTGCGGCAGCGGCGCACGTAACTTCCCATGATGCGAGTGAGAGGAGAGGAAAATACGGTTACTCGCAACCTGACTTCGCTATAAATTGAGGCTAACCCCATCAGTCCTGACAAATTATAAGAGCTCTCAATCAATACTAACTATATTTTTCGGTAAATATTGCAACCACCAAGAGTCCAAGATCGAAATACTTATATAAAGATTTTCTAAAATACGATAGATATCTAACTATCGAGCGCAAGTGGATACCGAGAGTATAAAACAAAATATTATTTGAACAATACCTGCAGTTTACCCGATGAAAGGTGAAATATTTTTCTTGTGACAACTACTAAAACATGTTAAGAGTTAAATCATTTGAGAATCTAAAATATGTGACTGATATTTAATATTCAACCTTTAAACAAAGTGCAGAACTACACAAGTTTCTTGAAGAGGATTATATCATTCGAGATTTTCTAGCTACAGTGTTAGCCCATTTCCTTATTTTATTTATTTGACGCCGTTCATGATATATTGTTCTCTTGCATAAAATATAAGATCTATATTATTGTTCTTAAGAATTCCTTTCAAATGTAATTCATATGTTAGAGATTTATATGTTATTGTACTTGAAAATTCTTTTCAAATGACGCCCCTTGCACGTAGGTCCCACGTGCACTCATGTTTGTGTTATATAAGGCCATAAGGGCAATGTTATAACAAGTTCTGTAATAACTAAATGCAGAACATTTGTATTCGTAATTAATAAATTTAAGTACTTTTAAGATTACGAATTAATTGCGCTGATATAAACAATTAAACATCCAAATATATTGTGTAGCGCCGCTTAAAAATTTAATAATTTTTATGATCCTACTTAATTGGTCAAAATGTTCTACATTATTACCAAATGCCCAAAATGAGACTTCTTTCGATTTTTTATTAGTACATACATGAACATTCCAGAAGAGTTTGGAATCCGAGGATTGATCTCTATCCTTTTCTTCTTCTTCTTCTTCTTCTTCTTCTTCTTCTTCCCTTCGTCACCTATAAATTTTCACCTCCCAAGTGTTGATTCTCCGATAAAGAGTTTCCGATCAAAAATGTCGATCATCAGGCGGAGCAACATCTTCGACCCATTCTCTCTCGATCTTTGGGATCCATTTGAGGGGGTTTTCCCCTCCTTCAACAATCTCCGCACGCTTGCCAATTCCGCCGGCGGCCAGACCTCGTCCTTCGCCAACACCCTCATCGACTGGAAGGAGACCCCCGTGGCGCATGTCTTCAAGGCGGATCTGCCCGGCTTGAAGAAGGAGGAGGTGAAGGTGGAAGTTGAAGAGGGCCGCGTCCTTCAGATCAGCGGCGAGCGCAACATCGAGAAGGAGGAGAAGAACGATCGCTGGCACCGCCTCGAGCGCAGCAGCGGTAAGTTCCTCCGCCGCTTCCGCCTCCCCGAGAACGCGAAGGTGGAGAGGGTTTCCGCAGCTATGGAGAACGGCGTCCTCACGGTCACCGTGCCCAAGGAGGAGCAGAAGAAGCCGGAGGTGAAGTCCATCGAGATCACCGGAGGCAGCAACTGATGAGCGTTCAATTAAGCTATATGCCTGTGTATCCCTAATTTCAGTGTTTGAAAATATGTTTGTTTCTGCTTGCTGGTGTTTCCGTTCTGCGTTTGTATGCCTGTATCCCGAATTAAGCTATATGCCTGTATCCCTAATTTCAGTGGTAGAATTTCGTTTAAAATTCTGTAATTCATCTCTTCCGAAAATCCCTCTCCTGTTACAACCACTGCCCCGCCCCCATGAACTCCCCTGCTCACTTCTTCTTGCTACCCGCTTTAGGCATTGGCTGAGGTGGAAGGGAGCTAAGAACTTATCTATTTGGCCTTTGACATGGACATTAAAGGTCTGTTTGACACACTGTGTCGGTGGCATGGCGGCGAGGAGAGAGACAAGGCCAGGTCAGAACGGCGGACAGGTGCCTCGGCAATCCAGCGGCAAAATGACCGGGCTGTTACCCTTTCAGGCCGTTCGTTTTCAAAGGGTGCTTGCAAACCTGTCCCAAACAGAATTGCTCCGGCTCGTTCCTGCTGGAACGGAGCGGCGCTGGGTTGTCTAAGGGGGCCCAAGTTATGGGGATGACAGAATGATTATAACAATAAGGTTGGATTAGAGAATGGCAATTTGTGGAGTTCTTATCCTAGGGTTGAATGGGAGTAGTGTGAATGAAGAGAGTGGTGAGAATTTGAGCTCCTACCTGAGATGAGAATTGTGAGAATTTGGGTTCCGTTTGGGGAGATTTATTTTCACCGGTCAAGCGATTACGACCGCATGAACCGGATCTTAATTTAAGATCTGGTTCATGCGATCGTAACTGCTTGACCGGTGAAAATAAGTCCCCCAAATAGAGCCTTGAGCTCCTACACAGTGATGAGAATGGAGGCTAAAAAATGAAGTTTTTTAGTCGCATACTGCCCATCAAAGGAGGAGTAACTTGAGTCTCCTCAACCTTCCCCGCAAGAGAAAGGCATGCGACGCAGTAAGCCGCATGCCCCATCCTCGACTTGTTTAGCTGCAGCCTTTAATCGCAGGAAGCGGGGGGTGTGCACCGTCTAGTACAGCACATCCAACACACATCCAACAGCTGCGAGTGCATCTCGGAAAGTAGTTGTCAAGGTAGTTGACAGTCAAGAGAAACTACAGTGTTATCCTGTTGATATGGAAGTTATTAGATGCTTCAATATGGCGTAGCCAGAAGAATAGTCCAACTTTCCTCCTCCTGAACTCTATTTTCAACATCATGTATGTACAACTTCTAGTTAGCAAGCAGTAAGAAAGGTCCCCTCTAGACCTAAATGAGCGGGCCAAACCCAATTTGGTTGTGGGTGAGACTGAAAGTTGAACCTAGCTTGTGATTGGCCAGAAGAGGGCTCAATCTGCGGCTTACAGGGCGAGGAGGGGGAGCCGGCGAGGCGAGTTCAGTCCTTCCAGCCCCCGGGCAATGGGACACTTCTCGTTGTCGTGAGGAAGCGGCGAGTTCAAGCCATTCAAACCCTTATATATACTTGCCCAAGTTAATGGGAAACAGTCTTCTGATATTTTGGCTATCAGCAGACCATCGAGGGTCTGAGAATGTATTCTCGAGAAGACGGGGGCAGTTGTTCGCAAACCACCCGTTTCTACGAATTGTATTTTTGTAAAGACAGATGCAGCTATCAATTTGTAAGACTCCTCCCCTTATCAAGGAGTTTACCGGTCTTAGGCTCAGAACCGCCACCCTACGGTGACACTAACACAGGTTAGTCGCCACCGCACGACGCCGATCATGCCGGCTAGTATGTTCATTTTTAACCTGTAGGTCAAATTGAGAATAGAAGGAAAACCACACATATATAACAAGTCGTTATCAATTTAACCAAATAAACAAAAAGATAAACTTTCATATATTTTGGGCTAAATTTCTTTAAAGCTTATAATACATTCATCCTAGATATGCACTCTAACACTTGATGTTAAGTAGTGACGTACTTATGATTCTGACCAGGGTATCAAACGTCCTAACACACTTCTAATTTTAGTTATATCATATCACCCTGAATGTCCTAACATTACATGTCACTTTTACTAAATGCAACTCAACTCTAACCTTGTAGATCTTTAAAGGCTTCATTGGCTCTCGAGACATTTTGCTTATAAATATGACCCATAGCATTTTGGAGAAGGCAGAGCTCAGTCTCTTAAAACTCGCTCATTTCGAGTTTTTTCTTTGGGCTCTTCGAGGTGTCGAGCTCGATCATTGGCATCTTCAATTGGTGAGGGTAAAGTCTAAGTTCAGAATATCCATACCTCGGGTGTTCGACGACGGGCAAGTAATGCAAGATGCCCCGTCTTAGGCTCTATTTGGTTCGGCGTTTTGCCCCTCCGTTTTGCGCAAACGCCGCCGGAAGGCGGGTAAACAAATGAACCTCCGACGGCGTTTGCTCCGTTTCCACCCGCCCGCCTTCAGAAACGCTCAAAAAAGCTGCATTTGGAGAAGTCAGCTCCCCCCTCTGATCCGAACACTCCGTTTCCACCCGCCGAATCGACCAGCCACCGCCGAACCAAATTATTAGTCTGAATTTTGTTGAATCGTTATTCGGGGTTCAATATTTTTGGTGTGTTGAGCTTGGACTTGTTTCTTGTGAAAAAAACCTCACCAGATGACATCATGGATAGACATGAAGAGTGTAGCAATGACCACGACGACTCACACCTGTCAAGCTAGTTCGTCGCGTGTAGCGACTTCGAGGAGTTTAGGAAACTCATGGAGGAAGCATTGTGAGCACCACTCACACCTCGCAGTGAGGTGGCAGAGTCCTTTCCGTCGATCATCATCTTGCATGCCAGGTGGGTCAAAGTAGGCGAGTCAACAAGAAAATCTTCCAGTGGGAAGGTGATCACACTTTACACGCACGAGTGTTGGGTACATTGGTTCTAATGTACCTGATTTGAAGAAGCATCACCCAACTCAATGATATACATCAAAATGTATTTGATGTATTTTGAGTTTAGTTGTGCAGGTCAAGTATTTGCAGGGAAGATGAAAAAGTTTCTAAGTCCATGTGTCAACACCCAGGAGCAAAGTGTCGGCACTTAAGAAGACTTGTGTCGACACCCAGGCAAGCAGTATCAACACTTGGAGTCATTGTGTCGACACCAGGGATGCAGAGACGACACCAGACAGAAAGTGTCGACACAAGGAGCTGTGTCGACACTCAATGAAGAGAAGGCCAGTGAAGCAGTGTCGACACTTAGCAGTTGTGTCGACACCCAGAGAAACAGTGTCTACATCAGAAAGTGTCGACACTTGGAGGCTGTGTCGACACTTAGCAAAAGTCAGCAGAGTCTAAGTATAAGTGTCGACACCCAGAACAATGTGTCGACACACAGCAGAAGAGTCAACACTTGAAGTAAGTGTCGACACCCAGAACAATGTGTCGACACTCAGCTGAAGACTCAACACTTTAAGAAAGTGTCGACACAAGAAAGAATGTGTCGACACTCAGCTGAAGACTCAACACTTGAAGAAAGTGTCGACACAAGGAGCTGTGTCGACACAAGAAGCTGTGTCGACACTTAGCAAAGTTCAAGAATATTCTAAGTACAAGTGTCGACACTAAGGAGAATGTGTCGACACTCAGCCAGAGTCTCAACAGAAGAAGAATGTGTCGACACAAGGAGCAGTGTCGACACTCAGCAAGTATCAACATAGAAGGCATGTGTCGACACCAAGAATATGTGTCGACACTGAACAAGTTCAACACATGAAGATGTGTCGACACAAAGGAGTTGTGTCGACACTTACAAGAATTCAGCAATATACTGAAGTACAAGTACTTGTGTCGACACACATTATCAGTGTCGACACATGAAGAAGAAGCTGTGTCGAGAAGTGCATTCTACAACACAAGGAGTTGTGTCGGCACCTTAGTTAACTTGTGTCGACACTTAGTCTATAAGTGTCGACACTTAAAGACAGACAGTCTCGACACCTTCAGACAGTTACAGAATTTTCAAGAACTGACTGGATGACTTGACAGCTGCCATTCCAGCCGGTCTACTGCACCTATCATAGTTGTCAGAAATTAGTTATGAACCGGACCAGCCGGTTACCATGAAGAAGGCCTATAAATAGGCTTACACTGTCTACAGAAACCGTTGTTAAAAAAGTAATAAAAAAAAGGTCTAGCTATTCATTGAAGAATCTAGTAAAGATCTAAGAAGTTGGAGAGAGAGAGCTCCATCCAAGAAGTCAGCCGTTGGAACCAGGCTGAGAAGAAGGGTTCAGATTTTGGTCTGAATCTTAAGTAGCAGAGATCAAGGATTAACTGCAGAAGAGTTCAATCTTATTGTGTTCAACATTCAAGAAGCTTTGAAGAAAGCCAAGTCAGATTGATCTCAGCTGAGTTCTTCCAAGAACTCATCAAGAAACTCACAACTCTTCTCTCTCTTTACTTTGAGTTGTTGGGTTAACATTTTTGTATTCATATTTTCTTGTAGGATCCTTAGGGATCTGAGTTTGTAAGCCTGTAATTATAAAGGCTGAGTGTAGGGCTTGAGTGCCTGAGTGTAGGAGATTTGAATCTCTGAGTGTAGGCCTGTTGTGGTTGAGTGTAGGCCTTGGTGGCTGAGTGTAGGCTTTGTGAAGAAGCTGAGTTGTAGGGCCTTGGGCCTGAGCTAGGAACCTGGCTGAGGTTCTGAGTGTAAGATCTGAGGATCTGAGATAGTGGAGGAGTTTGGCCGAATCTAGTACACTGGTAGATAGGCGAAGGGGGAAAGTGGATGTACCCAAACCTTGGGGAACCACTATAAATCTGTGTGTCTACTGTGTGCTTGTGTAAATCTGTGATTGCTGTGCAAAAGTAGATATAATTCTGTGTTATAATCTGAATTCTGCCTAAAAAGTTAAAAAGATTTAAGTCACCTATTCACCCCCCCCCCTCTAGGTGATTAGGTACAATATCTTTCAAGTGTTATCAGAGGGAGGTTACTCAAAAAGAGACATAACTGTCTGAGTAGATCCTGTTGGCAGATTCAGCCTAAGTAAATTACAGATTCAAGAAACTCAAGAACCATGAGTTCCACTGAGAATCATAAGGAATTGGGATCCATGAAGCTACTCATATGTAGAAAAGAGATCTTTGGCATCTGAAAGGAAAGGGTGAGACTGTTTATGGAAGCCTCAGACCCTAGGATTTATATCACAGTGAAAGAAGGGTCATATGTGCCCATGAAGGTTTCAGTCTTAGATGCCAATCAGAGAACACCTAAGGATTTCTCTGAAATGACAAACGATGAGATAGTTCTAGCCACAATGGACAAGAGGGCTCAGAACATCATTGTGAGTGATATAGATGATGCTACCTTTCAGAATTTGATACACTGCAAGACATCTAAGGAGATGTGGGATACCTTGATAGTGTATATGGAGGGTTCTGATGAAGTGAGGCAAGACAGAAAATCTTTGCTCAACCAAGAATATGAAAGCTTTAGGCAAGGTAGGGCTGATAGCATAACTGAATGCTATAAGAAGTTCTATAGGATTGTGAATGAGCTAATGTCCTATGGAAGAGAGTTCAGTAACTATGAGCTTAATGATAAGTTCTTAAGGTCCCTTACAAAAGATTGGGACACCAAGATCTGTGGCATTAGAGAAATGACAAAGTTAGCAGAAATTCCTCCACCAACACTGTTTGGCAAACTGCTGTCCTATGAAATGCAGTTGATGGTGAGGAAAGAAGAGGAGAAATCTACAAGAAGTGAACATAAAGAAAGGACAGTGGCATTTAAAACAGAAGCCCCCAGAAAGTACAGAAGTAAGTCACCAACTCCACCACCAAAAGTAGCTGAAACTGAGTCAGATGAGTCAGCAAGCAGAAAGTCTGAAAGCAGTGAAAGTGATGAGGACTTTGCTGCCTTCACAAGATATTTTCAGAAGTTCTTAAAGAAGAAACAGTGGAGGACAAAGACATCTACTTCACAGGGTAAAGAAGACTATTATCAGAATAAAAAGTCTTCAAAGAAAGACAGGAAAAAGACCAAGTCTAGCAAAGCAACTCTTTCAAAAATTGTATGTTATTGCTGTAATAGACAAGGACATGTTGTTGCAGACTGTCCAGAGAAAAGGAAGGAGTCTAATGACAAGAAAAAGACTCAATACAAGGGCAATAAGGAAAAGTCTTTTGTTGCCAAAAAGGATAAGAGTCTGTCAGACATTTCTTCATCAGAAACTGAGTCAGATGCTGAGGCATACATAGGACTATTTGCTGAGGATGAAGAAGAAGAGTTCATTCACATCATGAACTCTATATATGAACAAGAAGACAGTCAGTGCCAAGGACTGATGGCATTGACAGAAAGTGACAAAATCCTGGAGCAGCCAGGACCTAGTAAGGTACAACATTGTTCTTTAAGTTCAATTTCTTGTGCTAGTTCAGAATCAGATTCATCATCATCAAGTGATGAGAGTGCATCTGAGTCTGAAGAGGATATTCATCAATTGATAGATGAATATAAAGTTCTGTTGCAAGCATTTAAGAAATGCAAATCCTTGGCCAAGAGTCAAGCTAAGGAGATTGCAAGTCTCAAAATGGCTGCAACTGATTATGAGAAGATGTTTGATCAAAAGCTAAATGAGATAGCCAGACTGAAGCACATAACTGTGATTCAGATGGGGACTATATCTTTTAAGAATGATCAAATCAAAAGTCTGGAGATTAATCTTCAGAAGGAGAGAGATTTGGTTGCTAGGTTTTCTAAACCAAAGTCAGTTCTACCCTTAATTGATGAATTTGTTCATCAAAAAGGTAAAGCTGGACTGGAGTTTACTAAACCAGCTAGGACTATTCAGTCCAAGTCCAAGTCCAAGGGCAAAGCCCCAACTCTCAACAAGCCAGTTGTAGATAAAACAGCTAAGACTGTACCTAAGCAAAGGTACAATAAGTTTGAGTGTTGGTGCTGTGGCAAGGTAGGCCACTTTGCAATGGACTGTTGGCACAATGCTAGTGCCAAAGTGAGTAGCAAACTGCCTGTTGGAAAACCTGCAGGTAGCTTTGTTAGGAAGCAAACTAACCAGTACCAAGGACCTAAGAATTCTTTGGGTTCTAAGGTTCACTAATCTGTTTTGCAGGTGAGTCCAAGTGGTCATGCCCCAATATGGTACTTAGACAGTGGATGTTCCAGGCACATGACTGGAACAAGGGGATTGCTAAAGGACTTCACTCCAATCAAAGATGGTCCTAAAGTCACCTTTGGTGGTTCTGAAAAAGGAATCATCAAGGGTTTTGGTAACATTTCTAGCTCCCATATAACTATTACTCAAGTGACCTATGTTAAAGGTTTGAAACATAACCTTATTAGTATAAGTCAATTGAGTGATGTAGGATATGACATCTCATTTATCAAAGATGTTTGTCATATCAGGAGGTCAAATGATCAAGAGATCATTTTGACAGGTTATAGAAAAAGAAATGTCTATTGCCTAGACATTATGGTTGAGAACAATGGTTCTCCAGTGTGTCTTGTAGCTGATGAGAAAGTCTCTCATTGTGTCAAATGGCACAAGAGGCTAGCCCATCTCAATTACAAGACAATTGGCAAACTCTATAGTAAAGAGTTAGTGAGGAATGGTGCTCAAGTTAAGTGCATTAAAGATGGAATATGTTCAGCTTGTCAAAAGGGCAAGCAGACTAGATCCACCTTTAGTAGCATTGATATCAAAGATGCTGTGAGGTGCTTATACCTCTTGCATATGGACCTCTTTGGTCCTATGCCAGTTCACAGCCTAGGTAGGAAGGTCTATACCTTTGTAGTTGTAGATGACTACTCAAGGTTTTCCTGGGTGTTCTTCCTTAGACAGAAATCTGAAACACCTAGTGTCTTCTATAGCTTTGTCAAACAAATTCAGAATGAACTAGACAGTACAGTGGTCAAGATAAGAAGTGACCATGGTACTGAATTTCAGTCTGATAGTATGGCAAAACTATGTGAAGAATTTGGGATATTTCAAGAGTTTTCTTCACCAAGAACACCTCAACAAAATGTCATTGCTGAGAGTAAGAATAGAACCTTGATTGAGGCTGGTAGGACCCTATTAAGTGATACATCACTACCAGAATATTTCTGGGCTGAAGTAGTTAATACTGCATGCCATGTTATTAATAGGGCTACCATAACTAAAAGCCACAACAAGACCCCCTATGATCTTGTGAAAGACAGAAAACCAAACCTATCCTACTTCAGGATCTTTGGTTGTAAGTGCTTTATACTTAACAATGGAAAGTCTTACTTGACTAAGTTTGCTGCCAAGTCCCAAGAGGGGATCTTTGTTGGGTACAACAACAATAGTAAGGCTTATAGAGTCTACAACTTGTCTACTCAAGTTGTAGAGGAGTCTGTACATGTAGTATTTGATGAAACTAGACTTATTAACAATGAGTTGTCTAGTAGTATTTGCAGCCCCATAGGTATAACTAAGAAGATGGGCAAGCTCACTATTGAAGAAGAACCTACTGCAAGACAGCTAGCAACAGATAGTGGCTGCTGTCCAGGGGGAGTACTACATGTACCTAATGCAGATGAAGTTCAAGGAGTACAGCAAGATGAAGAAGTTGAAGAAGTTCAACCTGAAGCAAGGATGCCTCCAGCTAATAGGCATCTAAGAGATCATCCAGCAGATCAAATCATTGGTGATCCAAGACAAGGGGTACAAACAAGGAGCAGAAATCTGAATGCAGCACTCTACTCCAGTTTTCTATCCCAAGTTGAACCAAAGAAGTTTGAAGAAGTCATCCTAGACCCTCATTGGATTGAGGCAATGCAAGAAGAGCTGAATCAGTTCAAGAGGTGCAAGGTCTGGGAGCTTGTTCCTAAACCAAAAGACCACAACATAATTGGGATCAAGTGGATCTTTAGGAATAAGATGGATGAATATGGAGTCATCATAAAGAACAAAGCTAGATTGGTTGCTAAAGGATATGGGCAGGAAGAAGGTATTGACTTTGATCAAACCTTTGCTCCAGTAGCCAGACTGGAAGCCATAAGGATGTTCCTGGCCTATGCAACCTTTCAAGGATTTAAAGTTTACCAAATGGATTTAAAGTCAGCCTTTCTGAATGGTAATCTAAAAGAGGAAGTCTATGTGGAACAACCATCAGGTTTTGTTGATTCAACTCAACCTAATCATGTCTATAGACTTAGGAAAGCATTATATGGGTTAAAACAAGTCCCTAGGGCTTGGTATGAAACCCTGTCTAGTTTCCTCATTGAGAATAAGTTCACAAGGGGGAAAATAGACAAGACTCTATTCCTTAGGGAATCCAGAGGCAAAGTAATACTAGTCCAAATATATGTAGATGACATAATATTTGGGTCTACTGAAAGTAGTGTTTGCAAAAAGTTTGCAAAACTAATGCAAGGACAGTTTGAGATGAGTAGTATGGGAGAACTTAAGTTCTTCTTGGGTCTCCAAGTTAGACAGACTGAGAATGGATTATCTATATGCCAGTCTAAGTTCACCCTAGAACTCATAAGGAAGTATGGTATGGATTCATCCAGTACCATGAAGACTCCTATAGGGTCAAGTATGTCTCTTAGCAAAGATGATGCAGGGAAACCTGTAGATGAGACTTTGTATAGAGGGATAGTTGGCTCCCTATTATTCTTGACTGCAAGTAGACCAGATATCATGTATGCTACATGTGTCTGTGCAAGGTACCAAGCATGCCTTAAAGAGTCTCATTTGACAGCAGTCAAAAGGATACTGAGATATCTAAAGGGCACTCCTTATCTAGGCCTCTGGTACCCTAGGAATGGGGATTTTGAACTAACAGGTTATTCAGATGCAGACTTTGCAGGATGCAAAGAAGACAGAAAAAGCACAACTGGAACCTGTCAATTCCTAGGTGGAAGACTGATTTCATGGAGTAGCAAAAAGCAAACAAGTGTGGCTATCTCCACTGCAGAATCAGAATATGTGGCTGCAGGAAGTTGCTGTGCTCAACTTCTATGGATACAACATCAGCTTGAGGACTATGGAATTCAGGTAAGTAGAACTCCACTATTTTGTGATTCTACTAGTGCTATATCAATTACAAATAATCCTGTTTCTCATAGTAGAACTAAACATATTGAAATAAAATATCATTTTCTTAGGGAACATGTAGAGAAAGAAGATATTTTACTGGAATATGTTAGAACAGATAATCAACTAGCTGATATGTATACTAAGCCCTTAGAAGAAACTAAGTTTAATAGGTTTAAAATTGAACTAGGTATGATAAACTTAGAATAAGTTTATAGAAATGGCTAAGTCAAAAGGTGTTGACACACAAAGATATCTGTGTCGACACAGAAAAGTGGTGTCGACACTTCAGGAAAAATGTGTCGACACATCTAGGAAGTTGGTGTCGACACTTCAGAAAATTAGTGTCGACACATGATAAGTAGGTGTCGACACATCCAAGGTGGTGTCGACACCTAGTCTTTACTCAGAATTATTGAAGTAAAGTCTCGACTATGTGTCGAGCTGAGTGGTGTCGACACATAAACAAGTGTCGACACATATATTCTGTTGACTAAACTTGTGTCGACACATAGGTGTCGAGACATTATAAGTGTGTGTCGACACTTCTCCACAGTGTCGACACAATTTAAGTTAGTTAACCCGTCCTTTCATCTTCAATCTTAGAAAGGTATAAATAGGATTTTTCCATTGTCTGTCGACACGCTCACTGATGTTTCGAGACCAAACAGTTGTGTCAACACCTCTCTTCTCTCCAGTCAAATTCTTCAAACCCTAATGGCGTCAAAGCTCGAGGAGAACGTCAATGAAGGCTACGAATTGGTGCGGCATGCGTTTGACAATGCAGATTTAGAGATCAAGAATGTGGTAACCCTAGTTGCAGATTCAGGGTTAGAATTTCTTGTGTCAGAGCCCACTAAGATCTGGAAGAAAGAAGTACTGGAATTCCTGAATGGAGCTAAAGTAGACGAATCTGGATTCAAGATCAAATCCAGGGTACATGGAGAAAAAGTGAAAGTCTCTCCAAAAAGTTTGAGAAAGGTTTTAAACCTGCCCAGAACTAAGGAAGAAGAAGAAGTTACTGCTTCTAAAACCAGAGAAGCATTGACATGGTGTGGTATGGATTCAAAGATGAAAATTGGATCTGTGTTTAATAGGAAAGGCATGAATAGCCAGGGAAAATTTCTATCAGAAATTGTTGGCAAAGTAATCTTGAGTAAGTCTGGAGGGCATGACAGGGTATCAGCCCATATGTTCAACCTTATGACAAGGATAATCTTCACAGTGAACACAGATTGGTCTGTTGTTGTCTTTGAGAAGATTAAGGAAAGTCTGAAGAAGCCCAATTTGGGTAGGATCTTAAGTTTATACCTAGCTGGTAGTATACCAGAAGTTATGAATCAAGCTGCAGGCACTAAGATCAACCATATGAGGAAGATGGACTTGAGGATATTCTCTAGATGGGACAGGGTTTTGTCTAAGGAGATGTCAACCCCTGAGAAAATAACTCCTGAGAAAGTAACACCTCTAAAGAAGAAGAAGAAAACTGCCTCAGTGACTCAGGATTCCTCTAGCAGCTCTGGTAGTGAAGAGCAAGTTGTCTTTACTCCAGAAGAGGATGTAGAAGGAAATGCTGGGAAGTCTCCAGCTCAACAAGATGCTGCAGAGAGGCAGGGAGAGCTACCACCAGCTAGCCCCATACACCAGGATCAAATCTAGGGGGAGCCTCTTGCAGTGGAAGAGCCAACTCCACTGGAAAGTGAACAGACTACAAATATCATTCTTGAGGTAATCACTGAGATTAATGCTTTAGATTTTCCTATAGAGGATAATGTTGTGTCTGATTCCTTAAATGGTGTTAATCAGCAATCTCAGATTGATAGTCAACTACTAGATGTTGTCATGGAGGACACATCTGTTGCAGCTCAGTTAGTATCTGATCCAGTGGTAGATGAGCCAAGAATTTCTCCAGCTCATTCTCCACAAGAATATACAATAGAAAATCTTTTCCTAAATCTGGATCAAACAGATTTTGACAAGGAAGGTGTTGCTGCTGAGGGGGAGAATGCTCCAGTTGAGGGGGAGCAAGTGCAAATTCTGGAAGAACCTGCAAGGCAAGAACATGAGAAGGCACCAGAAGTGCAGAAGGAGCTACCTAAGGAGAGGGTAGAGATAGCAAGTACATCAGCATCTGAAGATGAGGAAGCTTCAAGAGCTAAGAAAAGGAAGTTTCAAGTTTTCAAAAGAAGAAGTCATAATTATAAGAAGGCTTTGCAAACCATTACTCCACAGCCAATATCTCAACCAGCACCATCTATAGATTATAGTTCTCTGCTGGTTGCTATGCAAATCAAGCTTGATGAGCAGAGACAAGCACTGGAAAAGTATGTAGATGAAGGACAAAAGTCTCTACCGTTTGATCTGGCACAGGACATTAAGTCCATAAGATTTGAAATGAATCTCAATAAAAAAGAGATGACTGACTGCTTCCACAAAGGAGGGAATGCAGTGGTATACTTGGCAACTCATCAAGAGAAAATAAAAGCTCAAGTGGATGACATTGTACTGAAGCAAGGGTATGTTCTTGAGAACCAAATCAGAATGAATGACAACTTAACAGCTTCACACAATGCTATTGTCACAGAGATGAAGCACATAGCTACTGGATTGACAACTTCTACTGCTACTGCTAAGGCAGATTTTGATAAAGCACTGCAAGAGAGCTTGACTGCTGTTACAACTGCAATTCAAGACTCTCGGAAGTTGATAACTGACAAACTCCAAAGGTTGAAACCTTTCTTTAAATATGGAGTCAACTATTTGGATACCCAAGTGAGATTTCAGAAAGATGATGTCAGAGATCACATAGAAAGAGAAGTCATAAACGGGGAGAGGGTGTTAGTCAAAGCTAGCTCTGATCATGCCAAGTGGATATCTAATTCTATCAGAGCTACTCTGGGTTATCCTCCTTTATGTGATGATGACAATGTAGCAGAATCTGGAATACATCCTGCATATCTAGGAGGGGAGCAACCTGAAGTGGCTCAAGTCATCTACCCTCCTCCAGATTTTGATATGGTTCAAGCTGATATACAATCTATGTATAGCCCACCTGGGGGACAGCAAAATGTCATCATAGAGAAGGTTGTTCAGCCAGTATCTGAGGCTATGCAAGAAGCTTTGCAGAAAGAAGAAGAAGCCAGACTGTCTAAAAAGAGGTTCAGGGAGCAAGCTGAACAAAGACCAGACTTTGAGCAGTGGAGCCCCACTTCAAGAAACATTATCTTAACTGCATGGAAAGCTGCAAAAGATAATATACAAGACAGAAATAAGTGGTTTTCTGAATTGGAATGGAGAAAGCATGAGACAAGGTAAGAAGCCATAGTCCAATATAGAAGGAAGGCCAAGATGGGAAAGCTACCTCTTACTGCCCAGGAGCCTAGCAAGTACTTTCCCAAGCCTTATCACTACTTTGAGAGGCAAAAGATTAAAGTTGAAGAGCTAAAGAAGAAGGAGCTGAAAGGAAAAAAGCCTGCTGAAACTGAAGTTGTTGAAGCCCCTGTTCAAGTCAAAGTACAATCTGGAAAAGGAATTGTGATCAAGGAGGCTGAACAAAAATAGAATAGAATTTTCTTCAGTTTACAATTGTAATCTTTTGATTTTAAACACCTTGTAAACTTTTGAAAAATGAATATGTCAAAGCTGTTAGAACAATGTGCCGTGTGATAAATTTGCTGTGTGATAAATTTATTTCATAATTGTTCTGAGACAATGTCTATGTATACATGTTTGATTGATACATGTTTATGTTTGCCCTGTTATATAATCCTGCTTTACATCATTTTGTAATTTTATTATGAATGGTGTATATCATTGACTAAGGGTTATGACTTCTCCAAATATGGGGAGATTGTTGGGTACATTGGTTCTAATGTACCTGATTTGAAGAAGCCTCACCCAACTCAATGATATACATCAAAATGTATTTGATGTATTTTGAGTTTAGTTGTGCAGGTCAAGTATTTGCAGGGAAGATGAAAAAGTTTCTAAGTCCATGTGTCGACACCCAGGAGCAAACTGTCGACACTTAAGAAGACTTGTGTCGACACCCAGGCAAGCAGTATCGACACTTGGAGTCATTGTGTCGACACCAGGGATGCAGAGTCGACACCAGACAGAAAGTGTCGACACAAGGAGCTGTGTCGACACTCAATGAAGAGAAGGCCAGTGAAGCAGTGTCGACACTTAGCAGTTGTGTCGACACCCAGAGAAATAGTGTCTACATCAGAAAGTGTCGACACTTGGAGGCTGTGTCGACACTCAGCAAACATCAGCAGAGTCTAAGTATAAGTGTCGACACCCAGAACAATGTGTCGACACACAGCAGAAGAGTCAACACTTGAAGTAAGTGTCGACACCCAGAACAATGTGTCGACACTCAGCTGAAGACTCAACATTTGAAGAAAGTGTCGACACAAGAAAGAATGTGTCGACACTCAGCTGAAGACTCAACACTTGAAGAAAGTGTCGACACAAGGAGCTGTGTCGACACTTAGCAAAGTTCAAGAATATTCTAAGTACAAGTATCGACACTAAGGAGAATGTGTCGACACTCAGCCAGAGTCTCAACAGAAGAAGAATATGTCGACACAAGGAGCAGTGTCGACACTCAGCAAGTATCAACACAGAAGGCATGTGTCGACACCAAGAATATGTGTCGACACAGAACAAGTTCAACACATGAAGATGTGTCGACACAAAGGAGTTGTGTCGACACTTACAAGAATTCAGCAATATACTGAAGTACAAGTACTTGTGTCGACACACATTATCAGTGTTGACACATGAAGAAGAAGCTGTGTCGAGAAGTGCATTCTACAACACAAGGAGTTGTGTCGACACCTTAGTTAACTTGTGTCGACACTTAGTCTATAAGTGCCAACACTTAAAGACAGACAGTCTCGACACCTTCAGACAGTTACAAAATTTTCAAGAACTGACTGGATGACTTGACAGCTGACATTCCAGCCGGTCTACTGCACCTATCAGAGTTGTCAGAAATCAGTTATGAACCGGACCAGCCGGTTACCATGAAGAAGGCCTATAAATAGGCTTACACTGTCTACAGAAACCGTTGTTAAAAAGTAATAAAAAGAAGGTCTAGCTATTCATTGAAGAATCTAGTAAAGATCTAAGAAGTTGGAGAGAGAGAGCTCCATCCAAGAAGTCAGCCGTTGGAACCAGGCTGAGAAGAAGGGTTCAGATTTTGGTCTGAATCTTAAGTAGCAGAGATCAAGGATCAACTGCAGAAGAGTTCAATCTTATTGTGTTCAACATTCAAGAAGCTTTGAAGAAAGCCAAGTCAGATTGATCTCAGCTGAGTTCTTCCAAGAACTCATCAAGAAACTCACAACTCTTCTCTCTCTTTACTTTGAGTTGTTGGGTTAACATTTTTGTATTCATATTTTCTTGTAGGATCCTTAGGGATCTGAGTTTGTAAGCCTGTAATTATAAAGGCTGAGTGTAGGGCTTGAGTACCTGAGTGTAGGAGATTTGAATCTCTGAGTGTAGGCCTGTTGTGGCTGAGTATAGGCCTTGGTGGCTGAGTGTAGGCTTTGTGAAGAAGCTGAGTTGTAGGGCCTTGGGCCTGAGCTGTAGGAACCTGGTTGAGGTTCTGAGTGTAAGATCTGAGGATCTGAGATAGTGGAGGAGTTTGGCCGAATCTAGTACACTGCTAGATAGGCGAAGGGGGAAAGTGGATGTACCCAAACCTTGGGTAACCACTATAAATCTGTGTGTCTACTGTGTGCTTGTGTAAATCTGTGATTGCTGGATGATTGCTGTGCAAAAGTAGATATAATTCTGTGTTATAATCTGAATTCTGCCTAAAAAGTTAAAAAGATTTAAGTCACCTATTCACCCCCCCTTTAGGTGATTAGGTACAATATCTTTCAACGAGTTATCTTCGTGAGCTCGTCAATAGCTCACTACTCAGAAAACGAGTTTAAACGAGATCTCCCTACTCGCCAGGTCATCCTAGAGAGCCCTTTATGCGAATTGATCATATTATTCATGGTGTCGGATGGATTCTTAAAGTTGGCGATGAGTTACTACTTTGGGAAAGATGATCTCGTCCAGCACCTGCAGTGGTTTGCGGATGTCGTCTCGATCCAACTAATGATGGACATATTCAAGTGCAAGTTGTTTGTCATTTCCTTCACGAGAAAATTGAGAGACTTGCTCCACCGATTGCGTTGAGCTCGATCCATAACATGTCATCTTCAAGAGGGCTTTCAACGTCATGGCGGTGGAAGAGAAGAGGGTCACCGCCACCGACGGGCCTCTATTCGATTTCTCATAGGAGAGGAAGGAAGTTGAGGGAGGGGTGGAACTCCTCGTGACGTTGGGAGGGGCGTCAAAAAATGTCAATTCGCTATCATTGAAGAGCCCAACAGATACAACGCCATCTTCAAGAGGCTTCTCCTCAATGCCTTCTAGTGAGTCCCCTCGACCTACCACCAATGCTTGAAGTACAACATATAAGGCTTGCAAATCCAGGTCAGGAGTGATCCTAAGGTGGCTAGACAACGTTATCTCAATGTTGTCAATACCATCAGCTCGGAGGAGGCCAGGGTCGTGGACAGGGTGATGGAGGAGATGATGAAATCAGAGGTTGTCGAAGTGGTGGATGAGAAGGAAATTTAAGCTAAGGGCGGAAGGCTCGAGAAGGTGAAGATCAGCAGGGAGCTAGAGAAGTTGGACAAGGGGAAGATTCGGTCGTGCATCCAAGATAATGCAGACATATTCACCTTGAGCATCGCAGACATGTGGGGCATCGATAAAGATATGGGACATGCCATCATATCAATCTTTACCAGGGAGTCCGCCCTATCTAACTGAAGAAGCGGGCGATAAACACTACTTGGGCTGAGCCTATCCAAGAGGAGGTGAAGAAGTTGATGGAGGTAGGTTTTGTATCCGAGATTTAGTATCCAAGTTGGGTCTCCAATGTTGTAATGGTGAAGAAAGGATATGGGAAATGACACATGGGTATTGATTTTTCACTTCTTAATAAAACATGTCCCAAGTAATTTTACCCTCTGCATCTAATCGATGCGCTAGTAGACTTGGTTGTCAGATTCCCTGTTATGAGTTTTTTCAGGATGTTTTACGGTTATCATTAAAACTGCATGGACCCGCCAGACGTGAAGAACAACTCATTCATCACTGATGATGTAACGCCCCGAAACTCAAAGGAGCAAAGGGGGACGTTTTGTGCCAGTTTGGGTTCTGGCAGCAGGCACACGGCCTGGGACACGGGCGTGTCCCAGGGCGTGTCAAGCGTGTGTCGACACTTAGCCGCGAAGTCGTCGAGTTTTACTCGACGATTCGTCGAGAGTGGGCACACGGCCTGTGACACGGGGGTGTCGCAGGGCGTGTCGACCCGTGTCGACACTTAGCCGTGAGTCGTTGAGTTATACTCGACGATTCGTCGAGAATGGGCACACGGCCTGCGACACGGGCGTGTCGCAGGGCGTGTCGACCCGTGTCGACGATCGTCACGGGGAGTCGTCGAGATTCACTCGACGATCGTCGAGACAAGGCACACGGCCTAGGACACGGGCGTGTCCAAGGCCGTGTCATCAAGTCGTCGATCTTCCCTCGACGAAATGTCCCGTGTACACGGCCTGAGGTCCAGGCGTGTCAAGGTGACACGGGTAAGGACACGGGCGTGTCCTAGAACCCGTGCAGTGCTCGGGTTGAAAATGGGGGAAAATCATGGGGTACACGGCCGGCTACACGGCCGTGTCAGGTGGAACACGGGCGTGTCAGCTCGAACACGGGCGTGTTCGATACCCGTGTGAGGTTCCAGGTGATTCGATTTTGACGGTGAATGCGGCACGCGGCCCTGGACACGGGCGTGTGCCAGGCCGTGTTCGGTCCAGATTGGGCATTTCAGCCCCGAATCAAAGCCGTTCGTTTCCTTAGGTTGAGATCCAACGGCTGGGGGTTGTTCCTGAGAGGATATACCCGTGAGTTGACTTGGAAAACCTCACTTTTCATACCTTATCATCTCTCCAAGTCCTTGGAGAAAGAGGAGAGCCATTGGAGGAAGAAGAACTAGATCCCTCCATTGGAGGAGCTTCGGAGCTCCGAATCGCAAGCCGACTCCGGATCCACGGAGGCAACGCTAGTGCGGTGATTTCCATCCGATTACTTTCCGATGGCGCCAAAGAGGAACGCAAGGGTAACGATCCTCATCTTGAGCATGAATAGCTCTCTTTCTTAGCATAGGAAGCCCGCTCTCGCGAGTTTGCGGAGAGTTGGAGGCGTTCCTTCGGGTAGATATGTAAAGTCCCCGTTGTGGAGCGTCCGTATGCGAGAACGGACATAGGCATGATGTGTGAAGCCTACCCGGACATGTTAGTCTGGATCGGTGATATTGCATTGCATAAGGCCGGAGAAGACTCCGCGCTATTGGTTGTTTTTCGGGTTTTCTACGCGGTAGATTGCAGCAGGGAGCCTTGGGGACTAACCCAAAGGTGCACCCGGAAAACTGGGCGGATACGAGATCTTGCCAACTTGGTGGCCTGAGAGCCAACTTGAACATAACGTGGTTATGTGACTTGTGATGGAAATGGGACTCGGTGGAAGTTTGACCCGCGCAAATGGCTTAAATTGTCGTTGCGGTGTGAGCACGGGTTAGATGGAACCGTACCCGTTCTATGTCGTTCGGTTAAAGAGACCTAAAGGCACGTGGCACTTACCGTTGGCATAGAGTAGGGTCTTTGGCGGTCAATGGCTTAAATTGTCGTGACCCAGGCCAGGAAGACGAATTGCTCATAGGTTTGGCCGTCTAAGTGGCGGTGGTGAGTCCGGAATGTCAATGGCTTTAATTGACGTGACATCGACCGGTTCATCGAGAATGTGCCCTGAGTGCACGGGGCGTGTGGTCGTGCGAGCCAACGTCTGTGATGAAATGGCTAAGTATATAAATTGCTCGCTTATGCTAATGAAATGCAGGGAAGGAGCATCGCCGCCCCGAGTTGGGGGCGGGATCGTTATAATTTGGTCAGCATTGCTGACCGTTGCCTGGTTTTGCCACCGTGTGGTGGTTTGTTGCTTGCAGGTGCAGCTGGACCAAGCGGTCAATAGCGGGCTAAAGCCCTTTTTGCGAAGCCGGCCCTCGAAGGCCCAAATGGAAATGTTTATTGCTTTATTCATGTATGACCGGCCTGCGTGCCGTGGTTTGTAAATCATGTAACAGTCAAGTGAAACATTTTTGTAAGGCCTTAAGGCTTGTTTTGAGTATTTTGTAATAACATTCCTGTTTTCGTATTAGTGGACATTCGTGCTTGTTGCTGGGTTCTTGTTTACAACCTTTATAAACTGCTTCCGCTAGAATGCTCTGTGTAGGACGTTGAGATTGGTTGGATGGTTTCCATAAGTAACCACCCGGTCCGTCTGTGGTATATGGCGTCGGGCCCCGGCCGGACCTACTGCTATATGCTATGCGACAGATAGGGGGTGTTACAATTTGGTATCAGACTACTGGTTTTGGTTGGGCTTAAACTGCATTCGTGGGCGAATTCTTTTTAAGGGGTGGTGAGCACATTGTGTGCGTCATCGTAATAACAGTAAAAAGAACCCATGAATGTCCACTTAGGAATGAAAATACTCGTGTTTGAGGAACCTGCGTGTTCATATAATTGCTGTTTACAATTTATTTGGTCGCTTAACGGTGTTTTGTACCACTATAGGCGACCAGAAGTGGTGTTGGGCCGTCAGAACGCCGAGTTTCTGAGGCTAGTAGTGCACCGGATGTTACTCCTGCAACACCTCTGTCGGCTGAAAATATACGATTGGTGGCTGAAGCGGTGTTGGCAGTGATTAATGCGCAGCCTGGAAGGCAAGCGCAGGAGCCCGCTCCCGTGATGGAGCAAGAACCTCTGCAAGAGGCTGAGCCGAGGAGGGTGGAGCAAGTGGTTGTAGAACCGGTAGTGCCAAGGAGGGAAACTGAGAGGCAGCTGAAGCATGTAATGATCTTTAACCCTCCGTTATTCTCGGGGTTGGGAACCCCATCTCAGGCTGAAGACTGGCTCTCCAGGGTGAAGAGAGTCATGACGGCGACGGAGACAGAGGAGTGGCAAATGACCACCATCGCTACGTTCCTGCTGGACGGTGAAGCGAGGATGTGGTGGGAAGGATTGAAGCTGCATCATTTGAGAGGTAGACAACTGATAGACGTCCCGATGGAAGAGTTCTCGGGATTGTTCTTAGCAAGATACCTCCCTTCTACTCAGAGGATTTCAATGGAGAATGAGTTCCTGAAGTTGGTGCAGGGTGAGAGGAGCGTGGATGAATATCTCCACGAGTTTACGCGTTTGAGTCGTTATGCTAGTTCCACCATCATGGATGAGGAGCGCAAGACTAATCGTTTCTACGAAGGCTTGAGAGATGAGTTGAGATTATTACTCTCGGGGCCGATGACGCAGGGTTTCTTAACCTTGGTCAATACTGCCCGGTCCTTGGAGAAGGACATGAAGAATGTACAAGCGAAGAAAAGCTTGGGTGAGAAGAAATCTGAGTTTAAAGTGCCGAGTACTTCAAAGTCCGGCTATCGGAGGGCTTTCAAGAAGCATAGGACTTCGGGTCCAGCTCCTTCTGGTGCTTCTGGGGCGACTACGAGTCGGACCCCATGCGCATGTTTTACATGTGGAAAGACGGGGCATTTCGCCCGTGATTGTTGGAGCGGACGTCCTAAGTCCGAGAGGAAGCCGGGAGCTACATATGAAGAGAAGGGAAAGGCGGTGGAGTCGACCGCATCCCACTATGCCCCGGCCCAACCAAGGGTCTACAATCTTGGCCAACAGGAGGCCATTAAACAAGCTGATGTGGTGACAGGTACGGTTTAATTTATAGCAAGTCAATTTATTTAAATACTTGTTATGCACATGTTACCTTACCACTGCTTGTTAGGATTTGTATTGATTTGTGAAAATCCGGCACGAGCACTTTTCGATACGGGAGCCTCACACTCCTTCTTGTCCGAAGGATTTATATCACGCATCGGAGTCCCTTCTTTGATGGCGAAGGATAAGTTGGATGTGTTGTTGCCCAATGGGTGTTCGATGCGAGCGGATAGGATCTGCGATGTTAAGACTCGTATTGGGGAGCAGGAGTTCGACCTGCGAGCGTCTTTACTTCCGTTAGTGGAGTTCGACGTCATATTTGGCATGGACTGGCTCTCGGAGCAGCATGCCCATATAGATTGCGGTAGCAAGGAAGTTAAGCTGGGAGCGAGTCGTGAGACGACGTTTACGGGCTTAAAGGGGTCGAGCAAGACGTTGATGTCTGCTCTTCAGGTGGTGAAGGCGGTTCGTGCTGGAGCAGAACTGTTCTTTACACTAGTGGAGGTTGCAAAGCCGAAGCCCGCGTTGGATTGTATTTCAGTGGTATCGGAATACCCTGATGTGTTCCCCGCAGATCTTCCTGGAGCCCCACCTCAGCGGGAGATAGATTTTACTATCGAGCTAGTGCCAGGTGCAAAGCCTGTGTCACGATCTCCGTATCGGCTAGCGCCTAAGGAAATGGCGGAGCTGAAAGTTCAACTGCAAGAGTTGCTGGAGCAAGGGTATGTGCGCCCGAGTTCTTCGCCTTGGAGCGCACCGGTCCTCTTTGTTAAGAAGAAGGACGGAAGCTTGAGGCTATGTATTGATTATCAGGAGCTAAACAAGCTGACGGAGAAGAATAAGTACCCGATCCCCCGGATTGATGATCTCTTTGATCAGTTAGTCGGGTCGACGGTGTACTCGAAGTTGGATCTCAAGGCTGGGTACTATCAGCTGCGGATAAGGGAGAGTGATATCCCGAAGACAGTGTTTAGTACGAGGTACGGGCATTATGAGTTTACGGTCATGCCGTTTGGGCTGACTAATGCGCCGTCAGTATTCATGGATTTGATGAACAGGACGTTCAGGGAGTACTTAGACCATTTCGTGATCGTCTTCATCGACGATATTTTGGTGTACTCGCAAAGTGAGAAAGATCACTTCAAGCATCTTCATTTGGTGTTGGAGACGCTAAGGAGAAATCAGTTGTATGCCAAGTTCTCGAAGTGCGAGTTTTGGCTATCCTCAGTGGCGTTTCTCGGGCATATAGTGAGTGGAGAGGGTATTGCTGTGGATCCGGCGAAGATTGTTGCGATACGGGAGTGGCCTGAGCTTGCTACGGTAGCAGAAGTCCGGAGCTTTTTGGGGCTTGCCGGTTATTATAGGCGCTTCGTAGAGAACTTCTCGCAGATAGCGTTACCTCTCACTACTTTGACGAGGAAGGAGCATAAGTTCGTTTGGACGCCGGAGTACGCGCGAGCTTTTGAGGAACTGAAGTGTCGGTTGACCACGGCGCCTGTGCTGAGTTCGCCATGTGGAACCGAAGGCTATGAAATATATAGCGATGCTTCGGGCAGCGGTTTGGGTTGCGTGCTACTGCAGCACGGAAGCGTGATAGCTTATGGCTCGAGACAGCTAAAAGTGCACGAGAGGAATTATCCGGTCCATGACTTGGAGTTAGCGGCCGTGATTTTTGCCTTGAAGCTGTGGAGACACTATTTGTACGGTGTGAAGATTGATATCTACACCGATCACAAGAGCCTAAAGTATCTAATTGATCAGAAGGATCTGAATATGCGGCAGCGTAGATGGATGGAGTTCCTGGGGGACTATACATTCAAGATCCACTACGTGCCTGGCAAAGGGAATGCGGTTGCGGACGGGTTGAGTCGCCGAGCCCCAGCTCAAGCCAATTGGCTATCGGTGCATGATGAGCGGTTGGTGCGGGAGTTGGAGGCGCTGGAGATTGTTTGTGTGGATAGACAATCAAGTGCTGAAGCAGTTCTGAATTGGACTGAAGTCCAATATGACCTGGCTGATCGTATTCGGCAGGCTTTGGATATGGATGCTCATATGAAGCAGTTCATGATAGAGGCTCTGGATGGGTCAAATTCCCAATTCGTCGTGGAGGACGGATTGCTTTGGAGAGACGGTCGTTTGTGCGTCCCAAGTGTGGGCAGTTTACGGGTGGAGTTGTTGTACGAGGCACACCATACCAAGTACTCGATTCACCCGGGGAGCACGAAGATGTACCGCGATGTCAAGAAGCTGTTTTGGTGGCCGGGTCTAAAGAAAGATGTGGCGCTCTACGTAGCGAAGTGCCAAACTTGTGCCTTGGTGAAGGCGGAGTGCCAAAAGCCGGGAGGATTTCTTAAGTCCTTGCCTATTCCGGAGTGGAAATTCGACGACATCTCTATGGACTTTGTGCACGGTTTGCCAAGGTCGCAAAAGGGGAACGACGCCATTTGGGTGATCGTGGATCGATTGACGAAGGTGTCGCATTTTATTCCGCATAGGAAGGATGATCCGGTAGAGAAGCTGGCAAAGCTTTATGTGGATAACATAGTACGGCTTCATGGTGTGCCCCGCAGCATCGTGAGTGACCGAGATGGGCGGTTCACGTCCAATGATTGGAGGCTGGTGCAGCAAATGTTGGGAACTAAAGTTGAAGTTCAGCACAGCCTTCCATCCGCAAACGGATAGGGCAGACCGAGAGGGTCAATAGAACCATGGAAGACATGCTTCGCATGTGTGTCTTGGATTTTGGGAAGCAATGGGAAGACCACCTTTATTTGGTGGAGTTCGCATACAACAATAGCTACCAAGCAAGTATTCAGATGGCGCCTTTCGAGGCCCTATATGATAGAAGATGTCGCACGCCGTTGTCTTGGTTAGAAACGGGTGAGTCAAAGTTGTATAAGCGATCGGAAGTGGAGGATGCTACTTCTTTGGTGAGAACCATTCGGGAGAGGTTGCTTATCACTCAGGACCGGCAAGCAAAGTACTATAATGCCAAGCATAGGAATGTGGAGTTCGCTGTGGGCGATTATGTATACTTAAAGATCAAGCCGTTCAAGGGTGTCTCGCGGGTGCGGCGACTGAAAAAGCTAAGCCCGAGGTACCTTGGACCGTTTGAGGTTCTAGAGCGAGTTGGTGAAGCAGCCTATAGGTTGAAGCTTTCAGTGGAGCTTAGTGGTTTACATGATGTATTCCACATTTCGGTGCTTCGGAAGGCGGTGCAAGAGCCTACGCAAGTGATCGCGGTTGATCAAGTACCGGTGGATAGTGGGCTAACGACAAAGGTCAAGCCCGTGCGGATTGAAGACTCGGAGGTCAAGCGGCTACGCAATAAAGAGATCAGGATGGTCAAGGTCCGGTGGGACAATTGCGGTCGTGAGGAGCTCTCTTGGGAGCGAGAGCAGACTATGCTTGACGAGTATCCGGAGTTGTTCCGCTCAGGTACAAATTTTGGTTTTGTATGTCTTTCCTTTATGTAATTTCGTGGGCGAAATTCTTTTAAGAGGGGGAGAGTTGTAACGCCCCGAAACTCAAAGGAGCAAAGGGGGACGTTTTGGGCCAGTTTGGGTTCTGGCAGCAGGCACACGGCCTGGGACACGGGCGTGTCCCAGGGCGTGTCAAGCGTGTGTCGACACTTAGCCGCGAAGTCGTCGAGTTTTACTCGACGATTCGTCGAGAGTGGGAACACGGCCTGTGACACGGGCGTGTCGCAGGGCGTGTCGACCCGTGTCGACACTTAGCCGTGAGTCGTCGAGTTATACTCGACGATTCGTCGAGAATGGGCACACGGCCTGCGACACGGGCGTGTCGCAGGGCGTGTCGACCCGTGTCGACGATCGTCACGGGGAGTCGTCGAGATTCACTCGACGATCGTCGAGACAAGGCACACGGCCTAGGACACGGGCGTGTCCAAGGCCGTGTCATCAAGTCGTCGATCTTCCCTCGATGAAATGTCCCGTGTACACGGCCTGGGGTCCAGGCGTGTCAAGGTGACACGGGTAAGGACACGGGCGTGTCCTAGAACCCGTGCAGTGCTCGGGTTGAAAATGGGGGAAAATCATGGGGTACACGGCCGGCTACACGGCCGTGTCAGGTGGAACACGGGCGTGTCAGCTCGAACACGGGCGTGTTCGATACCCGTGTGAGGTTCCAGGTGATTCGATTTTGACGGCGAATGCGGCACACGGCCCTGGACACGGGCGTGTGCCAGGCCGTGTTCGGTCCAGATTGGGCATTTCAGCCCCGAATCAAAGCCGTTCGTTTCCTTAGGTTGAGATCCAACGGCTGGGGGTTGTTCCTGAGAGGATATACCCGTGAGTTGACTTGGAAAACCTCACTTTTCATACCTTATCATCTCTCCAAGTCCTTGGAGAAAGAGGAGAGCCATTGGAGGAAGAAGAACTAGATCCCTCCATTGGAGGAGCTTCGGAGCTCCGAATCGCAAGCCGACTCCGGATCCACGGAGGCAACGCTAGTGCGGTGATTTCCATCTGATTACTTTACGATGGCGCCAAAGAGGAACGCAAGGGTAACGATCCTCATCTTGAGCATGAATAGCTCTCTTTCATAGCATAGGAAGCCCGCTCTCGCGAGTTTGTGGAGAGTTGGAGGCGTTCCTTCGGGTAGATATGTAAAGTCCCCGTTGTGTAGCGTCCGTATGCGAGAACGGACATAGGCATGATGTGTGAATCCTACCCGGACATGTTAGTCTGGATCGGTGATGTTGCATTGCATAAGGCCGGAGAAGACTCCGCGCTATTGGTTATTTTTCGGGTTTTCTACGCGGTAGATTGCAGCAGGGAGCCTTGGGGACTAACCCAAAGGTGCACCCGGAAAACTGGGCGGATACGAGATCTTGCCAACTTGGTGGCCTGAGAGCCAACTTGAACATAACGTGGTTATGTGACTTGTGATGGAAATGGGACTCGGTGGAAGTTTGACCCGCGCAAATGGCTTAAATTGCCGTTGCGGTGTGAGCACGGGTTAGATGGAACCGTACCCGTTCTATGTCGTTCGGTTAAAGAGACCTAAAGGCACGTGGCACTTACCGTTGGCATAGAGTAGGGTCTTTGGCGGTCAATGGCTTAAATTGTCGTGACCCAGGCCAGGAAGACGAATTGCTCATAGGTTTGGCCGTCTAAGTGGCGGTGGTGAGTCCGGAATGTCAATGGCTTTAATTGACGTGACATCGACCGGTTCACCGAGAATGTGCCCTGAGTGCACGGGGCGTGTGGCCGTGCGAGCCAACGTCTGTGATGAAATGGCTAAGTATATAAATTGCTCGCTTATGCTAATGAAATGCAGGGAAGGAGCATCACCGCCCCGAGTTGGGGGCGGGATCGTTATAATTTGGTCAGCATTGCTGACCGTTGCCTGGTTTTGCCACCGTGCGGTGGTTTGTTGCTTGCAGGTGCAGCTGGACCAAGCGGTCAATAGCGGGCTAAAGCCCTTTTTGCGAAGCCGGCCCTCGAAGGCCCAAATGGAAATGTTTATTGCTTTATTCATGTATGACCGGCCTGCGTGCCGTGGTTTGTAAATCATGTAACAGTCAAGTGAAACATTTTTGTAAGGCCTTAAGGCTTGTTTTGAGTATTTTGTAATAACATTCCTGTTTTCGTATTAGTGGACATTCGTGATTGTTGCTGGGTTCTTGTTTACAACCTTTATAAACTGCTTCCGCTAGAATGCTCTGTGTAGGACGTTGAGATTGGTTGGATGGTTTCCATAAGTAACCACCCGGTCCGTCTGTGGTATATGGCGTCGGGCCCCGGCCGGACCTACTGTTATATGCTATGCGACAGATAGGGGGTGTTACAGATGATGGATGTTATTGTTATAAATTGATGTCATTCGGGTTTAAAAATATGGGAGCAACCTACCAGAGGAAGGTGAATCAGACGTTCAGAGAGAAGAAGGGGCGAAACTTTGAGGTGTATGTCGACGACCTCATTATGAAGAGCAAGAGTGAAGAGGAGATCCTGCGGGACTTGGAGAATACTTTCATCACCCTTCAAAAATTCAAGATGAGGTTCAACCCGACAAAGAGTCTTCGAGGCAAGAAAAAAGAAGTTTCCGAGCCACCTCTTGACCCCGGCAAGATCGGAACCAAAATTGGAACAAGTCAAAGCAATTATGGAGATGTAGGCTCCTAGAAGCATGAAAGAGGTTTAACGTTTGACTGTTAGACTGGTATGATTGAGTAGATTCATCTCAAGAGCGGGAGAGAACTGCTCACACTTCTTCAGTATGTTGCGTGAAAATAAGAAGTAGAGTGGACATATGAATGTGAGGAGTCCTTTCAGAGCCTGTGTCCGGTTGGCCCCGGCGCCACCATCCCGCGGCCGCGAGGCTACTCCCGCAAGGGGCGGCCGCGCCCTACAACTGCCCTCCCACGACCTTCGCCCGCGGAGCCGCAGCCTCTAAGGGAGGTCGCACCCCACTGCTGCCATCCCTCGACCGCCGCCCGCTGCCGCGGAACCACTCCCACTAAGGGAGGCCGCATCCCGCGGCCTCCCTCCCGCGGCTGCGGGGCTTCACCCGCAAAGGGCGGTCGCACCTCACGGTCGCGGGACAATGCCCAAGTGCGGCTGCCACCCCCTGCGGCCTCCCTCTGTTGGCCGCTGGGGCAAGGCCGCAAGGGTCGGCTGCATCCCATGGCCGCTCCCCCATGGATGCCTCCCATGGTTGCAGCCTCTACCCCCATGGTCGGCCATTCTGCCGGCCGCAACTCCTCCATTGGCGGTTGGTTATCGCTGAGTTGCCTGCCCGCTCTTGGCAGATGTTCGCCACCGTCTGATCATCCTATCCAAATCACCATCATCCATTACGTAAGTAACCACCCGCGTAACTACTCACTAATCATCATGATTAGTGGGGAATATTATTTATTTAATTAATGACATACAAGTAGCCAAAATTATGGAAATAATATACCCTTTAAACTATACTGAATGCGGTCTTCAATTAATAGTTTTGGTAGTTGCGGTGTGCGGATAACCGTTTAACCACCTCCTAGAGCCTATAAAAAGGCCCCAGGACCCCTCATTTTTAACTTTTCCTCCTTTCAGTATTCTTCTTCCTCATGTCGGAGCTCTGTCAGAATCCTCCTACGTGCCTCCTCCACCCGCCGAGTCACCCGAAAATTCGCCTAAGTCCACAACGCTCTTGAGAACAAGACATTCCGCTCGCCATTCCATGAAGCCTCCTACGTGCGCAACGTTCCTCGAATTTCCGTTGATGCATATCTGTGCATCCCCCCATGAAGTTCGCCTGCCAGGCAGCGTCCAAGACTTCTCATCCCCATTTGAAAATAGAAAGTAACAAGCTTCGTGTGAGGCGGCCTGTCGCCCACCGAGCACAGTACAATCACCCTTCTCAAAGCTATAATGAGGAGCGACATGTCGCCCTCGATTCTCTAAACACTCAATAAACCGCCGCCAATAGTGAAGTTGACTAGCACCATACCGGTCACGTGGTTTTTTAACCAGTTGAGGGATTTTTTCCATGTTAAAATCTTCTTGTGTACTTCTGTTTATTCTATGATTGTGTACGCGCTCGACCGCACCACGAGCTATGGCAGCCTAGTTTAGTCCAGTCTACCAGGAGGATTGAGTTGGTCACAATAGTTTGGAGCCGTCTGTGGGAACAAGTTCCCCCAAAAGCTTGTGTTGGGTCCGGCGTTCCTTCACTTGACCCGTGGCGCTTTGCTACTTATTTAAGAAATTAAGTAGCGTCATCTCCAACAGTCCGGGCTTTTGGTGCAGTTGGGTATGCACTTGATCCTTCAATTGGTATCAGAGGGGGTCACGGGTTCAAGACCGGGGGGGGCGCTATTAAATGCCTGATTTTTCCCTTCTACCTGTGTGGGTCCGGCGGGTCAGGCAACCGTGGACATGTGGTAACCCCACCTCTGAGCCAGGAGGGCCATGTGGTAACTCCACCTCTGAGCCGACGGGTTGTGCTGGACGCCGGGGGGGGGGATTGTTGGGTCCGGCGTTCCTTCACTTGACCCGTGGCGCTTTGCTACTTATTTAAGAAATTAAGTAGCGCCCTCTCCAACAGTCCGGACTTTTGGTGCAGTTGGGTATGCGCTTGATCCTTCAGCTTGAAAGAGTTTTATGAAGACCCTGAAGATAGTGTCCTCTACCTAGAGTGCAAAACCCCATTTTTCTATAACTTGAGCCTCTGGGAGCTACCGCGCAGCGGTAGGTAGCTACCACCCGACAGTAGTCTTCATTCGTCAAGACCGGGTAGTCGAGATGAATCGTCGAGTGGTAGCGTGCGGCGTTAGGTGGGTACCGCCCAATGATAATCCCTTTTCATCGAGACGAAAGCATTGAGAAGAATGCATTGAGAGACTAGCACATGGTAGTATCTACCCCCAAGAGTAGGCTGCATCCCGTGGCTGCCCCCCGCGGATGCCTCCCGTGGTCGCAGCCTCTACCCCCATGGTCGGCCATTCCGCCGGCCGCAACTCCTCCGTTGGCGGCTGGTTATTGCTGAGTTGCCTGCCCGCTCTTGGTAGGTCTTCGCCACCGTCCGATCATCCTATCCAAATCACTATCGTCCATTATATAAGTAACCACCCGCGTAACTACTCACTAACCATCATGATTAGTAGGGAATATTATTTATTTAATTAATGACATACAGGAAGCCAAAGTTATGGAAATAATATACCCGTGAAACTATACTGAATGCGGTCTTCAATTAATAGTTTTGGTAGTTGTGGTGTGCGGATAACTGTGTAACCACCTCCTAGAGCCTATGAAAAGGCCCCAGGACCCCTCATTTTTAACTTTTCCTCCTTTCAGTATTCTTCTTCCTCAGGTCGGATTTCTGTCAGAATCCTCCTACGTGCCACCTCCACTCGCCAAGCCACCCAAAAATTTGCCTAAGTCCACAAAGCTCCTGAGAAGAATGCATTCTGCTCGCCATTCCATGAAGCCTCATACGTGCACAACGTTCCTCGAGTTACCGCCAATGTATCTTTATGCATCCCACCATGAAGTTCTCCTGCCAGGCAGCGTCCAAGAATTCTCATCCCCATTTGAAAATAGAAAGTAGCAAGCTTCGTGTGAGGCGGCCTGTCGCCCATCGAGCACAGTACAATCACCCTTCTCAAAGTTATAATGAGGAGCGACATGTCTCCCACGATTCTCTAAACACTCTATAAACCGCCGCCAATAATGAAGTTTGACTGGCACCATACCAGTCACGTGGTTTTTTAACCAATTGAGGGATTTTTCCACGTTAAAATTTTCTTGTGTACTTCTGTTTATTCTATGACTGTGTACGCGCTAGACCGCTCCACGAGCTATGGCAGCCTAGTTTAGTTCAGTCTACCAGGAGGATTGAGTTAGTCGCAACAGTTTGACGCCGTCTGTGGGAACAAGTTCCCTTAAAGCTTGTAAGAGATTTATGAAGACCCTGAAGACAGTGTCCTCTACCTAGCATGTAAAACTCCATTTTTCTAGAACTTGAGCCTCTGGGAGCTACCACGCAGTGGTAGGTAGCTACCACCCGACAGTAGTCTTCATTCGTCGAGACCGGGGAGTCGAGACGAATCGTCGAGTGGTAGCGTGCGGCGTTAGGTGGGTACCGCCCATCGATAGCCCCTTTTCATCGAGACAAAAGCGTTGAGAGAATAGAACATGGCGGTATCGCTACCGCTGGCGGTAGTGGGGCGTTCTGCAGAGGTAAGCGGGTCTGTGAACTACCGCGACGTGGTAGGTAGCTACCGCTCGACGGTAGCAGGCTGAAGCAGTTCCGTAGTTTGTGATTTCTGGTCGTCCGATCTTCTTGGGATTTAATCCTATGCCCCAGGATGCACCGTCCATAAGGCATAAGAAGTGCTGAAGGGCTCTTTTCCTCTCATTTTCTCTTTTTGAGTGAGGAATTAGGGTTTTGGGAGAAAGGAAGTTGGAGGAGGAAGAAGGTATATCTTCCGCCATTGACGAAGCTTCAGAGGTCCGTTTGTCGATCCGAGGCCAAATTTGTGGAGAGGACTTGAAGGCGCGCACTTTCATCCTTGCAAATCAAGATCTTCATGACTAGGAAGAAGAGTCGTTAGGTAATGACATTTCTCCTCTCGATTTTTAGGATGTGTGCATGACATCCGTTTCGTTTTGCTCTCTTCTGAGCTTTTAGGCATCAGATCTCTCAAATGAGAGGGGTTCAGGTCATCATGGTTCAAGAGAAGCCATTAGGTCGATTGAGTTTGTCCCTGGTATATTGTTGCACGAGAAATCTGCTTCGTTAGTGGATTAGGAATTGTGGATGAAGTCGTATTTGCGACCGATGGTCCGATTCGGTGAAGTTGTATGGCGAGCACTATAGGATTTTTCCTAGAAATCCGATTGCGGCGAAGTCGCCATTTGTGAAGCCCTCTATTTTGTGTGAGAACGAATGGTGATTTAGGGCGGAGGCGATGTGTGTGTTAAATGGTATGCGAAGGCTTGACTTTGTCTCTACGGGCGGCTGGCTAGCCCGTGACGTTGCAAGTCATGTGTAGAGAGTGTCCCGACAAGACAAGTCCCCCTCTGTGAAACTGACGAGAACGCCAAGCTTTTGGACAAGCCCGGGCGATGAAGCCCACAAGCGGGCAGGGTCAAGCAAGGGTTCTTAGCATTGCTTTGGTTGTGTGACGGAACTGACGTGAGAGTTAGAGCTTGCAGACAAGCCCTAGTATTGAGACCCCATGAGCGAGTGAGGCCTAAACAAGAGTTTTGTGTTGCAGCTTGAACGCCGATGGGGGAAAATAGAAGTACCCGTGTGAATGTTGTGATATGCTGATGCGTGTTAATATGTTAGAATCATACGCGCTATTGGGTGTCTTGGGTGAAACCCAAGTTTGCATGCATGCTGCATCATAATCCCCTTTTATTTAATGCTCAACATAGAAACGGGTTTGATGTATGAGATACCTCAAACATGTGCTTTTTATGTTTATTCATATTTAATGTCATATACATACGAAGTGCTGACCAGCAGGGTGATGGAGTGTCCCGGGATCCGCTAGGGATGACCGAGAGAAGATGTGTTGGTTACACATTTGAGGTCAATCTTTGCTGACCCACGTTACAACAAAATTTTTACAGGGCAAGGATCGCAAATTGGAGCAAGCTCGCCGGCCAATAATGCATAAGCCTCACGAAGTGTTCCCTCTTCTATTATTTTATGAATTGTTGAATGTTTTTCTCCATGAACTGTAATCTGGCTTGCACGTCGAGGTAGCCTAGGAGTGCTAAGGCACGTTGCTATATTGGTTGTTGAAACAGTTTTTGACATTTGAATGTTGTAAGGCCTTAAGGCCATGTTGGACTCCTATAGTTGTGAATAACTTCTGCTGTTTGTGTGTTTCTGCTATTTTCTGAGTTTTGAGATGAGTAGTTCTTTTATATTACTTTTTAATGCTAAATCTGTGACGTCTATATATTGTGCTGTCCCAGACAAACACATATTATATGGTCATTACAAGGAATGTGTTACACAGCGACACTCAAGACTATAGCTAGGAGGAAGGCCAGTGTCATCCGTAAATTGGTTGTAAAGGGTCTAGAAAGTGCTGCCCCCTCTCCCCTTTATGTTGATGTGCCTCGACAGAAGAAATTCATTGACATGTGTGCAAGTGAGGTTAATAAATGCATTGCCCAAATAAACTGGCCACAAGATCGAATTCTTGCCCTTTATTAAGAAATAGGACAAATTTCTGCAGGAGGGCTCCAACCAACTAACTTGCAGTAACAAGGATTGCTTTCTACCTCAATTAAACATTCCTCGCAAAGGAACAATGATATAAAAAAGAAATTCTCTGAGTCAATTAGTATCATTATAGTTATCAAGCAGATTTTGACTATACCGCAATACTTTAGCAGTCACTTCTAAATGTTTATTAAACTCGCTATCAAACATGCTAGCTGACATTTCTCCAGCTAAGACATTGAGAAGAAAGCTTGGAGTTAAATAAAAGACACTATGCTATCCACCAGCTTCATAATTTTATCTTTGCTTGTTTGATCTACTGGTCACAAACAATATTTCAAATTCAGTAAGATACAATTGTACGAACTTGTTTTGCACTTCATTCTAATTTCCCTTTGTTTTCTAACCTTGACGCTAGAGGAATAGTCAAAGCGCATATATTCAATGGTCAATAGTCAACATCACAGTAGTCCTTATTTGACCCGGATCGAAGGTACACCCTTCTCCCACGCGGTAAGGACACGTCGTAGGGCTATGCCCCGAATGACCCCTCACTGCCCTGGGTCGAAGGTGCCCCCCTGTGGTTTGGCATGGTAATGTCAGGGCAAGCCCCACTTGTGTACGCCAAAATGGCTGGTAGGGTCTACCCCTCGCCGTCTCCAAGTAGCCTCTCACTTCTCCGGATCAAAGGTGTGCCCTTCTCCCCCGTAGTAAGTCATGACACCATCAGGGTCTGCCCGCCTCGTGACTGCCTCGATTCGAAGGTTGATGCTTCACCATCACAATCAACAAATGGTTTGTAGGGTCTGCCCCAAGGAGTCTATGTACTCAGCAAGCCCGACGACCTTCAGCTCTGACACTCGATCATATGAGAAAAGTCACTCCACCTCAGCCTTCGAAACCCCCAGCTTCATCTCCAAATAAGAAGCCTCATCCTAAGTAGACTTCAACAACTGTGCAATGTTCTCCACCAAGGATTTCTCTGCCTGTTCTTTCAAATCAGCTAGTGAACTCTCCGCCACCCGTAGCTTCTCCTGAAGAGTCAAATATTCATCATTCAAACTCACATAATTGTCATTCCACGTGAACGTTATATGAGCTTGGGCTTCAATCTATAACCAAAAAATGAAAGGGTCAGAATTGCATAGAGTAATCAAACCAAAAATCAAAAATAAAAGAGCTCACTTACCACCTCGCTCATTGCCTTCAAAGAAGAAGACGCACGAGGGAGGGGGGGGGCAGAAACCTCCAAATGAGGGACTTGGTGGAAGAAGACTCCAGGACCTCAACGTCGGTATTAGACGGTACAGCCTCATGCACCTTAACATTAGGATCAGCCGGTGTAGCCTCATCTCGAAGAACCTCCTCAGTCTGACAATCTCTCTGTCTTAACGCAGGTCGAAGCTTCGTATCTGCATCACTACCCTTCAAAACAAGCTCTCTTCTGTTCACAAACCAAGTGCGCATCCACAACATGCTCAGAATAACCTGAAAATCTGCATAACCGCAGATGCTTCTCCTCCACAAATAAAGAGATGTTGAATAAACGATTCGCCAGCTCTCGGGGCTCTAAGATTCCCAACACGGGAGAGAAGCCTCATTCTCGTCCCTTCCAACGACGACAATGCTCGGGTAGAGAGTTCCAAAGCTATGGCAGACCACAAAAATTTTGAACATAACCAAACAAGGTCTTCATATGACGGCGCTCCGTCCGACTATCAAAACCTAGTCATCTCTTATTGCTATAAATCTCAACACGACCACCGCCATCCACGCCATCAGTCTCTGAACAAATCCAAAGAAAATCTCGAGTCATGCTTTCTGTAGATTGCACCTAGCCCCATGAGGCGTGTCATCCCAAGAGGAGTAAATTATGACAAAGGAACGCCGCAAAACTTCAAAATATCAACCACCTTCTCGCACAGCAGAAATCGGAAACCGGACCATAGTATTGTCTCGTACACTGTCAATCAACCCTTCGATGTATTCTGAACTATTTTTTCGATATGAGAAATCTTCACTTCAAGATCGGTAGGTATTTTGTATCTTTTTTCTCCAAACCACAATTTGCTCCGCGATAGTGTGGAGCTCGATCGCATCGAGCGACCATGCGCATTGCCCTTTGAGTGCAGGAAGACAAAACAAAAGTCACCAAAACCATCGCGCCTTGGAGTCCCCCGAGCACAAGCACATGCAATATAGTTACATGCGCGAAAAAAAACGCAAGTGCCCAAAAGCATGCAAGCAAGAGCACCCAATAACGCACAGAAGCACATGCTCGAGCGCGCATGTGCCCGAAAAAATGCAGGCACACACGGCCAGAGCAGCACAAGCATGCACTCCCCGAAGCGCGCACAGTATCCGCGCAGGTGCCCGCACCCGGGCACACACCACAGAGGCGTGCACACGCCCTGGAGCACGCCCACCCAGATGCATACACACCCGGACACGCGTGCACCCGTACGCCCGCAGGCGAGCACCCTCCTAGTGCCACGCGGGCCTGTGCGTGCACGTGTGCCCTCCCGTGCGCGGGCCCGCGCACCCCCGCCACCGCACGCCTCCGCCTCGCACGTCTCCGCCTCTAAACGCCTCATCCTTCACTCATTCCTACCACCGTTCGTCGTTCTCCCGTTCGTACATCTTACAACATACCTTGTCACACACATTGTTGTCAGTTAATCTCGTCGATGCCTGATCGTTCATCCACACCATGATCACTGCAGAAGATCTGTAAAAATCTTTGTTTTTCTTGTTGAAGCCAAAAATGACCTCAACGGGAGTTCAAAAACAGGGGTGCAGCCAACACTTACTTCTCTCAAGCCTCAACCCTCGACTAGCTGCAAAGGACCTAAGACTGACCCAAAGCCTCAGCAAGGAGGTCCCACCTCACACCTGGAAGATCTCTGAGAGCTTCCCCTCCAAAGACAAAAGCTGCGCTAGGAGCTCCTCAGAAAGAACTAGAAGTTGGAAGATAATGAAAAGCCTGCTTTCCAAAGAGCCCTTATGGGTCTATTTATAGTCTGTTGCCCTGAGATTACTGAAATGCCCCTAGTTGGTCTGCCAATAGCCGAATCCCGCTGTTTTCCTGAGGGCACAGGGGTAATTTCACCCGAGGGTAATTTGGTCATTTCACCGAAGGCCCTGGGCCTCACTCGGCGAGAGCTCTGAACCGAGAGCCTTCTGTCCAGAGCCCGGCGCAAGCGGTCTCGCCTGCCTATAGACGAGAGCTTCTTTAAGACGATCTGAGTGCCAGCGCAAGCGTTCCCGCTTTGGCTGCATTCGACGACCTGGGTTGCGCTCGATGATCTGGGTTCGACGATTTGGCTGCGCTCGATGATCTGGGTTCGACGAGCACGGGGCGCCTTGCAGGCGAGAGATCCCTCTTGATGCTGGCACAAGCGTTCCCGCCTACTTGGGCGAGAACTTCTCTAGTTAGCCTGATTGTGACCATTTGTGCCTCCTGGTCTGGCTCAGCAAATACGGGGTTGGACACAATCCCCGCTCTTTTTGAGCTAGCTCTGCGCTCGAAAAGACACGTCCAACCCATAAATATTCGCTGAGCACGTGTCAACATCAGGGAATCTTTTGGTGGGTCGTACTATGTCTATAAATATATGTGCTGATAGACGGTCATAATTCTGCCCTCGAATTGCCATTCTTTGCCTGTGTTCTCGCCTCCTCACGCGATGCCTTCCAAGCGCGCTGACAAGCCGCTCCCGCAGGATCTCTAAGACCATATCAATGCGGCACAGGCGCGAGCTAAGGCTAACAATGCCTTGGTTGCCCCATGGTTGGCGAGACAGCCGCCGGCCGCTGAGCCTTCTCAGCCTAAGAAGAAAAAGAAGAAAGCAAAGGCGGTTCAGCGAGACCTGCCCCGCGAGAACAGGAGCCCGCCTACCCCGACCCCAAGCCGCGCGGACGATCCTTCTCCGCGGAAGGTATGTCTGATTCGTCAATTACTGAAAATACTAGTCGCTCTGTTGCTGACCGACATTCTAGCAGGAAACTGTTCCCGACGTCGTCAAGTCCCCGCGGGAACCCCTGGACCCATCATCTAGCCCCCTTGAGGGCCAACCGCGGGTCACGGAAGCGGCTCCTCCGTCTGACCCGAGAAATGCCAGTAACATTTCCACACTTGCTCTTAACTCAAATCTTAGGACGCTGAATTATCTTCCCGCAGTGCCAGCTTCCGCCCAGCCGGGTCTCGCTACCCGGGAGAACAAAGCAAGGGCTGCAAATCAGCCTGCCCTCGCGGTTGATTCCTCCCTACCGGCGGGAGGAAAGACTGCCGAATCTTTCGCACCTCCATTGGATGCCAGCCATCATGCGGGAGAGGAGACCTCCCCCCCTCCCCCCGCTTCCGGCCATGCCGGGGTTACCACTCGCAAAATCTACCCCCCCCCCCCCCCAGGAAAAGGAAAGCCGATCCACCTACTCTTTGGAGCTGGGGGGGGGGGGGGCTGGGCCTTCTCGCCTGTCGTCGACCGGGGGGTCTTGCCATGCTGCAGGTATGCAGAATATTTATTACAACAATCCTTTAGCTCTCGCTATAACTGGAATTCTTTTGTCAGGGGATCTGGGCTCGCGGTCTGGACCTGACGTAGAGGAAGAAGAAGAAGAAGAAGACAGAGAGGGGGAAGATGGTGAGAACTCCCCCTTCCCTTCATCTGACGAGATGGAGGAGATTTTGACCAGTGTCGGGAGCGCTAGAAGATGGGGGAAGAAGGTTGTCGCCGTCCTATCGAAGCTTATCCGGCGGGAGCGAGCCCATGATTTCGCGGCGAATGAGTTTCGCCAATCGGTGGAGAAGAGGTTGGAGGCCCTGGAGCGAGACTACCTCATCGGCGAGATGGATCGTCCAGGTGGGCCTACCGCCGGGTCTTCTCCTGAAAGGTGTATTGCACGGATCCGGGACTTGTCTCGCCGGATCAACCTATGGTGCACCGTCATGTCGTCCTACTTCAACCCGCAAGCGCCACCGAGAACCAGGCTGCGGGAGCAAGGACGATGGCGGTGGGAGCCTTATTGATTGGCGAGACTTCACCCTTCCTTACCCCCGGCCTTCCCCTTCTCTGATGTACCCCGTTAATTCTGTCTTAACTGATAACTTCACTTTCAACGCTGCGACTTTCTATTCAGCTCTCGCTTGGCGAGAGTGATAATTATTGTCGTTATTATTATTGTTTTCTGTTTAGATTTCGCTTAGCGGGAGCAACCTGGCATCCTGTTTTAATTCATTTTTTATTCAGCTCTTGCATTAATCGCCAGCCCGCCCGTCACTGTCAGACTCGGGCGGGAAAACGAAGCGCCGCCGACCTATGGCGTGAAGGTTGTACCCCCGCCGTATTTCTGAAAAGTCATAATAATCACGAACTTCTATAAATAGAGGGTCCACCTGCTACATTTATTTCTCCGATCCGAATCTCTCTCCTCTCCTGTCGCTTTCGCGTTCTTTCAAGAGCTCTCGCTTGTATTCGCCTTCTCCTTCCGTTCTTGCACGGTTCTTGCTCTCGCCTCCCTCTTAAAGATCTCGCCTACAACTCCATCACGATGTCGGGCGGAAGCGAGGGTCGCTCAAACTGCACGGAAGCCTTCCAAAAGCACCGGTTTCCTTCCTGTACTCTTACCCTGGACGAGTTCAACCTTACCCAGACTCGCTACATTCCCGCCGGCTTCACCATGCGGAACCCAGACAACAATGATAAGGTAAACACCGCGGGGGAGGGGGAGCTCGACATCCCCCTTGAGCATTTTGAGGTGGGCTTCCGCCTCCCGCTGTGGCACGAGATGCGCCAGGCCCTCCGGTATTACGGAGTGGTTCCAGCGCAACTGAATCCAAATTCGGTTGCGATTCTGGTAGCTTTCATTTGCTACATGCGATCCGAGATGATCGAGTTCAGCCTTCCGATCTTTCGGAAGCTGTTCACCTTCTGCGCCAAAGGAGGGGTGGTTTTCTTCTCAGGACAACTGCTCAAGACGATCGGTCTCGTCAACAAGCACCACCACTGGGGCGAGAGGTTCATCTTTGTTTCCGGCGACTTCGGGAACGTGCCTCTCGCGCCCATCCAATATGAGGATGCCGCCTACAAGCCTCCCTCCTTGGGCTCACGCGAGAGTGCCCTCCTCGAGTTCTTCGGAACCAAGGACTTCGACGTCCTCTTCCTCCTGCGGGACGTCGATTCACTCCTCCCCGTACTCCCGGGCGAAGGTAAGGTCTCGCCTTTGTCTCATTATTCCCCTTTTCAACATTTGAATCGAGTGTTGTCACTTTCGTAGGAGAGAGCGAGATCCCCTTACGCCAACCTTTTGACGAGGCTCGCGCTGCCGGGAGCCAACGTCCAAAAGACCCGCTGGCTCTCGCAAAGGCCGCGGCACAAGCTTGCCGGAAAGAGCCGGCCCCGCCTCCTTCAACTGGTGTCGGGAAGCGAAAGCCCGGCGCCCCTCCGCCTCAACCGATCAAGAGGCCCAAGAGAACTGATACCGAGAAGGGCAAAGCCGTTATGGTGCCTCCCTCCCAACCTCTCGCTGCAGGCCGCTCCTTTGAGGAGATCTTGCAGGTCGTCAACGAGATCGCAGCTACTAGGGGTGGCGCTGAGGCCCCTGCCGAGAACCCTCCGGCCCTCGGTGTTGCAGAGGGCGAGGGAGCCGCCGCCGAGACCTCCGGCCAGCCTCTGTCGGGAGAGGTGCCGCGGGGCCACCGCAATTTTGGTCTCGGCATGAAGTGCATGGACGTGGAGAACAAGTCGCTGCTATAGTGGGACCCCGACGTCAACAGGGTCTCGATCTCGTCCCTCCTGCCTAGCTGGGCGGAGCGAGACGATGTTACCAGCGAGGCTTTCGCCTTAGGCTACTGCCTCTACAGCCGGGAGGATGCCAGCATCTACGACAGGATGACCACCCGGCTGCTGGCTTATGATTCCACTCGCGCTCTGATGCACGGGCTGGAGTTTGCGCATATGTGTGCTCGTCGGAGCATCACCATAGACCGCAATTTCCAGGACATGTTCAAGGTCAGGGATGCCGTGGTGGCTCAGGCGGCCACTTTGGCGAAGGAGCTGGCAGACGCCCAGCAACTGCTGTCTTCGCGCCAGGCGGAAGGGGTAAGCGAGATCTTTCACGGCACTTGCTCTCGCCACTTTAACTCCTTTCCCTTTCATGCTAACCTCTCGCTGTTCAAGATTCCGCCCAAGCCGCGCTTCGCGAGGAGATGTCCCAGGCGCGATACAAGAATGTTCTTCTGAGGGACCAGATCTCGCGCCTGGAGGCGAATGCACCCCCTCCTCTTGACGAGAGACTGAAGAGCCCCTACTATTCCGTCTATGATATCGACAAGCTCCTCCAGGCCAACGCGCAAGCTACCGTCAAGCTGACCTTGGAGACGCTGCGAGATGTCGGATGTCTGGACAGGAGGGGCAAGATCATTACAGCTCCACAGCTCGTTCCCTGGCTCTTCGAGCCTGTACCGAAGCCCCCGGGCGCGCCTGATACCCCGCCCTCGGATGTCCCGAAATCCCCTACCGCGGGTGGCGAGACCTCCGGGGAGAGCTCCGGCGAAAGCTCCAGCGGGAGCTCAAGCGGAAGCTCTGAGGGGTACAGCTTGTCTCCTTGAGGGGCCCCCTTTTTCTTTTTTTTCTTTTCGCCTTAGTGTAAAGAGCGAGACGCTCTAAGCTTGTACTTATATAAAATACATTGTAAACGTTTCATTGTAAATGTCTCATTGTCCTGTTCTTATTGTGAATGTGTTTGATGTAATTGTTGTGGCCGAGTGTTCCTTACGCACGCTTCCGCCGAGGCCCTTGGCCTCCCTAGGGTAGTCTCCCTTAGCGATGGATAGGGGGGAACCTGGTGAAAACTATCTGCCGGGAACATGGCTCACGAGCCCTTAAGACGGGGCCGTCCTCCTTCAGGTTGCGCGAACCGTTCACGGCTGTCACATAACGCTTCCGCTTCTCTGTCCAAGAATATTATTAGGTGCCTTCTCGCCGAAAGTCTCCTTCCGCGAGGCCTCCTTGACGGGGGTCTCCCTGCCGAGATCAATTCTCGCCGAGACCTCTCTTATCTTCACCTCTTTCCATTTTGTGTTCCGGGTGCGTTTCTTGCCTTGACCAAGCCAAACTTATCCCCCATAGGCGAGCCTTCAGACCTACCAACTAGATGAGAGCCTGCGCAGTGGGTCTACCTGGGGCCGAGCCGAGCTCGAGGTGTCGATGACGATCTCAAACCAAACCTATCCCCCACAGACGAGCCTACGGACCTGCCAGCTAGATGAGAGCCTGCGCAACGGGTCTACCTGGGGCCGAGTCGTGCTCAGGGTGCCAATGACAATCTCAAACCAAACCTATCCCCCACAGGCGAGCCTTCGGACCTGCCAGCTAGATGAGAGCCTACGCAGCGGGTCTACCTGGGGCCGAGCCGAGCTCGGGGTGCCGATGACGATCTCAAACCAAACCTATCCCCCACAGGCGAGCCTTCGGACCTGCCAGCTGGATGAGAGCCTGCGCAGCGGGTCTACCTGGGGCCGAGCCGAGCTCGGGGTGCCGATGACGACCTCAAACCAAACCTATCCCCCACAGGCGAGCCTTCAGACCTGCCAGCTAGATGAGAGCCTGCGCAGCGGGTCTACATGGGGCCGAGCCGAGCTCGGGGTGCCGATGATGATCTCAAACCAAACCTATCCCCCGCAGATGAGCCTTTGGACCTGCCAGCTAGATGAGAGCCTGCGCAGCAGGTCTACCTGGGGCCGAGCCGAGCTCGGGGTGCCGATGACGATCTTAAACCAAACCTATCCCCCACAGGCGAGCCTTCGGACCTGCCAGCTAGATGAGAGCCTGCGCAGCGGGTTTACCTGGGGCCGAGCCGAGCTCGGTGTGCCGATGACGATCTTAAACCAAACATATCCCCCATAGGAGAGCCTACGGACCTGCCAGCTAGATGAGAGCCTGCGCAGCGGGTCTACCTGGGGTCGAGCCGAGCTCGGGGTGCCGATGACGATCTCAAACCAAACCTATCCCCCACAGGTGAGCCTTCGGACCTGCCAGCTAGATGAGAGCCTCCGCAGCGGGTCTACCTGGGGCTGAGCCGAGCTCGGGGTGCCGATGACGATCTCAAACCAAACCTATCCCCCACAAGCGAGCCTTCGGACCTTCCAGCCATATGAGAGCCTGCGCAGTGGGTCTACCTGGGGCCGAGCCGAGCTCGGGGTGCCGATGACGATCTCAAACCAAACCTATCCCCCACAGACGAGCCTTCGGACCTGCCAGCTAGATGAGAGCATGCGCAGCGGGTCTACCTGGGGCCGAGCCGAGCTCGGGGTGCCGATGACGATCTCAAACCAAACCTATCCCCCACAGGCGAGCCTTCGGACCTGCCAGCTAGATGAGAGCCTGCGCAGCGGATCTACCAGGGGCCGAGCCGAGCTCGGGGTGCCGATGACGTTCTCAAACCAACCAAACCTATCCCCTACAGGCGAGCCTTCGGACCTGTCAGCTAGATGAGAGCCTGCGCAGCGGGTCTACCTGTGGCCGAGCCGAGCTCGGGGTATTACAAAACACATAATTACGTTATATTATAAAATTTGACAATAGTCAAGAGAAAATCAACTGATGTAGTATGATAAGTTTATTTTTGAGATACATGGTTACATCCTTCCCACTTCATGGGTAGAAGCGTTTTAGGTCATCACCGCTCCAGGTGTGACTTAGGGCCCTCCCCTCCACGTCCTGGAGGTAGTATCCTCCTGTTCCGAGGACTTCCTTCACTATGTATGGTCCTTCCCAGTTCGGGTTGAGCTTGCCCATGGGAGCCGACCTTCCTGCCGCGTCAACCTTTCTCAGCACCAGATCCCCTTCAGTAAACTGCTTGACCCTGGCATGCTTATCAAAATACTTGGCCATCCGCCGCTTGATCTCTTCTTGCCGGATAGCTGCCACGTCTCGCAGTTCTTCCACCATATCTAGCGAGAGGCGTTGCCCCTCCTCATTCTCCAACCTCCAAGTCTCATCTCCTTCGCCCGCAGCTGTGACCCGCGGGGACCGAACCTCGAACTCCACTGGTAGGACTGCCTCACACCCATGAGAAATCTTGAAGGGGGTCTCACCGGTGGCCGTGTTCGGGGTCGTTCGCAAGGCCCATAGGATCGAGGGGAGCTGCTCCACCCAGTTTCTCTTTAAGTTCTCCACCTTTTTCTTTAGTAGGTTCACAATGATTTTGTTCGCCGCTTCCACCTGGTCGTTGCTCCGGGGGTGGTGGACAGATGCGAATCTGAGGTCTATCCTCAGTTGGGCGCAGAAGCTGATGAATTCTTCACTGACAAACTGGGAGCCATTATCGGTCACTATTGCTTGGGGCAACCCGTGTCTGCATATGATCTCCCCCCAGATGAAGTTCCTTATGACCTGTGAGGTGACCTTGGCCAAGGCTTTAACCTCCAGTCACTTTGAGAAATAGTCGACCATGACCAAGAGGAACCTCTTCTGTCCACTAGCCGGAGGAAAAGGTCCAACTAAATCCATCCCCCAGATGGCGAACGGCCATGGTGTCGTGATACTTCGGAGCCTTTGAGCTGCCAAGAGCTGAAGGGGGGCGCAGAGCTGGCATTTTTGACACCTTTTTGTAAACTCCGCGGTATCCTTCCTTAGGGTGGGCCAGAAGTACCCATGCCTGACCACCCTTGCTTCCAACGTCCTCCCTCCAGAATGGCTGCCACACTCGCCCGAGTGCACCTCCTTCAAGATCCTCGGGACCTCTTCTTCAGTCGCATACCTAGCTAGGAGTCCTGTCAAAATCTTACGATGCAGGCCCCCTTCTATCATTAGGTAGTGAGCTGCCTTTAGCTTGAAGCTTCTCCCGTATTTGGCCCCCTCAGGAAGTCCACCGGTGGTTAGGAAGGTCACCAATGGGTCCACCCACGAGGGTCGCCGATCCACCACCATCAATTCTCCTTCCTCGATAGCCGGTCGAAATAGCTCCGTCAAGGTCCCTCCTCCCCGAGGTCCAAACTTAGTCAATCGATCGGCGGTTATGCTTTCTTCCCTTGGAACATGTTGGATGGAGAACGACCGGAACCCACCGATGATCGCCCTTACCTTGGAGAGGTATTTGATGAGGGTAGGTTCCCGAGCTTCAAACTCCCCTCGGATCTGTGTCGCTACTACCTTTGAGTCCGTGAAAGCTTCCACATCCTGAATTTCCAGCTCCTTTGCCAAGCGAAGGCCGGCAATCACGGCCTCATACTCCGCTTGATTGTTCGTCACCGGGAAATGGTAAGCCATTGCCTGCTCTATCACGACTCCCTGAGGGCTGATCAGCACCACTCCTCCCCCGAGGGCATGCTTTCCCGAGGCCCCATCAACCATCATCTTCCATGCTTCCCGTGGCCGCTGCTCTCCCTCCTCGACTTCAACAATATAATCTGCTAGGAAGTCTGCCACTGCCTGCGCCTTGATGGAGAGTCTTGGGACAAAGGAGATGTCAAACTCGCTTAGTTCAATAGACCACTTAGCAAGTCTTCCTGAGTGCTCTACTCCTTCGAAGATCTTGCGAAGAGGATGGTCGGTCACCACCCTAATCGAATGTGCTTGAAAGTATGGCCGGAGTTTCCTGGCAGACATGACCAAAGCGTATGCTAGTTTTTCAAGGATGGGGTAGCGGAGCTCTGCTTTCTTCAGTATCCGGCTGACGTAGTAGATGGGCAGTTGCTTCTTTCCCTCTTCCCTCACTAGGACGGAGCTTACCGCCTCCGCTCCTACTCCAAGGTACAAAGTCAGGTCCTCACCTTCTTTTGGGCTCTGAAGCAAAGGAGCCTGAGAGAGCTGTCCCTTCAGCCCTTGGAAGGCTTCTTCGCACTCGGTAGTCCATTCAAACCTCTAGTTCCCCCGCAGCACCCTAAAGAACAAAGAACACTTGTCTCCTGCCCTGGAGAGGAACCTGCTCAGCCCAGCCAGCTTGTCTGTCAAGCGCTGGACCTCCTTGGCATCGCGAGGTGACTCCAAATCCAGGATGACCTTCACCTTGTCCGGGTTGGGCTCCACCCCTGCCGGAGTCAAGAGATGCCCAAGGAACTTCCCACGGCTAGCCCCGAAGACACACTTCAAGGGGTTCAGCCTCATCTTAAACCTCCTCAAGGTGGCGAACGTCTATTCCAAATCTTTCAGGTGCAAATCCACGCATTTGCTTTTGATCATTAGGTCATCAACGTAGACCTCCAAATTTCTCCCCCTTTGATCTCGGAAGACCTGATCCATCATGCGTTGGTAGGTAGCCCCTGCATTATTCAACCCAAAGGGCATCATTTTGTAACGGAAGCATCCCTCCCCCGTGATGAAGGAAACATCCTTGATATCGGGAGGGTGCATTCGGATCTGGTGATAACCTGAAAAAGCATCCAAAAAACTCATGAAAGAAAAACCGACGGCTGAATCAACCAGCGCGTCGATCCGAGGCAGGGGGTAGCAATCCTTAGGGCATAATTTATTTAACAAAGAAAAGTCAATACACATTCTCCATTTACCACCCCCTTTTTAACCATTACCACATTCGATATCCAGCCTGGATACTGGATCTCTGAGATGAAGCCGACCTCCAGGAGCTTCCTAACCTCCTCTCGGATGGGCTCCTCCAGCTTGGTGGCGATGGCTCTCATCTTCTGGCGTATGGGGCGAGTGCGGGGGTCCAAGTTCAGGCGGTGGCAGGCCACGTCCGCGTCGATGCCCGGCATGTCTGTCGCGCTCCAAGAGAAGATGTCGATGTTGCTTTGAATGCAGGCCCGCACCCGCTCCTGGTCCTCGGGACTCAAGCCTCCGCTGACCCGCACCCTTTGCACCTGCCCTGCGCTGGTGAAGACCTCCATCTCCACCACTTCTTCGGCCGGCTCCAGCCGCGACTGCTCTCAGCCGACCCTTGCCTCTTCCTCCAACTCCAGCTCTCCCCTCTCTACCTCCTCCTCGATCTTCATCGCTTCTTCCAGCCCCTCCTGTTGCTGCTCGACTTCCACGCCCCTCGGGGCCTCTCCCTCAACTCCTCCTGCTTCTTGTTCTTCTACTTCCATCGCCCCTTCCGGGCTCTCCTGCTCCTCGTCCCCCCGGACCACCTGCACATCTCCTCTCTGCTGCTTCTCAGTCTCCTCTTCTCCGACTTCCTCTTCAGCTATCTCTCTCGCCTCCTCCAGGCCCATCTCCTCTTCCTCAACAACCTCCTCAAGTGCCGCCATCTCCATCTCCAACTCCTCTGCCTCTGCCATCCATGATATGATGTTGACTGTAGTAACGTAGCATTGTCTTGCCACCTTCGGGTCCCCTCTTACCCTGACCTGCACCCCTCCATTGTTGAACTTGAGGCACTGATGGAATGAGGAGGGGATGCAGCGAAAGGCGCTGATGAGGGGGCGCCCAAAGATGGCGTTATAGCTGCTTGGGGCGTCCACGACCACGAGCCTGCAGTTCCGTGACACGCCCCCCAACTTCACGTGCAGCCCTACTCCCCCTTCCACTTCCTTCCCCTCTCCGGAGAACCCAAACAATGGTCCATCCGAGGTCAGGATCCTCTTCCCTTCAACCCTCATCTCATCGAAGGCCTTCTTAAAGACGACATTCACCGAGCTCCCGTTGTCTACTAGTATCCTTGAGACCGTATAATTTTCCACCGCCGTTTGGATCACCAGGGCGTCACAGAATGGATCCTCATAGTCTGGCATGTCCACTGACGAGAAAGTGATTTTTTTCTTCCGGTGGGGGAGCCTGGGAGGTAGAGGCGACCCCCCTTCGGTACATGGTTTGCAGGCTCCCCTTGCGAGTTGCCTCAATCCCCACTCCTCCGTGAATCACCCCGATTCCTCCCCGGGTCCCTACATCTACCCGATCTTCGCACCTATCTTCCACCTCTCCCTGCTGTACCTCTACGATCCTCACCGGCGGATCCTGCCTCCCTGCTCCTCTTGCTTCCCTTATTTCTAAGAACTCCGGGCAGGTGGCTGTTGCGTGACCTTCCTCCTGGTGGAAGTCACAAAAGAGCAACGCCACCCCACCCCTTCTTCCTTCTCCTCTTCTTCCTCCTCCTCGAGCTCCTCTCCCCGCTCCTCTTCCTCCGCCCACTTCCATAGCCTCTTGCGGCGGCGGGACACGACCCCTTGGCTCCTGCCTCCACGCCGGTTGGTCGAACCTCCTCAGTTCTCGTAGGTTATCTCTCCCCTGGTAGCCTCCTCCTTGGCCCTGGGGGCGACCCTCCTGGGGCCTCCAACCCAACCGGTTGTTCGGCTCCCGGGCCCCCCATCCCTGCTACTGCCCATGCCTTCGGGGCTCTTCCCTTCTCCTTTCGTCTCTCTGCTCCCTCTGTTCCCTTGGCTCCTTCTGTCTTCCTGCTGCTGGTTCCTTCACGTCGTCCTCCGCCAGCCTGGCCAACTTCCTGGGGAATGCTGGGTTTGCTCTCTCGAAGTCTATCTCCTTTGCCGCCCTCTCCATGAGCTCCTCGAAGGAGAGGGGGCACTCTCTTCAACTCCATGCTAAAGAATCCCGGTCTCAGCCCCAGGGTGAAGGCTAGCATCAGTGTGTACCCTGGGACCTCCTGGACCAGGAGGATCTCTTCCTGAAACCAGTCGACATAGTGACCCAGTGTCTCATCCGGCTTCTGCCTCACCGCAAACAGGCACTCCGCCTCCTTCTTTCGCTTCTTCGATGTTGAGAACCTCAACAGAAAACTCCTTTGCAGATCCTTAAAGCAGTAGATCGACCTCGCGGGCAACTGATAGAACCAATCCCGAGCCTTCTCCTTCAACGTGATGGAGAAAAGCCGGCACTTGAAGGCATCTGTCATCTTCCTTATCGACACGACGTCTTCAAACCACTGCACGTGCTGTACAGGGTCATCCTTCCCCGAGTAGTAGGACATGTCAGGCTCCCGGAACCCCTCCGGTACCGGAGCCGAGATAATGAGCTCGCTGAATGGGCTCTCGCCTCCTGCCTGGCGAGAGGGCACATCCCACAGCCTCGGCTGACTGGCCCGATCCGCGAGACCGTGCCCAGGGAAGAGTTCTCGCACTGCCGCCTCCTTCTCGCCCAGATCCGTCAAAGCCTCCTTGCCCGGGCGCTGACTCTGGCCTGGGAAGAGTTCCCGCGCCGCCACGTCTCTTTCGCCAGCCTCCGCCGGGACCTCCTTCCCCGGGCGTTGTCCAGGGGCGTTCTCGCCTAAGAGCGGGACCTCCTCTATTAGAACCTGAGGTGTGGCCCACTCGCTTCTGGCCGAGAAGGCCAGGCTGATCGTCTGCAGGACCTCTCGCCTGAATTCATCCAGCATCCTCTTTGTCGCTTCCTCTCCCCGGGTGGGGGAGCCTCCAGAACCTGACCCTTCACCTTCACCTCCAGCCATGGGACAAAACTCAAGGCTTTCTTGTATCGGCTGCCTTCCACGCTCACCGCACCAGAACTGTTGAAGCCAAAAATGACCTCAACGGGAGTTCAAAAACAGGGGTGCAGCCAACACCTACTTCTCTCAAGCCTCAACCCTCGACTATCTGCAAAGGACCTAAGACTGACCCAAAGCCTCGGCAGGGAGGTCCCACCTCACACTCGGAAGATCTCTGAGAGCTTCCCCTTCAAAACCAAAAGCTGTGCTAGGAGCTCCTCAGAAAGCACTAGAAGTTGGAAGATAATGAAAAGCCTGTTTTCCAAAGAGCCCTTATGGGTCTATTTATAGTCTTTGCTGCCCTGAGATTACTGAAATGCCCTTAGTTGGTCTGCCAATAGTCGAATCCTGCTGTTTTCCTGAGGGCACGGTGGTAATTTCACCCGAGGGTAATTTGGTCATTTCACCCAAGTCCCTGGGCATCACTCGGCGAGAGCTCTGAACCGAGAGCCTTCTGTCCAGAGCCCGGCGCAAGCGGTCTCGTCTGTCTATAGGCGAGAGCTTCTTTAAGACGATCTGAGTGCCAGCGCAAGCGTTCCCGCTTTGGCTGCGTTCGACGACCTGGGTTGCGCTCGACAATCTGGGTTCGACGATTTGGCTGCGCTCGACGATCTGGGTTTGACGAGCACGGGGCGCCTTGCAGGCGAGAGCTCCCTCTTAATGCTGGCGCAAGCGTTCCCGCCTACTTGGGCGAGAACTTCTCTGGTTAGCCTGATTGTGACCATTTGTGCCTCCTGGTCTGGCTCAGCGAATACAGGGTTGTACACTTCTCACGCTCCAGCTCCAAGCACCGAGAATTTTGGGGGCATATGATGAGGTCATCTTAGACGGAAGTGGTGTGTTAATAGCCCACCCCTCATGATCCCCACTTAGTAGGATCATGAGGTAACTTTCGCACGCGCGATCGGCGTGTTTAATCCCCCGCACGGCCTGTGCACGGATCCCACTACGCGCATCTCTCACACAATGTCGTGGTTGTATGTTGGCACCGCCATCACCAGTGTCGAGCGGTTCGTGCCCGGCTGGCCCCGCTAAGACTAGCGCCGGCCTCCCGCGGCCGCCCTCCCACGGCCGGCTCCCACGGCCGACGAGCCGCACCCCGTGACCGCCTCCCACAGTCGCGGGGCTGCTCTCGTTGGGGGAGCCCGCTGCTTACGGCCGCAGAGCTGCTCCTACTAAGGGCGACCACATACCGCAACTGCCCTCCAACGTCCTCCTCCCGTGTATGCGGGGCTGCTCCCATAAAGAGCAGTCGCGCCCCGCAGCAGCCTCCCGCGGCCACGGGACCGTGCCCAAGTGGGGCGGCCTCCCCCTGCGACCGCTCTCTCGTGGTTGTGGGGGCAAGGCCGCAACCCCCCCCCCCCCCCCCCCCCCCCCCCCCCCCCCCCGTGGTCGCCTCCCGTGGAAGCGACCTCTCTCATCACTGCCGACAATTTCACCGACCACAACTCCTTTGTCGGTGGATGGTCGTTGCCAAGTTGGCCGCCCGCTCATGGCGGGACTTCACCACCGTCAGATCATCCTATCAAAATTACCACTGCTCGTTATGTAAGTAACCACCCGCGCAACTACTCACTAACCACCATGGTTATTGAGAATATTATTTATTTAATTAATGGCATGCAGGTAGCCAAAATCTTGGAAATAATATATCATTAAAACTATACTGAATGCAGTCTTATATTAGTAGTTTTGGTAGTTACGATGTGTGGATAGCCACACAACCACCTCCTAAAGCCTATAAAAAGGCCACAAGATCCCCATCATTTCTAACTTTTTCTCATCTCAATCTTTTTTTTTCTTAGATTGAAGCTCTGCCAGAATCCTCCTATGTGCCTCCTCCACCTGCCGAGCCACCCTAAAATTCGCCTAAGACTGCAACGCTCCTGAGAAGAAGATGTTCTGCTCGCCATTCCGCGAAGCCTCTTACGTGCACAACGTTCCTCGAGTCACCGCCGACATATCTCTGTGCATCCCGACGCGAAGTTTACCTGCCAAGCAGCGTCCGAGAACTGAAAATAGAAAGTTACAAATGTCGTGTGAGGCGGCCCGTTGCCCACCGAGCACAATACAATCTCTCATATCAAAGTTGTAACGAGAAGCGACATGTCTCCCTCGATTCTCTAGACACTCTGTAAACTGCCACCAATAGCGAAGTTTGACTGCTTCCGTACCGGTCATGTGATTTTTTATCTAGTTGAGAGATATTTTTCACGTTAAAATTGTCTTTTGTACTTCTGTTTATTATGTGATTGTGTGCGCCACTGACCGCTCCACGGGCTAACGTGATTTAATTTAATCCGGTCTATTGAGTTGGCCGCAATAATTTCAACCATAACTTAACTAGTCTGATTTCAGTCTTGATTAATTTAATCTATCATTGTCCTTAGAAGCTCTTTCATATATCAAATCTTTTCTTTTACCAAATTTTTAGTGTTGAGATACTACTATACAAGTTTTGTTTTTTTAACAAATTTCTTGCTTTGTCTAATGCAGGGAGAATCTTGATTTTCATGCATGAATGCACATTTATAGTTGACCAGGGAAAAAGACCGCACTTGACTATCAAAGTTGTGCAAGAATTCACATTTATAATTTTTTTTTTACTTTGTAGATAAATTTTTTATATATTAATTTAATTAGAGATGAAAACATTATTATCTGTAGTGAAATGTTTGGATCATCTCCCAGTTTTTTTTATTAATCAAATAATGAATATTAAGCATAATTCTCTTTGTGAGTGAATATTATTCATGTTTAAAATTGAATTAAATTGAAAAATAAATAAAAATGATTCTATGATATTTTGAAAAAAAATAAACAAATATAGTCATAATTAATCATTATTATAACATATCTTTAGTGGTGAGATGTTTTGTCACGGTAAAGTTATGTATTTAATGATCGAATTAATTTGATCACTAATGGGAATGATTCCATTTAAAGGCTTGAGTGTATATTTAATCATTTTCCCATAATTTTTCATATTGTGTAGATCATGAGTTTGATCGGTCAACCAACTACTCATGATCTCCACCACAATAGGAGAAATCATGAGGGCCTCCATTCAACAACTACCGCCGCCGCCGCCCGCTGCCGCCGACCGCCATCTGCCGCCGCCAGCCGCCGCCCACTGCCGCCAACCGTCGCCGCTTGCCGCCACCAACCACCGTCGGCGCTTTCAGGTTGGCCACCGTCTGATCACTACAAAGCATTCATCGTCGTCCGATCTACAGGTAACCACCCACTAACCACCAAGTTAGTGGGGGGGGATCATAACCAGCTCCTGGGGGCTATAAAAGGAGACTCATATCTCCTCATTTCTCACTTTTTCGCTCTCGGAGTCTTCTTCTTCCTCAAGTCAGAACTTCGCTGAACTCCTCACCCGGGTCATCTTCAAGCCGCCTACGAGCCAGAGGAACGCCCAAGTCCCCACGTGCGCGGAGAAGGGAAGAAAACGACCAACAACAGCGCTCAAGCACACCAGCCACCAAGTTAGCATTTACCACTCCCTCGGCGCAGCCTGTTACCCATTGCGAGTCAGAAAATTCTCTTTTACCTACAAGTTGTAACGAAGAGCGGTCTGTCGCTCTCAATTCTCCAAGCATATTGTAACCGCAAGCTGATAGTGGACTTTTGTTGAGATTATGACACCTCCGCGATCCACGTGACCGGATCGTCGAGATCGCGACACGTCATCGATCCGTGGGAGACCACAATTCCTAATCTAGGCTAAACCTATTTAGGAATATTATTTAGGAAGATCATTAATAAGAGGATATTTAATTATAGGATTATGACACCTCATCAATCCGTGTGCCTCCATAATTCCTAATTTTGGAGGAGTCCTATATTTGGAATATCTTTATGAGGAAAAATGAGGCAATCTCCTAAATAGGAGATCATCTTCCTAATTTGATATTTGATCTTGATCCTATAAGTAGGAGCTCGCTCTTGCCGTTTCATTCAAGCAAGAATTAGAGAGGAATCCAGCTTAATTTCGGCCACCAGTGAGGAGTGTGAGAGCAGGTTCTGTGGAGGCGGTTTCCGGCGGCAGCGGCGGCGGCGGCGAGCGGACCTCGCAGTGCAGGAGGATCAGAGGCGGCGACAGGCGTGTTGCAGCGGCGATCTCCAGGCGGCATCGAGAGGTGTTCAGGCGGCGGCAGCGGCGACAACTCCAGTTCAGACCAGGCGCGGCGACGGCGGCGGCAGCAGGCGTGCTGCGGCGGAGGCGGCGCATCGGGCTCAACTCAGGCGGAGGCGGCTTTGTCCAGCGGCGGCAGGCAGCTCCAGGAGGCGGTAGTAGCAGGAGGATTCAGGTGGAGGCGACTCTGTCCAGCGGCGGCAGACAGCTCCAGGCGGCGACAACAGGTGCAGGAACGACAGATCCATCGGGGAAGAAGAACAGGAGTTGTCGCCCGGCGACATCGATACCGCCCGACGATATCGGTTCTTCAAGTTTTGGGTTCTTTGATTTTCCTTTGTTGTTCGACCGTATCTGTTTGGTCTCTGGTTGTATCTGTGTAACCTCATCAGTTTTAGTGGATCTTTCTAGCGCGCTCTCCCCGTGGAGTAGGAGTCCCAACTCCGAACCACGTAATTATTTTTGTTGTCTGGTTGTGCTTGGTTTTGGATTTAAATTTCGTTTATCATAGTATTGCTCAGATTAGCTTCTATTGCTAGATCCGCGGCGAACCACCGTAGTCGCGGATCCGGTCCCAATTTCACAACAATTGGTATCAGAGGGAGGTTCGACCCTTCGGACCCCGGCGAGCAATAATGACAACGAAATTTGAAGTCCCCAAGTATGACGGCAAAATTGACTTTGGTCTGTAGCAGAAACGGGCCAAAGCGGTTCTCGTCCAGCAAGGTCTTCATAAGGCTCTCCTCGGAAAGGAGAAGTCTGGGAAGAAGGACGACGAATGGGATGAGCTAGATCTGAAGGCCATCAGCACAATACAGTTGTGCTTGGCCGATGAGGTTATGTATAATGTAGTCGATGCTGAGACTACAGCGGATCTGTGGAAGAAGTTGGAGGAGCTTTATATGTCAAAATCCCTCACGAATAAGCTGTACGTAAAGAAACAACTTTACAGCTTGATGATGTCGGACAACACTCCGCTTCTTGATCACATGAATGCGTTCAGTAAACTTATCTCTCAGTTGCATAGTATGGACATTAAGGTCGAGGAGGAAGACCAGACTCTTCTCCTGTTGTCTTCATTGCCGAAGTCCTTCGATCATCTGGTCACCACGATCCTGTATGGGAAGGACACCCTGAAGATGGAAGAAGTGATGACAACGCTGCTCTCGAACGAAACGAGAAGCAAGTCGAGCCCTAGAGCCGACGAGGGCCTATTCGTGAAGAGCAAGGACCCCACCCGGGGTAGATCGAGAGGAAAAGGGAAGGAGGAAGACCGACCTAGATTTAAGTCCGGGGGCAGGAATACAAAATGCCACTACTGCGAGGAGGAGGGGCACTGGAAGAATGAGTGCCCGAAGAGGAAGTTTAGAGAACAGACGCATGAGCCACATCAGGCTGCGGTGGCATCTGAGGATGAGAACGACGCTGACGTTCTTCATGTTTCACCCAGTCTTGAGACCACAGGTTCCTGGATCATGGATACAGGATGTTCGTTCCACATGTGCCCGAACATTGAATGGTTCGCCAGTATTAGGCAATGTGGAGGTGGTCGTGTTCGGATGGGGAACCGGTCAGAGTGCGAGATATCTGGAGTCGGGAGCATCAGGATTAGGATGTTCGATGGAGTGGTTAGGACCCTCACCGACGTTCGGTATGTGCCCAGGTTGAGAAAGAGCTTGATTTCTCTAGGCACTCTGGAGGCTGCCGGGTATTCTTATACCGGCAACGGCGGATATTTGGAGGTCAGGAGAGGCGCGCAGACAGTTTTGAGAGGAGAGCGTTCTGGATCGCTCTATAGACTGATTGGCACCACGATTGCCAAGGGAAATGCGAGGAGAGAGGTCACACCGTCTCTCGAGCTTCAGGATACAGTAGCGTATGCATTTCAGGCGATCTCCTCAGATCGCGGTTCCTTTGATAGAGCTTTAGAGAGCAGAGATCGTTCTCAGGGAAAGGCTAGGAAGGACCAGCGGAGGAGCGGGGCAGGATTCGTGGCTAGGGCGTGTGCTCGGAGAGAGGACCTTGGCGGAGGTAGAATCTTCGCAGCCGTAGAGGAGACGGGTAGAGAGTCACCTCAGGAGTACCCAGACACCGCAAGAGGAGCCATCTGGCTCAGGAGTCCCACCAAGAAACTCAGGTTTACTCAGAAGAAGGTGGAGCTGCACAGTGGTGTGCGCCATCAGGAGTCGAGGGAGTTCACTGGAGGTGGAGGTGTGGAGTTGCGGGAGATATCTACGGAGGAAAATGTTACGAGCATGCGAGAGAATTCAGTGAGAGCAGTCAAGTTCAAGAGCGGTCTTGACTTGACTCAGACTGATGCATGTTGATCGTGAGGACCCCAGGGAGAGGGGGCTTGTAGTCGCCAGTAGGGGAGATCCAGGTTGGAGGTTCAGATACGTTTGTTAGGCTTCGAGGTGGAGTTCGTGGTGGTGTTCATCGCGTGAGGCGCCAAGGTGGAGATTGTTGAGATTATGACACCTCCGCGATCCACGTGACCGGATCGTCGAGATCGCGACACGTCATCGATCCGTGGGAGACCACAATTCCTAATCCAGGCTAAACCTATTTAGGAATATTATTTAGGAAGATCATTAATAAGAGGATATTTAATTATAGGATTATGACACCTCATCAATCCGTGTGCCTCCATAATTCCTAATTTTGGAGGAGTCCTATATTTGGAATATCTTTATGAGGAAAAATGAGGCAATCTCCTAAATAGGAGATCATCTTCCTAATTTGATATTTGATCTTGATCCTATAAGTAGGAGCTCGCTCTTGCCGTTTCATTCAAGCAAGAATTAGAGAGGAATCCAGCTTAATTTCGGCCACCAGTGAGGAGTGTGAGAGCAGGTTCTGTGGAGGCGGTTTCCGGTGGCAGCGGCGGCGGCGGCGAGCGGACCTTGCAGTGCAGGAGGATCAGAGGCGGCGACAGGCGTGTTGCAGCGGCGATCTCCAGGCGGCATCGAGAGGTGTTCAGGCGGCGGCAGCGGCGACAACTCCAGTTCAGACCAGGCGCGGCGACGGCGGCGGCAGCAGGCGTGCTGCGGCGGAGGCGGCGCATCGGGCTCAACTCAGGCGGAGGCGGCTTTGTCCAGCGGCGGCAGGCAGCTCCAGGAGGCGGCAGTAGCAGGAGGATTTAGGTGGAGGCGACTCTGTCCAGCGGCGGCAGACAGCTCCAGGCGGCGACAACAGGTGCAGGAACGACAGATCCATCGGGGAAGAAGAACAGGAGTTGTCGCCCGGCGACATCGATACCGCCCGGCGATATCGGTTCTTCAAGTTTTGGGTTCTTTGATTTTCCTTTGTTGTTCGACCGTATCCGTTTGGTCTCTGGTTGTATCTGTGTAACCTCATCAGTTTTAGTGGATCTTTCTGGCGCGCTCTCCCCGTGGAGTAGGAGTCCCAACTCCGAACCACGTAATTATTTTTGTCGTCTGGTTGTGCTTGGTTTTGGATTTAAATTTCTTTTATCATAGTATTGCTCAGATTAGCTTCCGTTGCTAGATCCGCGGCGAACCACCGTAGTCGCGGATCCGGTCCCAATTTCACAACAGACTTTAACCGGCACAGATCCGTTCGCGTGGTTTTTTACCCAATTAAGGGATTTTTCCACGTTAAAACCTCCTGTGTCAACTCTATATTTTCATTGACTGTGTGCGCGCTCGACTGTCCCGAGAGCTAAGACGGTCCAGTTTATTCCGGTTAGGCCTGCGAGCGGTGCGGTTCGGTGCGGTTTGAGCCCAAACCGAAACCGCACCGCAGGGGTGCGGTTTTTTACCAACCAAAACTGCACCGCACGGAAACCGTGCGGTGCAGTTTCGTTTCGGTGCGGTTTGTGGTCGGTTTTTGCGGTGCGGTTTCGGTTTTTTTCACTGTTTTCTTATCTCATTCATTTTTAGACATTTAGTTATCATTTGATGAATAAAATAATTATCCCTCTGAATTAAGGGTAATCTTACAAGAGATTCTTCGAGTGTACTACCCTCAATAGCATGATCAACTACAAAGCAAAGGATTCATGCAACAAGTTCTGAAGGTTAAAAATCTCAGGTTAATTATCAAACTATTTACATTTTATGATAAATACTTGGTTTTTCATGAAAAATAAATAAATAAAGTAATTACAATTATGATCAATACTAAATTTTCAACAAAACAAAATGTTTAAACTATTTGCAGTACGGAGACAAAAATGAAAGTTCTTTATTAAGGCCAAAATGATATTTCCATGTCTGTGGACTATGGTTTGATGTTTCTCCAAATATAGACATTGGTTATAGTAAAGGAGATGTTTATATGTTAGCTGAAAAAATTTATAACATGAATATAAAATCCAAATTACATGAAAGAATAAATAGCTAGCTCTAAAGTAACAGTAGCAAGCCAGTTATCTAGACTGGAGAGCAGCGCCGGGGGAGACTGGAGAGCCACCAGCAGCAGCACGCGGGTGAGAGCCACCATCACAGCACGCAATCGCCGGTCTTGCGCTGCAGCGTGGTCTCGTCATGTCGCTGAACGATGGAGTGCAGCGCCGGGGAGATGGTAGGGATTTTTGCGATTGTGACGAGACTGTGAGAAACCGGAAGGGAGATGCAGTTTGAACTTTGAACCGTGAAAGTTGAAACCGACGACTTATAAATAATTAGTCAATTAGATATGCTATTTTCTAATTGTTGTTCGCACCAACCAAGCAAGCCCAAGACATTTTAAAACTTATAAATTATAAAAGTGGTGCGGTGCGGTTTGCACGGTTTTTACAAACTAAAAACCGCACCGCACCAATCAACATGCGGTTTTCAGACCCTTAAAACCGAACCGCACCGCAGCCGATCGGTTCGGCTTGAAATAAGGTGCGGTGCGGTGCGGTTTTGCAGTTTGGTGCGGTTTTCGATTTTCCTGCACAGGTATAATTCCGGTCCGACCGGGACTCCGAGTTAGTCCACAACAATCACTATAAAATTTTAATGACTAAATATCTTTGGTCACTAAAAGAATTGTAGTGTTAAAAATTGTTTAGTCACTAAAACTTCTTTTAATGACTGAATTAATTTAATTACTAATCTAAGTTTTAGTGATCAATATAATTTGTTCATTAAAAGAATGTTTAGTGATCAAATTAATTTGATCATTAAATATACGTATTTAGTGACAAAAAATATTATGATACTAAAGATATTTAGAGAGAGAGCTTTTGTGCTAATTTTGTGATGAAATAAATTTGGTCATTAAATATCATTAGTGATCAAAATTCAAAATTTAGTAGCAATATTTTTCGTCACTAAAAGTCAATTTTTTGTAGTATAATTTTCTGCGCGTGTTGTCGCGGGCAACTCTTGGCAGGTTCCCGCTCTGGTGCGAGTGTGTGTTGTGTCGTGCACCCTTTTGAGCAACTTCAGGACCATTCAAGCGCTCGCGGTCCGTACGTGCAACTCACTCCGCCAGATTGGCTTGCTTCGTCGGGGCCTCACCAACTCGTCGGCATGCCCGTGGGGCTGTTCTGGCCCGGAAGACCGTGATCATCTTATGCAAGGCTGCGCTAATTTCATCGCCATTGCTGGGGAGCTGCAGCATTGGGGGATCTTGTTGCCCGCTGTCCAGTCTTGGTCCGCCTTCCCGGGGATAATTTCAAAAGCTTGTAAGTTGGATTTGGGTCCGTTCCGTATTTTCTGCACTATGGTTTATCAGAATTGGAGGGTCCGAAACGCTAAAATTCGCGAGCGCGAGTTTGGCACGCCGTTAGTCCTGGTGGTCTCTATCATGGAGAATATCAATTGCTATTCGTCTTTCCCGTCTTGGCGCTACTGGGGCACTAATCGGCTGAACAGGCTGTTACTCACCATATTTTGGTGCCCCCGCCGCCAAACTGGATCAAGATCAATGTTGATGGAGCGGTTTCCCCAAATAACGGTGCGGGAATTGGCCTTGCTACGCGCGACCATCATGGCGCGATGTTCTTGCTGTTGGATCGGGATTGCCTCACTGGGACCCGGGCTAGGTCGAGCTTGAGGCGCTGCTTTCCTTACGACGGCTGCTCACCCCTGCGATACTTGAGGCGAAGGGCATCATTCTCGAGGGGGACTGCAAAAATGTGCTTGATTTCTGCAGCCGATCCCTACCACAGTCGGCATGGCGCGACCCAACCTTCATGGAACAAGATCTTTCCTTTTTGGCGGAGCTCAACCAAGTGCTGATTCAGCATATCCCTCGTGAAGCCAATCGACTTGCGGATTCTTGTGCTAAGTTTGGTATGTCTAACGATTTTATGTGGACTGATGTTGTGATGACCCCTCCCGAGTTCTTGGAAATCCTCCAAGATGACTTAAAAAGGGTGTCAAGTGTGTAACTTTTGTTTTTTATACGCACTTTTTGATGCTAATGCAATTTTCATAGGTTGGCTTGCTTGAGCGCTTTGGTTCGATTTGACTTGGATAATTTTTAGGATAACCCCATCAAGAATCATTTGCATCTCCATGATAAATTTGAATTTGTGAGTATTTCCCTTCCCATGATTTGGAAGAAGATCGATTGCTTGAGTCGCAAGGGCGGTCGCGCCGTGGCCTCCCCTCCCTGCCGCCGCCTCCCGCGGCCGCATTCTCTCCCACTGCAGCCGGCTAAACAGCCGGCCGCGTTCCCTCTTCGTTCTCCATCGGCGGCCATTCTAACGACCTGACCCGCTAGGAGCACAACGCCGCTTGGCCCACCACGCATCCCAGGATGGCAACTTGGCACCACGGGTGGTACAACCGGAATCTACAAGGCCTGCAGGCCGTACACCTCAACTAAATCTCCGCGCCTGTTTCTCAGCAGCGGTAGGTTGTTGCCACGAGGTTTCGAACCCGCAACCGTGATAGGACCCTCCTGCAAATAGGGCTCATCACTAGCTGAGCTGCATCGCAGCTGGTGATGAGCCCTGTTTGCAGGAGGGTCCTATCAAGGTTGCGGGTTTGAAACCCCGTGGCAACAAGCTACTGTTGAAAAGTGCACTTTTTTATAACGACCTAGCCCGCTAGGAGCACAGCGCCGCCCGGCCCACCACGTAGCCCAAGAAGGCAACCTGGCACCACGGGTGGTATAGCCGGAATCTACAAGGCCTGCAGGTCGTACACCGCAACCAAATCTCCGCGCTTGTTTCTCAGCAGCGGTAGGTTGTTGCCACGAGTTTTCGAACCCACAACCTTGATAATACCCTCCTGCAAACATGGCTCATCACCAGCTGAGATGCAGCTCAATTGGTGATAAGCCCTGTTTGCAGGAGGGTCTTATCAAGGTTGCGGGTTCGAAATCCCATGGCAACAACCTACTGTTGCTGAGAAACAGGCACATTGATGGGTTGGGGTGTACGGACTGCACGCCTTGTAGATTCCGGTTGTACCACCTGTGGTGCCAGATTGTCTTCCTGGGCTGTGTGGTGGGCCGGGCGGCGCTGTGCTCCTAGCGGGCCAGGTCGTTGCAGCCGTTCGCCGCCAAGTTGGTTGTTCGTTCACGATAGGTCTTCACCATTGTCCGATCATCCTATAGCGACCACCACTGTCTGTTACATAAGTAATCACACGTAACTATCCACTAACTAACATGATTAGTGAGGAATATTATTTATTTAATCAATGACGTGTGAATAACAAATATTGTGAAAATAATATACGCCCGAAACTATACTGAATATGGTCTTCAATTAGTGATTTTGGATGGTTACGGTGTGTGAATAGCCACGTAACCACCATTGGTCCATAACCATCTCCTAAAGCTGATAAAATGGTCTCAGAACCTCTCTCATTTCTAACTTTTCCTCCTCCTAGCCTTCTTCTTTCTCGCATCAGGGTTCTGTCGGAATCCTCCTACGTGCTTCAGCCAGTCGCCGGGCCACCCAAAAATTTGCCTAAGTCCACGACGCTCCTGGGAAGAAGATGTTCTGCTAGTCATTCTGCGAAGCCTCCTACGTGCGCAACGTTCCTCAAGTCACCACCGACACGTACATCTCCGCACATCCCGCCACTAAGTTTGTCAGCCAAGCAGCGTCCGAGAACACTCGTCCCCATCAAAGAATTTGGAAGGAACAGGCTTCGTGTGAGGCGAATTGTCGCCTACCAAGCGTAATTCCATCTTTCATCCCAAAGCTTTAACGAGCAGCGACCAGTCGTGCTCGATTCTCAAGACACTTTGTAAACTGCCTCCAATAATGAAGTTTGGCTGGTACCGTATCGGTCACATGATTTTTTAACCAGTTGAGGGGTTTTTTCCCCATTAAAATTGTGTTGTGTACTTACGCTTACTCTGTGACTGTGTGCGCGCTCGGCCGCTCCACGAGTTAAGACGACCTAATTTAATAAGATCTATCAGGAGGGTTGAGCTAGCCGCAACAAGGAGAAACCAAAAATTAGGCAAGCACGATAATGATGCAAAAAATCGAAGAAGTTGGGCTGGGCATATATGCACAATATTGAGAAACACAAATGAGAAGAAGGGCTCGACATATATGGAGCAATACTTGTTATGGAGTGAGAAGAAGGATAAATGTAGGAATACCTACAATGTAAGCTAACAAGCTCAGTCAAAATGACAGTCATTGATGGTGGTAGCCGACCAGATCGACGAAGAGAAAGCTTCACATAGAATGGCATCTCAGGGAGGAACAAAAAATCAAGCGAGCCCACAAAATCTATAAAAATGGCGATCAATGGTGATGGTAGCAGGCGAGAATGAAGAGTAGAAGGGATCGTTGAGAACTACGCGCTTGAAGGAGCGTGAATGCTTGCTAAGAAAAAGAGCAGATCTAAATCTCTATTATTTTGCATTTGTACCAAAACACCACTCTATAAAAGTTCAAGATACGGAATATCAAAATATTGTATTTCGAGAGTGAATAGTGTCAATAAATCATGAACAAATGGATCCCGCAAAAAAATTCATAATTCTATATTGTACGAATATTGATGAGATACAAATAATCAAATATGATCTGCAAATATCAATTTCCATAAAAAAATGGGTGGAGCAAGAGGTTGCCCCGGCGGGTGCCGATAGCTAATATTTAGTTCACAAAAATATGTATTTTCAATAAATAAATAAAAATGAATGGCACGTGCCCTTCCCAGCCCCGATTTCACGTAGACGTGGAAGAAAGTAGAAACTGCCAGATGCTTTGATCTACAAGAACATTCCAGAAGAGTTCGGAAGATGAGGACGAACGCGAGCTCATCCTCCCTTCGTGTTCTCTTATAAATTCTCATGCCCCATTCGAAACCTCGGAACAAACAATACGCCTGCAATCTTATTCACAATTCTTCGTTGATTTTCTGATAAAGATTCAAGGGTTTTGATCAAAGATGTCGATCATCAGGCACAGCAACATCTTCGATCCATTCTCTCTCGATGTTTGGGATCCATGGGAAGGCTTCTCCTCCGCCTTCAACAACCTCCGGTCGCTCTCCTTCCCCCGCACCAATTCTGCCGGCGAGACATCTTCCTTCGCGAGCACCCGCGTCGACTGGAAGGAGACCCCCGAGGCGCATGTCTTCAAGGCGGATCTTCCCGGCCTGAAGAAGGAAGAGCTGAAGGTGGAAGTGGAAGAAGGCCGCGTGCTTCAGATCAGCGGCGAGCGCAACGTGGAGCAGGAGGAGAAGAACGATCGCTGGCACCGTCTCGAGCGCAGCAGCGGTAAGTTCCTCCGCCGATTCCGGCTTCCTGAGAACGCGAGGGTGGATCAGGTTACCGCATCGATGGAAAACGGTGTCCTTACTGTCACGGTGCCCAAGGAGGAGCTGAAGAAGCCGGCGATCAAGTCCATCCAGATCGCCTGAGGCAGCAGTTAGTTAGATCTATCTTTTTCCTTCTCGTTGAAAATAATTGAAAATGTTTGTTCGTGGTCGACTGTGTGCTTGTGTTGCAGTGTTTGTTCATAGTAATTTGAGCTTTGTGCTGTGCGATAATACTCGGATTATGTTGTAGTTTTTTTAAGTAAAAAAATCAAATAATTCATGTAGTCTAAATCTTGATTCCGATTCTACTCGAACTCGCAATCAAAATGGTTTTGGATTCAATCAAGAATAGTCTAATTAAACGATTATTTTCTGAGAACTCCTCTGAGCGCTGGTTTCTCCTTCAGCTCTGGCCACGGAGATCGGCAAATTTTGCCAATCTCCGGACTGAATCGCGGCGGTGATTAATCGGCGATCTCCACAGGAATAGTGTGTTCAGATCCAAATTACGCTAGTTATACAAACACGATCTCAATGAACCAGGAAGATCAATCAATTGTGAGCAATATGGGAGAATAACATCCACCACACTTATATTGAAAATGGCAGAAGAACAAGACACTTTCAGAGGAATCATTTCATCTTTTTTTTCTTTAATATTTTTTCATTAAATTGAGTTCTAATTGTACAACCTCATATCATATCCGGAGTAGTGGTCGACAGGAGCAGTCTGGGTCCTCGGCAAGCAGCGGGCCAGTGGAGCAGGTCGGCTCGCATTTGCCCCGAGGGCTCGCCAAGTAGCGGGCGATTGGGGCAGGCTGGGCCCGCACTCGTCCAGGGCTGGGAAGAGGCGGCGAGTGTCAGCTCCATTGAGCAGTCGCCGCCCCCGGCAAGTGGAGGTTCCAGAGGGTCACTCGTCCAATCTCTTGTGATGTGTTTTTACCACTCCACTCTCGTTGGTCTGTCTATAGTCTTTTAGAAAAGCGGAATTACGCTTTTGGCAGATCTAGTTAGGCTGCATATAGCTGTTCGAAACAGTGAAGGTTGACCTCAGAAGGCATGCAATTACTTGGGTCCTGGTCTTATTGCGCTTTCTGAGATACCCTCAGCATGGCATTTTGCTGGGAAGAGGAATCGCTTTAAGATCTTTCAGATGTGCGGTGAGATCTTCGCGCCGAGCCCTTGGGTGTGTCGCCTATTTTTTTTTCTTAATCGTTTGTCTCGCGAGAGAGAAGTGTGATCACCCTTTTCTTAAGGATAAACTCCACAAAAATCGAGTTTTCGGTTTCAAATGTGATTACTAACAGTTCAGTAAAAAAAATTATAGGAAATGACTTATTTGGGAATATCTTAGATCTTTTGAAAATGCAGTCATGGTCAAGCATTGACAGCGTTTAGGAAGCCTAAAATTATAATTATTTGTTATTATTGACTCTATAGTTGCAGGAATGAATGTTTTTTTTTTTGTTAAATTTTGTATTGGTGTGTGAATGATAAAAATGATTGCAAACTATAGAACTTAGGCTCATGCGGTCGCAACTGTTTGATCGGTGAAAATAAGTCCTCCCAAACGGAGCCGGTTAAGCGGTTACAACCTTAAGGTCCAGTTTATATGGTCATAACCGCTTGACCAGTAAAAATAAATCCCTCAAACGAAACCTAAATCTTTACGAATAGTAAATATCCTTGAATGACAATTTCTCTCAACTAGAGTTGCCCAGTCTCATTGACTCATTCAAATGCTCTACTGATTATCAGTTTTTTTTTGTTCAAGCTCTCTTGACTTATTCAAAGCGCTCGTCCTACAACAGGAACTTTTTCACGGATCCCTCTGCTAGCTTCACCGGAGCAACTTGCTCATCGAACAATATCCGTGTTAGTTTTTGGGCGCTGATATCCGCACTATAGTTTTGGCTAATCGTACCGTACCTTCTCCTAATTTTTTGTGTTTTTTTTTGGAAATACGCATTGTACATGCATTTTTAAGAAATGTTCAACAAGAAAGTTGTAGATCTCGACGAAATCTACAACTTTTGTGTTGAATACTTTTCCTAAAAATACATGTACAACGCGTATTTTAGAAATACGTTCAGATTTCGCGCCTTTTAGAAATGCGTCTTGTACATGCATTTTTAGGAAAAATGTTCCACACGAAAGTTGTACATGTGGCCGCTCCTTGGCCACGAGGCGGCGGCCAAGGAGGAGGGCGGCCGGCGGCCGCTCCTTGACCGCAATGCAGCGGCCAAGGAGGAGAGCGGCCGACGACAGCCAAGGAGAAGGGCGGCTGGCGGCCGTTCCTTGGCCGCAAGGCGAAGGCCAAGGAGGATGGCGGCCGCTCCTTGGCCGCAGGGCGGCGGCCAAGGAGGAGGGCGGCTGGCGGCCGCTCCTTGGCCGCAAGGAGGCGGCGGCCAAGGAGGAGGGCGGCCGGCGGCCGCCCCCTGGCCGCAAGGAGGCGGCCAAGGAGAAGGGCGGTCGGCGGCCGCTCCGCGGCCGCAAGGCGGCGACCATGGAGGAGGGCGGCCGACGGCCGCTCCTAGGCCGCAAGCCGGCGGCCAGGGAGGAGGGAGGCCGGCGGTCGCTCCTAGGCCGCAAGCCGGCGGCCAGGGAGGAGCGTGGCCGACGACCGCTCCTTGGCCGCAAGGCGGCGCCCAAGGAGGAGGGCGGTCGGTGGCTGCTCCTAGGCCGCAAGGCGGCGGCCAGGGAGGAGGGCGGTCGGCGGCCGCCCCTTGGCCGCAAGGCGACGGACGGAGAGGAGCGGCGGCCGGCGACCGGCGAGGCGGTGTTGGCAGCGGTTGCTTAGGTGTGCGTAGTGAGATCGGCGTGCGGGAGGATCGGGTGTGGCGATCGTGTGCGCGGCCAAGCCCATGATCCCACTCCTCTGGGGGGGTGTGGCTATGGGCAGTCCTTGCTCATTATAAATGAGGGTCATCCTTATCGAGATTAATATTGAATACTTTTTAATTATTTTTTTAACATATTATTATTAAAATATTATTTTATTGAGTATAATTATTATTATATATATTTATATATACATATTCATAAAAATATACATATACATATAAATACATATGTATATACATTAACAAATGTTTCAAATATGAAGAACATAGTTGAAATTGAACAACCAAATTCTCTATATTTGAAGAACCTAGTAAAATGTGGATGCTCATTGAAGATGCTCTTATAAGGACTTCATTGACTCTCCGTCCCCTGCCGGATCCGCAACGAAGGCAGGATGGAACGGGTTGGAGCATCCAGCTCCAGCCCGAGCGGCACGGTGGAAGGCCTCGCCAAACATTACACACCGCGATCCCATGTCGCGTGGGAGCCGCAGCGAAGGGCCAAACGAGGCCTTATCCTTTAGTGCGACTTATATTTGACATCCGGCGTGTGCGCAGCGGGCCGGTGAAGAACACATCACTCCAGTGGTGCGGCGGGGCAAGTTTCGGAACAGGTGCACCCCACTTCTTTCCTGATCAGTATCAGGACGCCCCATGGGCCATGTCCCCCATCAGCAATAGAAGAGCTCGATAATGGCTTTGAATTCAAAAGTTGGCAGGAAGATGAGTTTTAAAAACATTTATAGAAGAAACGGTGTCATTAGTAATTGGTCTTCTTCTTTATGCATTTTGAAGCATTTAAAGCTTAACGTGATGAAGATTAAACTCGTGTCAAAAACACAAATATATAGCGGGTTTGGGTGCTCTACCCACGATAAATGTTACTGCTACTATTACCTCACCCCTTAGCGAAATTCTTGTGTCCGAGCCTCCATTAAGAGTCCGAATTTGGTAGAGTAATCCCCTTGAAGGGAGGTAGGGAAGAACTATGGACCGTCCGAAGTGCAGGGTCGCGGTCATGGTCAGTGCCAAAGGCAGCCGCCATTCCCCGACCAGCATCAAAAAAATTTCGACTTCCGTCAAAGCGACATTATCGTCGTCCCCGCCAGTTTCATACACTGGTGCTACAACAATGACAACTGCCCCCTCGTCACCGACACCGACATAGACACCAGCAACAACGCTAACCAGATCGAGTGCTCGACAACACCCACAGACATTTCATGCTGGCCGGAAGCTGCCAAAAGGACGAGACCCAGGAATCTTCCTCCGGCGGCCATATCTTAAGAGCATTCGACACGAAACGCCGTTAACATCAGTGTTAAGAGGGACTGATTCCATTTTTTTATTGGAGTTTAGTGACAGGAATCTTTAAAAAAAAAAGTAAAGGGACTGATTTTTTTTAAAAAAAACTAAAAGTTAAGGGACTGATATATTATTTTTGCCAAATAAAAATGCATACTTTTCCCAAAATCACCGACTTATAAAGCAAAATTAGGGTTTAGGGCTGGATGCCTTCACATTTACAATGGAATAAAAAATGCAAACTTTTTCCAAAATCACCGACTTAAAAAGTAAAATTAGGGTTTAGGGCTGGATGCCTCCACATTTACAATGGAAATAAAAATGCAAACTTTTCCCAAAACCACCTACTTAAAAAGTAAAATTAGGGTTTAGGGTTTGGATATGCCTACACATTTACAATGGTAGTTCAAGAGAATCAGAACCCCATGTTCCTCCTATATACTAGAATCAATCATAAAACCTGACACCATTATGACATCAAATATATAGATTTTCATAGAACCAGCAATTGGTGAGATTACAGCATCCCATACCTGATCCAAGAACACATGTGGGCAGATCTCGACAGCAGGTACTTCGACGGAGATCCCCAAACAAAGCCAAGTTCTCGTGCGCTGCGCATCAGAGGCACCGCAATCGACTTCTTCACCCTTATTCCGATCATTCGCAGGCTCGGTAAGGAAGAATGATTTTTTAAACCCAACTCCATGCCATTTAGCCTATGTAGAGGAGCTCTTCAACAAGCTCATCCATTAAATTTTCAGATAGCAGATTCTCGAGCTCTCTGCCAACCACCTCTGACTCTCCACTTCCAAAATTAAACCATTTTAGGCTAATGAGTTCCTCTTCTGAGTAGCAGCTACCAGCCTCCTTCCTCCTCTTGACCACTGCCTGCCATATTTCCTCAACAATGCCTTCATGTGACATCTTTGACTGCCAGCTAAGCCTCGGGTTGACCCACGTGCGCATGATATTCATGAACGGCATCACAGCAATGTCAGCTACCGTAGAATTCACGAGGTCAAATAAGAGTTTCCTTTCCGACATCGACCACGACATGACCGACTTGTACTTCTTCTCGAGCCTGTCGAAAGCATCCACTCCAACTGGAAATTCCTCCAAATGGCATGCGCCAAAAACCCCACTTTTCTCGGATTTCATAATCCCGGAATCAATGAGAATGTCGAGAAGATACGAGTAGTCCCTATCTTCTTCATCTCTAAACGATTGATGTATGTCCCCGAACTGGGAGAAGGGCTCCGCAGCATCCTCGTCGCCGGAGATAAATGCTTTAATTTCCTCCGGAAAATTATTTTCTGTGTCGAACTTGAGAAGTTGAAGTTGCCTCCGAAGCTCTGTGATGAAGCGGTTTATGTCAAAATCTAAAATTATGAGGGGCGGAGGAAAGTGACGAAGGAAATGTTGAACTTTCTTATTTACCTTGGAGATCCTCACCAATCCTCTTAAAGCATCCAGAAGTAGACTTTTCATCTGTAGGTGATAGATCTAAAACTGAAACTGGACTTGGTTGATCTGCTTCCTTGTAAGAAGTAGGAGAAATGGCCACGGACTTAGAGAAGTGGGGAGGAAGAAGCGCATCTCTTCCACGATCAGATGATGCCTGATGCATATGGGTATGTAACAATTGATCATCAGGAACAAGCTTAAAAGTTTCTTCATTAATTGCCACTTCCACGGAAGAACACAATATATGAGATGTTTACACTGGTTGCTCAAAGAAAATTTACAATAGTTCATGAACAATTAGCAGGTTCATTTTCATCAAAAATAAAAGGCAGGTTCATGGGTCTAGTGCTGCAACAAAAGGAACGGTGTAGTACAAAAGCATAAAAGAATCCTCACGGGGATTTTGATGCAATATCAATACAACCAACCAGCGGATACCTCATCAAAAGCATCAGTTATGAAGATGGTACGCACGATACGGGAAGAGTTGAGTGAGTCGACAATTAGGAATTCAGTTTTGGTCACCTCCGGAAAAGATAACCACAAAGTTGTCTTCACTTTAACATTGCCCGCAAGCCAACAGTTGAATTAAATCATTTGTAACATATTGCAAAAGACTCACTATAATGACCCATTTATTTTTATTCTTCTTTAAGTCCACTCCCTTTGTGATCTCATTTTTTCCACTTGATTTGCTATCAAAGTTGTTTCCTCATACGAGTCCGCCCCCTGCTTGTGCAAACTCCTCAGGTGAACCATGGGCTCGCAGCTTCTCTTTGCAGCTCGGAAGAGTTGACTGAGTCGACAATCTGCCGCCCCCTTTCATGTAAACTCATGTTCTTAAGTGGGCTCCTCTTTCCGCTCAGGCTTCACAGATTGTGCGGACTCCTCTTCGTTCCAAGTATTCTCCATCCAGGACACGGTTGTGCGGACACCCCAGCTTGTGCGGACTCTCCAACTGTGAGGTTTCTCTATCCTCCCCCCCCCCCCCATTCTGCAAGTTCTACAATGCGGTCTTTTCAGCCGTACGGTTTCTCCAGGCTGTCCGCACCTTCCGCAAGATCTTGTGCGGTCTCTCCAGGTTGTCTGCACTCTCTGCAGTTTCGACTATCCGCTCTTCTTTTTTTGTGGCATTCATCTCATGGCTAACTCCTGGGACACAAGTGTTCAGACTCTTTCCTCAATTATCCCTCCTTTGGGAAGTGGTTTCTCAAAATCTCATGGTTCCTCTGGTTCCTTCTGAATTACCATTGTTCCTTTCGATGGAACCAAGTATCTCGAGTGGTCCCGCACGACACAACATGCTATCCACAGCCACCAACCCAATAGGTATATAGACGGGACCGTTGCTCAGCCTCTCAGTGCTGATCCGGGTTGGAGAAAATGGGACACCGACAATTCCCTTGTTCTCTCGTGGCTACTTCACTTCATGTCCACCTTGGTCTATCGCCGCTATATGTCGATGGACTCGACCTTTGAGATATGGACTTGGGCTCGTGAAATGTATTCATGACTTGGTAGTTCTACTCAGGTACACGAGCTCACTCGGTGTCTCCTTGAACTAAGCAAGACACTTCTTTCGTAGCAGTTTACTTCTCTGAGTTCGAACATCTCTACCAAGAGTTGGACTACTTTGAGAACTCTCCATCTTGCACTATTGATTTCCGAGCTATAAAAAACAAGAAAGACCGTTATCGTCTCCATGTTTTCCTCATGGGCCTTAATATGGAGTTTGACGCGATGTGCACTCATATTTTGGCCTTCAATATGGTCTTAGGGGATGAAGATAGTCTTATCTCAACTATGATTGCGGCTCTGATCTCCCCGCCCTTGCAGCTCAACCCTAGTGGCACTACATCCTCCCTTACAGCCCTTCTGTACTCGCAGCCCAACCCTCGGTTCCACTTCACTTCACCCTCTTCCTCAGAGCCAACCATGCCCCTTTGAAACGCCTCTACCCACAGACATGCCCCTTCAAAACTGCCACCACAACAAACTCCCAATTTCCATCCTCCCTCCAACAGTGCCAGATTTGACCTACAGTCGCTGTCAGATCCATGTATTAGCGAGTATCTTTTGTTGTGTTTCATCCTCTTTATTGAATATTGGAATATATCATATATTTTTGTGAGATCCATTTCTTTGTGTTGTTTGTTTGTTTGTTTGTTTTCTTGCTTTCCTTAAGCTCATAAGTAAAAGTTTTTGCCTAAGCCCTTCATGCGAATGCAAAGTGGAATGTATATTGTTCACTCGATTGAAATTATTGAGAACACCGTGTAACGCTACTCGCTTTATTTAATTACTACTGTTAAATTTATTTCGTCTAATTTGAATCATCCATACATCATATAGGTTTGGTTTGTGTGAGTCAACCTGACACTGCTTACATAAGTTTATATTAGTGTTAGTTCACTTCCATGGCCTACCCTGAGTCACTGTGCACGGGGCCATGGGGGCTAAATCAAAAACTCAATGTAGACGTAAATATAAATAAATATTGCAAAAAAAGTTTCAAAAAGGAAAAAAGTTGAAGACAATAAATTGAGCTTCAACGGGAAATTTCTTTGAATGGACAACATGAAAGAAGTCACCGGGGTCATCAAAATTAATGGATCTCTGACACAAAGTGTTTCCACTATAACAACAACACTCAAGCCTTTATCCCACTATAGTGGGGTCCACTATATGGATCCTTTGTCGTCATTGTGTCCTATCTTTTGTCATAATCTCACTAATTCCTAAGTACATCGTGTTTTTCCTTACAGTTTCATTCCAAGTCTTTATTGGTCTACCCCTCCCTCGTTTAACATGCCTAGTGACTAGACTCTCACAATGCCTAACAGGTGCCTCTAATGGTCTCCTTTGTAAGTGTCCAAAACATCTTAGACGAGCTTCTCGCATCTTCTAGGCAATTGGTGCTACTCCTATCTTATCCTTGATACTTTCATTCCTAATTTTATCCAATCTCGTGTGTCCACACATCCACCTAAGCATTTTCATCTCCTCAACTCCCATTTTTTGCTCATGTATACAATTCACTGCCCAACACTCAGAACCATAGAGCATCGCGGGTTAATTGCAGTACGGTAAAACTTGCCCTTAAGTTTTAGTGGTACTTTACGATCACATAAGATCCCTGACGCGCCTCTCCACTTCAACCAACCCGCTTGGATTCTATGTGTCACATCTTTATCAATATCTCCGTCTTTTTGAATTATTGATCCAAGATATTTAAAACACTCACTACGGGAAATATCGTGATCACCCAACTTAATAACGAAGTCATCTGTCCTTCTTGTACTGCTAAATTTAAGCTTCATATACTTTGTATTTGCCATGTTCAACCTAAAACCCTTCTTGTCTAAAGTATCCCTGCTCAACCTAAAAGTTTTTTCACTCTATTGTTGATAAATTTAAGATAAAAATGATATTTTGCCAAAATCTACCTTTGAAAGCACTTCACTGTGACCACACTCAATTTGTTTTCCATTACTTTCTGAACATGTCATTTTACGCTGCTTCCCCGGCCCTTTGTCTTTTATCGAAAAAGATGGCTCAGCAATGCTACATGAAGGAACCGAGAAAATATCAACCACATCAGGGCTACAAATACCAGAGAAATTGCAAGCCGTGGGCTCCTTAGTAAAATGCCCTGCATTGGATCTCCGCTTAAATTCCTCTGAACTCACATGAATCTCCAGTATAGGTAATTTATTTCCTTCCACATCTGAATGAAGCTTACTCCTGCTTGGATGATCTCCAAGATTTTTTAGAGAACATTTTGGATTGATTTGGTCATTGTCTAAAACAGCCCCACTACCGAAGTTATGTATATTCTTGGGCATGTGCCTGCTTTTACAGCCAACAATTCCACTTCTTGAGTTGTGTTGTAAATTTCTGTATTCTAGAGATGAAGCAGGGAGAGATTTGGACCTTGCGAGATTCCTAGAGAATCCATCTTTCCAACCATCCTTACTACTGATACCCAAAGGGCAAGCTTTCTTCACAACTGATGTATTTCTTGATGTCTTTGAGATCTCTTTGTCAGATAAAGCGAGCATCTCACTTAAAGTATTAGATGCTCTCAAAGAAAGGCCAATTCCCTGCAAGTGATGGCTCAGCCTCCGCTGCTCAGACAGGTGTTTTCTAGCCTCCAAGTCAACTGTTGATTGGAATGCACAAGATGGTAGGGGGATACGACACTTACCATAATCATGTACATTATCATTAGTCCAATATGAGCTTAGTGAGTTCTTTGCATCTTTAACACGTGGCATAGGTCGTGGATCATCATTCTGAGCATACATGCCATATTTTGGGACAAGTGTCTTCCTTCCAGTAGCTGAACTATTCCTCATCTGCTGTGTAACATTTTTAGCAAGTTCAGCTGTGTGCTTTGTTCTAAGTCTCATATTTTCCAACATTTGAAATTTCTGCTGATCTCTTTCTTCTTGATATAAATCCATGATTTCTTCCTTTGAAAATTTCCCATAGTTTATAACATCATATTTACTGTCCTCCACGTATTTAACTGATCGAGCAGTTCTTTCAACCTTCAGAGCATATGCCAAACCAGGTTTTAGAATAACAATCTGTGTGGGCGGGGAACTATCTTCAATGGGATCAGAAGATTTATCAGGAAGAGAACACATAGGTTCTCTAAAGGGATGACCTTTAGACTTAGCAGTATGTTTCCTCATTGGTTGCAAATCGCTGCTTTTCAGCTTAGGGTACCTCCCAACTTTTATTTCTGATCTTGAAGGTGATTCATGACTTGCCATCGGACAGTCTCTAGGAGAGGTATAGCTAGCATGTGGAGGGGGAGGAGAGTGGTCATGGTTTTGAAGATGCTTTGAGAACAAAGAGTGGGGCTCTTGAAGTAATTTTAGGAAAAGATCTTTATTGGATTCTAAAACCTCCAGTGCATCATCAAATTCCTTGGATCTCTGAAGCTTTTCATCAGTGGAGAGGCGCTTCGCATTAATGAAACTCTGCCGTATAAATGCCATGTCCATCTCACTCTTTTTTAGGTTCTCTATCTCCTTATGGCTGCCCTGGTTCTTGTGATTCTCAACTTTTGGCTCTTCTTTGACTTCAAAGACATCTTTGCATTCTTCGTGCTCATCATTCCGTGTTTGAAGCAAGCAGTTCCCATGCCCAGTGAGTTTCTGTAATTCTTTCGATGAAACCTTTTGGGAACAACTGCTCACTTCCTTCTGCGATTTAAGGAATTCAGGAGAAGGCAATGTGTCAAGACCCATAAGTCTAGCAATTACATTAGGTGAGGATCGTTTGATTTGCTTTTCAATTGACATCTCTTCAGCTAGTGTACACCGTATAGGTGCCCTGGTTTTCTTCTTAGAAGAACTGCCCTTAAAATCAATCCCAATCTGCGAACATGAGAAAGCAAAAGCACCAATATTTGATATCAGCAGACAGTGATGAGATTTGAACAGAAAGTAATGGATGCAGCTAAATGGAATGTTCAGCAGTGCAACCAAAACAAATTTAATAAGTAAATCTAACAAGCTTACAGAATCTGACTCAGCTGGTGCAACACATGAATTGGAGCCTAACTCCATCCTTGACCGCTTGATATAGTTTCTGTGTTGAAAATATCCTGAAATAAACCAGGCATCGAAAATAAAAGTAAATAAAATAACTGTGCCATTTAGGATAACAACTCATAATTAAGAGCACTTTTTGTACTTTGTTGAAAAACAATGTAAAATGACCAAATAATGTAGGCCAAATTTGAGCTCACTTTTTGTGTTATTGTTTAGTCTCACATCTTAAAATAAGATTTCCTCCCCCCTCTCTTCCTATATGTTAGAAATCACGGTGGGGCCCATTTGAGGGGGGCACGTGATATCCGACGAGGGTCCCACACGCGCCCAAGAGATTTGGTTGGGGGATGTTCTCGTCATTCGACTGCAGTCGGCCACGGATTTGGATATCACGTGCCCCCTCAAATGGGCCCCACCGTGATTTCTAACACTATATATATGTGCAAAGGCTTGTAGGTTGAAAAGATGAAAAAAATATTAAAAAAAATTATGATTTTATTTCTCTTTTTTTTGTATTTTCCACATGGTATAAGAGGATAATCGATCCTAAACAGTTGCTTTCTCTTCCGCATGCAGTTTTGTTTTTTTTTTCCGCGTTTTGGTGGTCCAGCGGCTAAATTTTTACTTAACCGCATACCCCCTCCCCTTCTTCTTCCTCGTGTTGCCAGTCTATCTCGATGCTTTTATAGAATTCAGCCGCTGTCTGCCTGGGATCCACTGCTTGGTGCCTATAGCGGTCTCTCTTGTCGTGTTTCCCGCACAACTCTAAACACAACATCTGCTCGTCGGATCGTCCGCCTCCTGCTTGCTTGTCGTTATGTGATTGCTCGCATCTGATCGCCTGATCGCATGACCGCCAGATCGCATTTTCCAGCTCGCATGCCCGCCTGATCGCAACTCGTCCTCCTGATCGCAGCCGGGGTGGTCGCTGCTCCCAGTTGTAGTTCCAGCTTGCCTGCTCACCGCCGATAGCTGCAGCTGCTGACAATCTCGCCTTACCTCTAAAAGCTTGTGCAACCACTTTCATTTGCGCTATCTCTCCTGTTCGTTGTTTTCCTGTGCGATCTCTCCCGCCGAGCTCCGTTCTCGTGCTCGCTGGGTTGTTCCGTTCTTCTCACAGACCTCTGCTTCCCTCTGCCTATTGCTCGTGTCAACGGGATCTCTTCGCCAGACAGCTTAAGCCACCACACCCTCTCTTTTAATCGTGAAATTTGTCTTTAACCAGCTCCATGCCGGCTTCTACTATGGTTGGATCTTCTCCAATGACTCCCTGTCGGCTTCATCTATGGTTGGATCTTCTCCAATGACTGAACATGATACCCTGTTTCTTTCGACCCTACTCGAGCAGTCACCTCGGTCTTAACGGTCACCTCCATCCGTGGTTACATCCATCTCAGTGGTCACGTCCATCTTCGCGGTCACATCCATCTCAACAGTCGCCTTCATCTCACTTCTCTGCCATCCTCTTGTGGAGGCCGCACCTCTTCTCGGGGTAGAGGTCGACACAGTCGTGCTCCTCTTAAGCGTACTTACTGTGGCAGTGATGGTCATCTCAAAGCCACTTGTTACCGTACGGGCGGCATGCCTCCCGCACCGCTTGCCTCTATTGCAGCCCAAACTCCGAACGACATTCAAACTGACATTGATGTCTTGCGTAACCAACTCCAGCAACTTCAAAGGATGAGCAGTCGTTCCTCCGACTCTGTTGTGAATATTTCAGATGGAGGTATCTTCTGTCTAGCCAACAGTTCATCTTGGATTATGAATTTCGGAGGAACACACCATATTACCAAGACAAAACCTTCTAAATATTTGGCCATGAGCATCCCAAGTTCATTACTGTTGTCAATGAGGACACTACCCCAATCTCTGTATCAACCGATGTCACTCTTACTCCCTCCATCACTCATCGCTTGGCTCTTCATGTTCCGAGCTCTACTTTCAATCTCCTCTCTACTAGCCGTCTCACTCAAGAACTTGAATGTCATGTAACTTTCCCTTCCACCTTTTTTGTTGTGCGTGATCTAAAGACGCGGACTGTAATTGGTAAAGGGCAACTGTCGAATGTGCTCTACATCCTGAACCCCCACGGCCCCACCCCACAATTCCCTCCTCTATTAGCTCTGTTGAGTGGCACCGACATCTTAGACATGCACCTCTTTGCATCCTCATGAAAGCTCTCCCAGATTTGGCCCTCAATGACTTCACATACGAGTCTTGTATTTACGGCAACCAACATCGTTCTACTTTTTCACCTCATTTTGCTCGGAGTGATACTCCCTTTGTTTTAGTTTATTTAGATATTTGGGCACCCTATAAAACAGCAAGTGTTTCTGATTATCGTTATTTCATTACCTTCATTGATGATTACTCTCATATGACATGAATGTATTTACCTCATGATCGCTCTGAACTAACTCGTGTATTTTGTGTCTTTATTAATGAAACAAGCAACAAGTTTTCAACTATCATTAAAACTCTCTGAACCGGCAATGCCCGTGAATACACAAGTCATGCGTGTACAAACTTGTGTACTGAGTTTGGGATCATCCATCAAACCTTTTGTGGGTACACCCATCAACAAAATGGTGCCACAGGATGCAAGAATCATCACTGATGCAACCTGCATCACATCTTCGCGCATCTTTGTTTAATTGTTATTTCCCGCATTTTTTCGTAGCGCAAGTCTTCGCGCACATTTATTTATCATGCATATACTTGTTTGTATTATTTCACGCACATCGCCCACACTCATTATGACGGCTTATTGGGGTGATCATCTAATGAGTTCCTGAATAAAAAAAATTTGTCAAATTAGGCCACATGTTGATTAAGGCAAGCACTCAAAAAGGACTTATTAAAATAAACATATAAAATTTTATTTTCATCACTAATTTATACCGTGAAAATCATAAATGATAACATACTTTAATATTTGGAATCCTGTTGAAAATATCTCAAGTCTTAGAAATCAAATATAATATTTCCTTACAATATGATGCAGAACAGAGACAAGTACTTGCAGTGGAGGACGAGTTTTGGGTCTGTTTGAGACTGATTTGTGACTTTCCATATATAGTGCGCCCAGATCAATGATGGGATTCCGTGGATGCAACCGGATTCACGTTGCGAATCGATTTCATATATTAGTTTATTATATTTGCATTTGTTTTGATGTATTTGGGTGGCCCCATCTTCGGCCAATCATAGCCGTCGATGGTGGAATGTCATAGCCTCATTTTATTACAAATAAATCATGTAAGGCCTGATTATTGACATTGCATAATTTGGTGAAAAATATTCCCGGATTCTGGTGATCCCGCCACGGTGACGACTCCGTAGAACCCTAGGTGACGAGTGTGTATCTCCTTCCACAAGTTTTGCCCTAACCCTAGGCCTCATTTCCCACCCCCTAAAACCCCTGGCCGCCGCCTCCCAGCCCTACGAAATCAAGCCGCAGTCCGGCTATGCTGAAGTCTTGTTTCCCTATCGAACAGTTGATAAATGTTTAATGAAATTAACTGTGTTATTCCAATAGTTTTCCTCTCCCTAGTTTACCGCCGGCCAGCAGCTGTTCAGCTGCTCCCAAGGCCTCGAACCGCCGGCTGGCCACAACATCAATACCCTTCAGCCTACCTTACCTCCAGCAAACCTCCAACCCTCCTATTTTCCCCAGCCGAGACACCAACCGCTGCACTTGGTCCCTTCGAACGACCCACCTACAGTCGCCGCCCAGTCCTTTACCCCAACCGCAGCTCCTCCCTCCACAGCCCAAAACCGCACCCCCACCCACTCCCTCTTCGTGGGACCATCTCCAATCATCCACTATATCCAGGTCATTTTAGATCTGGATTTTGGCAGCCCCAACCCGCCATTTCCCCTCACCCGCTCCTCATCCCCTAGCCTGGATCCACTCTTAAACATCGGATCCATCCATCCCTCGCCCGAATCTTGTTGGAAACGTGTATGGGTTCCTGCTACCTCGAAAAATCTCTAAGTACTCGGCGAGACCAACTTTGCAAGACCTCCAAGTCGCGCGGCTAGACCCCGGCGAGACCGCTACAAACCGCGCGGCCTCAAACCTCCTGGGCGAGTACCAAACCGCGCGGGCTCCTTCCCATCTATAGGCGAGTACCTCCTCTCGCGAGCGAGCTCCCACCACCACTCGCGAACACAACCAGGCGAGATCGCCTTCACCACCTCGCGCCCAAACCACCAGGCGAGCCTGCACCCCACTCGCGGTCCGCCTACTCGAGACCGGCTCCCGCGCGCGCCACCTGCGAGAGCTACACCAACTCTGCGAGCTCCCCCCTTGGCGAGATCACTCGAAACGCGAGTCACACAAAACCCGCGAGCTCCTTCTCTCGCTGCGCGCTCACCAAACCGCGCGGCTTCCACTTCTATTCGCCCGGTCAAAACTCAACTCGCCCGACTAGCCTTCTAACCGCCCGGACAGAAACAATACTCCAGCGCTGCTGCGCTCCTCTCTCTCACTAAAACAAAAATATGGGAGCTTCTCTCACTAATTTTGTCAATCTTCAAACATGTACAAGGGCGCCTTTATATAGGCAAAAAGGAAAACAAGAAAAACTCTCTCATCATAAATACACAACTTCTCACCTACCAAATTAATGCAACCTCTCATCTACCCATTTAAAACAAACATAAAAGAAATGCCAACTCCAATACTGGTGGGGCCCGGTCACCATAATAACTCCAGCAAACTCCCCCTCAAACTTGGCAGCACATGCCGAGTTTGCCTTTGAGCTTCAGGAACGTGTCCACCTTCAATGCCTTGGTGAAGATGTCCGCGACTTGCTCTCCGGTCGGGCAATACACCACTTCCACGGTCTTCTGCTCCACTTGTTCACGGAGGAAATGATACCTCGTCTCGATGTGCTTACTCCTCCCGTGCAGCACCGGGTTCTTCGCTAGCTGGATGGCCGACATGTTGTCAACATACATTGTCATAGGCCCATCCTGCGGATGATGTAGTTCCTCCATGATGTTCCTCAGCCAGATCGCCTGGCAGGTACAGGCCGCTGCTGCTATGTACTCCGCTTCGCATGAAGACAAGGCAATCGTCGCCTGTTTCTTCGAACTCCATGAGAACACTCCCGTTCCCACATGAAAAGCATACCCGGAAGTACTCTTCCGGTCATTTACATCACCTCCATAATCGCTGTCTGAATACCCGACTAGCTTCAGCTCTTCACCAGTAGAGTACCTCAGGCCGTGGTCTCGAGTCCCATTCACATACCTCAGGATCCTCTTCGCTGCTGTGAAGTGGTCCTGCTTGGGCTCCTCCATGTGCCTGCTTACTACCCCGACCGCATACATGATGTCCGGCCTAGTGAAAGTCAAGTACCTTAGACTTTCGACCAGGCTCTTGAACATAGTTGGGTCCACCGCTCCTTCCTTCGAGTCCTTGCTCAACTTCAGTCCTGGGTCGGCGGGAGTAGAAATGGGCTTGCTGTTCTCCATCCTGAACTTCTTCAGGATCTCCTCTGCGTACTTCTTTTGTGAAATGAAGATCCCATCTTCACTCTGCTTTACCTCCACTCCCAGAAAATAGTTGAGCTCTCCCAGGTCCGTCATCTCGAACTCCTTCTTCATGGTTCTCTTGAATTCTTCAAACATTACGGGGCTGTTGCCGGTGAAGATCATGTCGTCTACATATAGACATATGATCATCATGTCTCCACCCTTCTCCACCTTGGTGTACAAAGCGTACTCATAGGGGCACTTCTTGTAACCGTGCTTCTGGAGGTAGGCATCAATCCTCCCATTCCAGGCGCGAGCCCCCTGCTTCAAACCATATAGGGCCTTGTCCAGCTTGCACACTTTCTTCTCTTGTCCCTTCACGACGTATCCTGGAGGTTGTTCGATGTACACATCCTCTTCTAGGTAACCATTCAGGTAGGCAGAGACCACGTCCATCTGCATGATCTTCCACCCATGATGCGCTGCCAGTGCGATGATCATCCTGATAGTGTCGATTCTCGCCACTGGGGCAAAAACTTCATCATAGTCCACCCCTTGGACTTGCCGGTACCCCTTCACGACTAGTCGCGCCTTATGCTTCTCCACGCCCCCATCTTTGTTTTTCTTCACCTTATAGACCCATTTCACCCGAGGGGTTTTTGGCCTACAGGTGGATCCACCAGCTTCCAGGTGTCGTTCTTCTTAATGGAGGCTATCTCCACATCCATAGCACTCCTCCAAGTTTTCTCTTTGGCTGCTTCCTCATAAGAGTATGGCTCAACATCTGCTAAAAGACAATATAAAGAAAAATTGTTAGCGGTTGGTGCCGTCTCCTCGTAGATCTCCTCCAACCTCCTCATCCGAGGTTGAGGACGATCCTCCTTGCTCCCGCTGGTACTTGCTCTACTGGAACCACCTTTACTAGTGCTTGCTCCACTAGAGTAGGGAGTGAGAGCTCCCCCTGGCTCCCTGCTGGGTGGTGATGGTGGCTCAGCTCCTCCCATCTCAGCCTCTGCTTCCTGACCATCCTCTTCTTCATCATCCTCGAAGAACATTCCTTTGATCCCTCTCGTTGCTTCATCCCAGCTCCAGCTACTTCCTTCTTCAAACACCACATCTCGTGAGATAATGGCCTTCTCCGTCTCCGGGTTGTACAACTTGTAAGCCTTGCTCGCAGGAGCGTAGCCTACAAAAATGCACTTCTCACTTCTATCGTCCAGCTTCCTCCTCCTCTGGTCCGGGATGTGAGCATAAGCTACACACCCGAAGACTCTCAGGTGCTTCACACTGGGCTTCCTCCCACACCAAGCTTCGAATGGAGTCTTGAACTTCACACTCTTGGTTGGGCAACGGTTTAACAAGTACACCGCTACCTGTACTGCTTCCGCCCAGTACTTCTTTGGCAACCCCTTGCCCTTCACCATGCTCCTCGCCATGTTCATAATGGTTAGGTTCTTCCTTTCCGCCACTCCGTTTTGTTGAGGCGAGTACGCCGCCGTCAGCTGGTGTGAGATCCCCCATTCTCTGCAGTAGTCATCAAACAGCTTAGAGGTGTACTCCCCTCCTCTATCTGTCCGGAGCACCTTCAGTGGTTGCCCAACTTCCTTCTCAGCCATCGCCTTGAACTCTTGGAACTTGTCCAGAGCTTCTGCCTTCTCCTTCAGAAAGTATACCCAACACTTCCTACTGAAGTCGTCGGTGAACGTGATGTAGTATCTGCTTCCACCTATTGAAGTAGTCTCAAACGGACCAGCGATGTCCGAGTGAACTAACTCCAATGACCTTGTTGCTCTCCGGGACTTGCCACCCTCGAAAGTTTCTCTCCTATGCTTCCCCTTCGTGCATGCCTCACAGACCCTTTGAGGAGGTGTGATCATAGGCAGCCCTTCCACCATCTTAGATCCAGACAACAGCTTCAGGCCTGTGAACCCCAGATGCCCCATCCGGTGGTGCCACAGCCAAGCTTCCTCCTCTTCTCCTGTCTTCGCAAGACATGCCGTCTCCTTGGCATCCAAACTTAGAGGGAAGAGGCGGTTCGTCGCCATCTTCACTCTTACCACCTCTCTTCCTTGGCTATCCTTCATCGCTAAGGTGCTATCCCTCAACAGGACGCGATAGCCCTTTTCCACCAGCTGTCCAAGACTTAGGATGTTACTCCTTAAGCCCGGTACATAGAAGACGTCGTTGATGAGCACCTCCTTCCCATTCATCGTCACCGCGATCACTCCTCTTCCTTCCACAGAGATCTTCGAGGCGTCGCCAAAACTGACATCTCCTCCATTCGGCTCAAGGCTGGTGAATAGCTCCTTATCACCACACATGTGGTTACTTGCTCCAGTATCTAGGTACCATACTCCATTCCTCCCTCCTGCAGCGCCTTGGATAGTAAGGAATATCATCGGGTCTCCACCCGTGTTGCTAGCCTCCGCATAGTGGTTGGCTTCACCACCTTTCCTGGGAGCCCAGCAGTCGTAACTCATATGTCCAAACTTGTTACAGTTGTAACATTGAGTTTGGGACATATCTCTTCCTCCTCTTTGACTTCTTCCCTGGTCTCTTCCCTGTCCTCTGCCTTGACCTCTGCCTTGGCCTCTTCCTCTACCTCCTGCATCTTGCCTCCAACCATGATGTTGCTCTACCGCTCCCTGGTTGAACTGATTTCTTCCAAAGTCTCTTCCACCTCTTCCTCCTCTACCTCTGCCTTGGTAGCCTCGACCACGCTGACCTCCTCCTCTTCCTGAACTCTCTCCAAAATTGAGTTGAGTCTGAAGTGCTTTCCCCAAGCCACTCGACTCCTCCTCATCTTGCACCATCCGATACTCATGTGCTTGTAGCGAACCTATCAGTTCATCCGCCGTCATCACTGTGAGGTCCTTCGATTCTTCGATGGCCACCACCACGTGTCGGAACTTCTTAGACATAGAACGCAGGAGCTTCTCCATGAAGCTGACCTCGTCTATCGTCTCCTCGTTTCTCTTCATCTCATTTGTGATCGTCCGCAGACGGGTCACATAGTCGCCAACCTTCTCTGAACCCTGCATCTTCATCACTTCATATTGAGCTCGAAGGGACTGCAGCTTCACCTTCTTTGCCTTATCGACTCCCTGCATGGAGCGTTGTAAAATCTCCCATGCCTCCTTCGAAGTCTCGGCGTCCGAGATCTTCTCAAACGTAGCTTCATCCACCCCTTGGTACAAGATGAACAATGCCTTCTTGTCCTTCTTAGCTTCTCTCAGTGCTGTCCTTTGTGCGTTCGTCAACGCGGCTTCTGCTCCAGCAGTCAGCACCTCCACACCATCCTCTACTACCTCCCACAACTCCTTGGAGGCTAGTAGTACCTTCATCTGGATGCTCCAGTTCCCATAGTTGGTCTTCGTCAACTTGGGAACTTGCCCCGGCACGGCACCTCCAAACTCCATCTCTCCCCTACTTCAAATCTTCCGAGGGTCCGAACCTCGCTTTGATACCACTTGTTGGAAACGTGTATGGGTTCCTGCTACCTCGAAAAAAATCTCTAAATACTCGGCGAGACCAACTTTGCAAGACCTCCAAGTCGCGCGGCTAGACCCCGGCGAGACCGCTACAAACCGCGCGGCCTCAAACCTCCTGGGCGAGTACCAAACCGCGCGGGCTCCTTCCCATCTATAGGCGAGTACCTCCTCTCGCGAGCGAGCTCCCACCACCACTCGCGAACACAACCAGGCGAGATCGCCTTCACCACCTCGCGCCCAAACCACCAGGCGAGCCTGCACCCCACTCGCGGTCCGCCTACTCGAGACCGGCTCCCGCGCGCGCCACCTGCGAGAGCTACACCAACCCTGCGAGCTCCCCCCTTGGCGAGATCACTCGAAACGCGAGTCACACAAAACCCGCGAGCTCCTTCTCTCGCTGCGCGCTCACCAGACCGCGCGGCTTCCACTTCTATTCGCCCGGTCAAAACTCAACTCGCCCGGCTAGCCTTCTAACCGCCCGGACAGAAACAATACTCCAGCGCTGCTGCGCTCCTCTCTCTCACTAAAACAAAATATGGGAGCTTCTCTCACTAATTTTGTCAATCTTCAAACATGTACAAGGGCGCCTTTATATAGGCAAAAAGGAAAACAAGAAAAACTCTCTCATCATAAATACACAACTTCTCACCTACCAAATTAATGCAACCTCTCATCTACCCATTTAAAACAAACATAAAAGAAATGCCAACTCCAATACTGGTGGGGCCCGGTCACCATAATAACTCCAGCAAATCTATCCATACGTGACCAGGTTTATCCATTTCCGGTCTGATTCCACCGTCCACCGTCGAAGACAGCCACCTACGTCATTTTCCACGCCCCGGTTCCAGCTCGGATCGTCGTCCACGTATCTCCGACTCCAGATTCTACAGTGCTTTGGTCAGCTCACTATTTGGTGAGATTTCGTTGTATTGGTTTATTATTTTCAGCATTTATTTATTGAGTAGGACATTTTATATTTGCTTGGAGAAACATTATCGTTGAATTTTGCTCTAGATTATTATTGTGATTTGCAGGGTCTATTCGTCGCATGCTCTTGTTTTGGCCCTACACGCGGAGGAAAGTCTAAGCTTGTTTCGCCCTAATTAATTATTTTGCCTTGTTGTAAATTTGTTTGTGTGAGATGTTGAAATTTATCATCTAATTTGATTCACGCCGTCGGATTTGCATAGCATGTAGGGTTAGCTCACCGATTACCAGCCGCCTATAGATTCGCTCTGCATCAATTGGTATCAGAGGGAGGTTACGCGCTCTTTTGATACGCAACAGTAGAGTCTATAGGTTTTTTTCATTATGTCTAAGTGTCACAATTATTCCTCTCCTCACTTTGGAGGTCTCGAGTCCACTTGCACCCGCTTTCACAGAGCCCCGTCAAGGAGACCCTCGTGTTGCTACGACGATTATTCTTGATTGCAGCACACCACTTTTAGAGATCGCGTTGACCCACCAACACGACCCCACTACACTAGAGACGATCAGTATGATGATTATCGTCGTCATATCCTTGCACGTGACCGGATCGTGTTGATCCATCGACTCGACTCGATTACCTTAGAGATGACTATTATGAGGATTGTTGCTTTGAAAGAGATCTTGAGAGTCAGTTTCATACTGTTACCCCTATTTTTGACGGCTCATCGAATCCCGAGTATTTCAATTATTGGTTTGCGGATATGCAGTATTATCTCGATCATTTTGAGTTATTTGGTGAGCGTCACGTCAAGTTTGCGAAACTTAGCCTTTTAAATCAGACGATGACATATTGGTCTAGTGTTGAGAGGACCCGCGAGCGAGACCGTCTACATTATATCACTAGTTGGGTGGACATGAAGCGTACATTGTGTCAGAGGTATTTGTCTTCGCCGTATCGGAGTCACTTGTTCGACCAATTATTTTCCCTTCAGCAAGGATCCATGTATGTCGCTGAGTGCAGGGACCATTTTGATGAGTTAGTGGTGAAGAGTGATAACCGTGAGGACCCAGTCATGGCCATTTCCCAATTTCGGTATGGACTTCGGTCTGACATACGTACTAAGGTAGTTTATCATAACTCGAAGTCCCACGAGCAGACATATCAGCTCGCCCTTCGCTATGAACAGTCTTTGAGATCCGCAAAAGCTGATCGATGGGATTCTCACCTTGACTTCCGCAGTACGAGCTTCTCCCACACCGAGGTCACCACTTTGCCTGTCATTGTTCTGTCGGATATGATTGAAATGATACCTGATACGGATTGCTCTTACCCCAGTGAGGTGCTTATCCTAGTGAGTGGTCTCTCTTATTTTTGACGCTACTCTAGTGACCCTAACTGAGAGTGAGACTGAGCGATCTATTGAGTATGTAGTGTTGTGTCCCTCACCCAGACCTCTTCTACTGTCATGCACTGGGTTAGTTAGCACCTCAACCACAGACCCAATTCTTGACACTGCACCGACGGACCCATTCTTGAATGTAGGTTTGTGTCGCCCTCCCATTATCATTGCTCTGAGTCACATCACGACCGAGAGCACAGATCCAGTCCACTCACAGTTTTTCGACGCCATCTGTCGCGGGAAGCTCACTTCCATCCCCTGCGTCCACTGTTGAAACCCTCACCGACACACTTTTGGCCACGAAGCACCCCACAACTGCCGACAACCAGTCTTTCACAACATTTTCGTCCACTGTTGTAGCTTTCCAGTCTGAGATCTCTCATTTCAGAGCCCCTCCACTGTCCATATCCAATCCAGAGGATGTTGGTATGACTCCCACTACATTTCACGCCTTGTCTACTCTTAGTCCACTTGTCATGAATGCTTGTGGATGTCTAATAATTTTCAGAGCTTGTTTGCCCGACTTTAACCATAATCATATTTGTCGTTAATTTGGTATCACTTTGTCGTTTATCTTTATTGAGAAGCTTGTGGATGAATTAGCTATATTGTTGAGTGCAGACAAATGTTAGTCACTTTATGCGGGTTTGCAAATCCTTGACTAATTTTTCGCTTGTCATAGCTCAGGACGTCTTATTACGCTGCATACTTCTAAACGGACCACAAAAATTATCATTTAAAGGCTTCGTTTGGCGCGGTGGTGGCAGTAGTGAACGCGGTGGTTGTGAACCTTCGTTCGTGAACGCCCGATCTCACCTAAAAAAATTCATGCATTTTATGCTCAAAACTAGTTTATTTTCTTGGTAGCGGTCATAACCTTTGTTTATCCAAACGTACATTCTATAATAATTTCGTATTTGATCAAACTTATCAGAGAAAATAAATTGCGCTAAACGAAGCCAAAAGCAATTTCAGATTTTAGTTTACATCATTAAGGGGAGCGTTTTGGGTCCTAGGAATGGTAATTGAAAGGAGAGGAATGCTCATTTGAAGTGGGGAAGGGTAATAGGATTGCTAGGAGAGGTAGCTTGCCGGGATTTTTTAATGCATTCAGCCTGGACAGGTTGCATACATGACCAGGAGGCAGTACAGGCTTGGGCAGTGACTGTTTTCAACAATGGGTAAATTTCATGGAGAGGAGGGCTTCTGGAGAGTGGCCCGTGGGTTTAATGGTGCAGGGACTGAAGAAGAAAGGGGTGGTGAAGGAATGCAGATTGGGTGTCAGTGTGCTGAGAAGGGGGATCCAGCTAGGAGTGCTGGGAAGGGAAAAACTGACGGTTGCTGTTCTAAATGAACATTTACAGCCACGCGTGGGAAGCTATTTTTGGTTATAGGAAGTTATGATGTAATTTTGTGGTGGGGGAGGTGGTCATGAGTGGTGGGAGTGGTCATGAGGTAGTTATGGAAGAGATGATAGTTATCTTAGCTTCGATACCAGGGTCCACGGAATCGGCACCGTAGGATGACCGCGAGAGCCCGTCCAAAAACTGCGATGCCTGAAAATTAGCTCATACATCCGTATTTATAGACTTATAACTCATTACGGACGGCTATGATGATCCTAAACATAAAACTCCTAAATTTACATTAAATAAAAATACAAATAATACATAAAATATGTTGACTCGCATTATCCATCTGACGATCCTAACTAAGCCTCCGTGCAAGTAGACTAGGGTGGACTGCACACGACAAGGCGACGGGTTGAGTAAGCGCACCAAGACCAAATCTCTGTAGAGGTTCTTTCTCCGGTGGTGGTGGGTCGTCCGACGGCAACAAAGGTTTATTTTGGCATGAACTTTGTGCATCCGTTTTATGGATTGTAATAAAGTTCACATTACTCTCTTGCAGATTTTTGTAGTCCGAGATCTTCTGCAATGTACTTTTTGATCTTATATTTGAATACTATAGTTTTATTGTGATATAATTATGCAAAATAAGTGTTATCTTGTGATTACACTTCCGCGTGAAAATCCCAACACAGTCACTTGAATCTTCTGTGATAGCTGCTTCTTTCTTAGAATAAAAGATAAAGGCTCTGTTTGGGAGGACTTATTTTCACCGGCCAAGCAGTTACGACCGCATGAACCAGACCTTAATCGGGACTAGCTAAGTGAAGAACTGAAATATGTTTGACAATTTCATCATACTACTTAATCAATTGTATCTACCCAAAATTTTGTCAGCATTAAAGGAGCAAAACATGAAGGAGTCAAAAAGATTCAGTAAGGAAAAATTCTGGTAATAAATGACAAACAACAAGAACACTGACTGTGAAAGCTTAACGAAATTTCATCAATAATTCCATTCACGGAGCTCAAATTCAAAGAAGGGAAAATCAACAAAATCCCACCACTCCATCATCCTGAAACCCTGGAATGGTCAACACTACCAAAAAAATGAAGAAACGAGGAGTAAGCCGACGCATACCTTCAGCATCCACGGGCTCGTATGAGAGCAGATGACAGCCGGCGGTAGACCTTTGATCGGAGGTCCCGCGAGACCTCTCCCGGCTCCGTGATCTGTGCATTCCTCTCCGGCGGAAAATCCGGAAACCCTAACGAGAAAAAGATGCAGAGAGGTCGTCACGCTGCTCTAACAAGGACTGGTGCTGGAGATCAGAACCGTATCTCCACGAAGACCGAACCTGAGACGATGCTAGAGAATTGCAAGGGTTTCATGATCTGGATTCGTAGAAACGGGAAGAGCTCCAGAGATGAAACCAGCAGTGAGCACTGGCGACGACGAACACGGAGCGACGCATTGAATGGTAGAAATTCCTGCAATAAGTGAGCAGAAGGACTGTCTCTCTCTCTCTCTGTCTCTCTCTCTCTCTCTCTCTCTCTCTCTCTCTCTCTCTCTCTCTCTCTGTCTCTCTCTCTCTCTCTCTGATTTCGAAACGACGAAGTGGAGGTTATTTTTTGATGTTTGCTACTCTGGTTTGGTTATTTAGAGCCGAGGAGCGTAAACTTATTTATATTTACTTGATAAATAACTGAATAATACGGCAGTATTGTTAGATAATATGACAGTATTATCTTTTGCATTACTTGGTGAAAACGCTACTTCTAAGCTGGAGGAGAGAGGTGGGGGTCGAAACGGAACCAATCGGGGCCGTTTCCTCTTTGTTGCGGGTTCAAACGGAGCAAACGCCCCGCCGGCTGTTTGTTTTCCCGCCGGCCGGCGGCGTTTGCTCCAAAGTCCAAACGGAGGTGGCGAAACGCCGAACCAAACGAAACCTTAGTATAAAAATATTTATGATAGAGCTATTCGTGGTGATAATTATGGCTCCTGGAGGATTTTTTTTGCGTATACGACTTATATTTTTTCGTTCGAGAGTAAATATAATCAAATGATCACGATTTTAACGGTGTAAATTTTGTTGCGCCGTAGTATGATCATTTTTTAATATGACCGTATTTAAGAAAAATTGTGGTATACTTCAGCGAAAGATCTACATCATTGAAACAGATCATATGATTGTATTTGCTCACGCAGGAGCGAAAAAAGGTTCATATCATTACTTGATAAATAACAGAATAATACCGCAGTATTGTTAGATAATATGGCAGTATTATCTTTTGAATTTCTTGGGTGGAAACCCTACTTTGAAATCGGAGGGGGAGAAGTGGGGGTCGAAACGGAGCGAATCGGGGCCGTTTCCTCCTTGTGTGCAAACGGAGCAAACGCCCTGCTGGCCGTTTGTTTTCCCGCCGGCCGGCGGCCGAACCAAACGAAGCCTTGTATAAAAATATTTACGGAAGAGCTATTTGTGGTGATAATTATGGCTCCCGGAGGATTTTTTTGCGTATAAGAACTTTTTTTTTTCGTGCGAGAGTAAATATAGTCAAATGATCACGATTTCAACGGTGTAGATTTTGTTGCGTCATAGTAAAATCATTTTTTAATACGACCGTATTTAAGAAATATTGTAATATATTTCAGCGAAAGATCTACATCTTTTAAACGGATCATATGATTGTATTTGCTCACGCAAGAGCGAAAATATGTGCATATATATACCCAAAAAAATCCATTTGGCATAGTGTTTTTACTTTGATGAGTTTAGACAAAATATTACGATCCTCGAACATAGGTTCAGCATTGACAACAATTATGAGGGCCACCAAGAAAAAAATGTACTTTTGAATATAAAATAGTTAATAATTTAATATTCCTTTTAAATTTTAATAACAGTAATTAGGTGGAATTTATAAAGTGAGGCACAAAGTAAATGCACTGCACCGTGCAGTGCGTGAGATCTGACGGGTGCGAGTGCAAGTCAGCTCGCGCCGAGATCCGTGCACGCTTTGATCTCTCGCGCACGGATTTGAGATATGTGCGCTGAGATGTGCACGCATCTCAACGCACTCGCATCCATTAGATTGCACGTTACGGTAAAGTGCAGCGAATCTCGTCCGTCTGATTTCCTGCACTTTACCTCCCCCAGACCCCACAAAGTAGTAGACTTCGATAAAATTAGAGCAATGTTATATGCATGCCACTTTTGATTTTTTGCAGGCCACAGATATATGCAGGCCAAATAATTATTCATGCAGGCCAAATTTCACATATGCAGGCCAAATTCAAAATTCAAAAATCAATCTCATTTCTTTTATAATCAATCAAATCAAATAGAATAATTTTATCATACAACTAAGCACATCAAATCACCTATAACAACTCAAATCAAAACTTGGTGTTAAACATGTTTATCAAAAGTTAAATACTTATAGTCTCAATTAAAACATCAAAATAAACAACCTAGGTCAATCCACATTTACCGAGAAGACAAAAGAAATTACAAAATTATGTTTGAGAATAGCATGGTGCACTGTTATAACATTAATCATGAAGCAGGAAATGATCCACTGTTGCAACAAAAAACACTGAGGGTAGCAGCAAAAAATGTGAATTAAACCTGCAAATAAAAGTGATAATCCTAGTTAATGACCAAAAATCATACACTAAGAACATTAACAAAATTGATAATATGCATGCATGAAGAATGAAGAGCAGATTTGGTTGGGGCATTCAATCGAACACCTTGTCGACAACAATCATTCCCAACATTGCCCAAAGTTGGTTGGAGCATGAAGAATGAAGAATGAAATTTGTTGCATGTTTAATTAGGATTAGCTGGGGATGAGGTGTGAGAGAATCAACGGCATACCGAGCAGAGGAGCCGACGGTGGGCGAAGGAGCTGACGGCGGCGGAGAAGCCAACGGCGGACGGAGGAGCCGACGACGGCGGAGAAGCCAACGGCGGACGGAGGAGCCGACGACGGCGGAGAAGCCAACTACGGGTGGAGGAGATGACGGCGGGCGGAGGAGCCGACGACGAGCGGCGCAACAGAGAGGGCGAGTTCAGAGCAGCACAAGATAGGTTAGGGTTCCAGGACTGCGAGTTGTGGTGTTGGGAATGGGCTGGCCTACAGGTAAAAATGAGAATAAGAAAGTATTATTTTGAAAACATGGCCTGCGAATAGCCTAAAGGGGACTGCGTTTAACAACGTTCTAAAATTAATGATGGATTATAGTACACAATTACTATATGCAGTCCATATTTTGGCGAAATATTATGAGAAATATTAAATATTTGGCGAAGGGTATTATTGATATTGCATAATGTGCTTCTGAATAGTCTTTCAGGCTACTGTTTTCTTGTCTTTTTCGAGCAGGCTATTAATTTAAAAGTTTTAACCAACAGTTATTTTAAGTATTTAACTTTTAACTGTAATATATGTTAATTGATTTCTGTTATGTGTAGATATCACAATTTCATAATTTTTAATGTGCGGGTCAAGTTTTTATGTCTTCATATTTTTCAATGATTTTTTAATTTGACGTGCATTTATTATCTCATTGCATATGGTCGAAATGACTTGCATATAACAGCACCTTTTTGATTATGTACGTGATTTTTTTAAGGTCGCCTATGTCAAGATTATTAAATTTTAAATACAAATTATGTGTTCCCCAAAATTTTTTCATTTTTTATTATCATATTATTTAGCATGGATTCCCCAAAAGTTTTAAAGTGGTCCGATTGAACCAACGAGATCACAACTTTGTTATTCTCGCCGAGACAATTCGGAAGTGCCCAATTTTGCGGGATTACAAATCCGTTTGGCCCATCAAATAGTCCATTAAGAAACAGTAAAAGAAGTAAAGAACTGACCCGAACCAATCAGGCATGACACGACCCGAATCGATCTGGCATGACACAACTCGAACCGAACATACCTGGGCCGGTCATCCCTTTCTCACGAGTGGGCACACTAGCCCTAGTGTGAGGTTGTGGGAGGGGTGGGGGCCCTCTTCGCCGCCCTCATTGTCTCCACCGGCCATCAAGCCGCCTATGGAGGTGTTCCCAAGGCCGATAGGGGCCCCCAAGCTCCCCTTCTTCTCCTTAATGGAGTTTTAGATTTGAAACTTCAAAAATATACTAATTAACTCCTCTACAAAATTCCATTACGACAATGAGATCGGTTTGATCTCGGAAATTGTATAGGCTATTCAATCAAAGATTTTGGAGGAATTTTGGCAAGGTGGTCATTTCACTCAAACACACCTTTCGTTGGTGATTGTCGGAGCTTTAAACGTTCCATCGATAAATCGCCGTCATCATGCACTCATGACGATGAGCTGAAGTATCCATGGAGTTTTCATCAAGTCCGGATCAACCCCAAGGTAAAGTCGTTTGATCTTTAAAATTGATGATTTAAGTGACATAAGCCGAGCATTTCTATTCTTCCGCCAAATAATTAAAAGGGCTAAATTTCTTTTGCGTCCCTCATGAAATCAATGAAAAGCCCACAAGCATTCTTGTGTGTAGCTCTCCCAGGAGCACTCGTACGAACATGCTGCTTCAGTGTGTGTGTTGAGATTATGACACATCATCGCCAATCTCGGACCGTCAGGATCGCGCCACGTCATCGATCTGTGGGAGACCACAATTCCTAATATGGGCTAAACTTATTTAGGAATATTATTTAGGAAGATCATTAATAAGAGGATATATAATTATTCGATTATGACACGTCGTCAATCCGTGTGCCTCCATAATTCCTAATTTTGAAGGAGTCCTATATTTGGAATATCTTTATGAGGAGGAATAAGGCAATCTCTTAAATAGGAGATCATCTTCCTAATTTGATATTTGATCTTGATCATATAAATAGGAGCCCGCCCTAGCCGTTTCATTCAAGCAATAAGAGAGAATCCAGAAGATCATTCAGCACTAGTGAGAATTCAGAGAGGGAGAGCTTTGAGCTTTTCAGGCGGTTCTTCCGGCGAACGGCAGCAGCAGGCGGCGGCATCTGGCGCGCAAGGTTGTGGCGCATCTGGTCACCTCAGGCGAGGCGACATCCGGCCGGCCACCTACAGTAGGCCCCAGAGGTTCAGCGGAATCAGGCGCGGGCGACGGCGGCAACAGGCGCAGAGGCGGGGATATAGGCGAAGTTAACAGAGACTGCGCATCCAGTCACCTCAGGCAAGGCGACATCCGGCCGGACTCCAGAAGTTGACTCCAGGCGTTCGGCGGCTTCAGGCGGCTGATCTAGGCGGGATCGGCATCAGGCGGCGGAAGCAGACTGTGATTCCAGCGGGGAAGATAATATGTGTCACTGTCGCCCGGCGACATTGCTATCGCCCGACAACAACGTTTATTCAGTTTTTCTATTTTTTTTGTTTCTCTCTCAGTTTGTTCTTGTAAACTCATCAGTTTTATAGTGGATCTTTCTGGCGCGCTCTCCCCGTGGATGTAGGAGCCCATCTCTGAACCACGTATATTATTTTGTTGTCTGGTTATGCTTGTTTGGATTTAATTTTGCTTGTCATTTTATTGCTCAAATTATCTTTCGTTGCAAGATCCGCGGCGAATCACCGTAGTCGCGGATCCGGTCCCAATTTCACAACAATTGGTATCAGAGCGAGGTTCGACCCTTCGGACCCCGGTGAGCAATAATGACAGCGAAATTTGAAGTCCACAAGTACGACGGCAAAACTGACTTTGGTCTGTGGCAGAAACGGGTCAAAGCGGTTCTCGTCCAGCAAGGTCTTCATAAGGCTCTCCTCGAAAAGGAGAAGTCTTGGAAGAAGGACGACGAGTGGGATGAGCTAGATCTGAAGGCCATCCGCACAATCCAGTTGTGCTTGGCCGATGAGGTTATGTATAATGTAGTCGATGCTGAGACTACAATGGATTTATGGAATAAGTTGGAGGAGCTTTATATGTCAAAATCCCTCACAAATAAGATGTACGTAAAGAAACAACTTTACAGCTTGAGGATGTCGGATAGCACTCCGCTTCTTGACCACATGACTGTGTTTAATAAACTGATTTCTCAATTGCGTAGTATGGACATTAAGGTCGAGGAGGAAGACCAGGCTCTTCTCCTATTGTCTTCACTGTCGAAGTCCTTCGATCATATGGTCACCACGATTCTGTATGGTAAGGACACCCTGAAGATGGAAGAAGTAATGACAACGCTGCTCTCGAATGAAACGAGAAGCAAGTTGAGCCTTAGAGCTGACGAGGGCTTATTCGTTAAGAGCAAAGACCCCACCCGGGGTAGATCGAGAGGAATAGGGAAAGAGGAAGACCGACCTAGGTTTAAGTCTGGGGGCAGGAATATGAAGTGCCAGTACTGCAAAGAGGAGGGGCACTGGAAGAATGAGTGCCCGAAGAGGAAGTTTAGATAATAGACGCATGAGCCACATCAGGTTGCGGTGGCATCTGTGGTTGAGAACGACGCCGACGTTCTTCATGTTTCACCCAGCGGTGAGACCACAGGCTCCTGGATCTCGGATACAGGATGCACGTACCACATGTGCCCGAACAAAGATTGGTTCTCCAGTTTTAGGCAGTGTGAAGGTGGTCGTGTTTTTATGGGGAACGAATCAGAGTATGAGATTTTGGGAGTTTGTAGCATCAAGATTAGGATATTTGATGGAGTGGTCAGGACACTCACCAACGTTCGGTATGTGCCCAGTTTGAGAAAGAGCTTGATTTCTCTAGGCACTCTGGAGGCCGCAGGGTATTCTTATATCAGAAACGACGGATGTTTGAAGGTCAGAAGAGGCGCGCAGGTAGTCATGGTAGGAGAGCATTCTGGTACTCTCTACAGACTGATCGGCACCACGATTGCGAGTGGAAGGGCGACGAGAGAGGTCAGATTGCCTCTCAGGCTACAGGACATGGTAGCATATGTCTTTCAGGCTAGTTCCTCAGATCTTGGTTCCTATGGAAAAGCTTTAGAGAGCAGAGACCGCTCTCAGAGGAAAGCTAGGAAGGACCAGTGGAGGAACGAGGCAAGATTCTTGGTGAAGGTGTTCGCGCAGAGAAAGGGCCTTGGCGAAGATAAAATATTTGCAGCCGTGGAGAAGAAGGGCAGAGTGTCGTCTCAGAAGTGCCCAGCCACCGCAAGGGGAGCCATCTGGCTCAGGAGTCCTACCAAGGAACTCAGGTTTACTCAGGAGAAGGTGGAGCTGCACAGTGCTAGTTGTCTTGCAACAAACATGGTCTATCATACAAGGATAAAACACATCGGAGTGCGCTACCAGGAGTCGAGGGAGTTCGCTGGAGGTGTAGGCATGGCGTTGTGGAAGATCTTTGCGGAGGATATCGATATGAACATGCAGACAAAATCCGTGACAGGAGTCAAGTTCAAGAACGGTCTTGACTTGACTCATTCTGATGCATGTTGATCGAGGAGGACCCCAGGGAGAGGGGGCTTGTAGTCGCCAGTAGGGGAGATCCAGGTTGGAGGTACAGATACGTTTGTTAGGCTTCGAGGTGGAGTTCGTTTGTGGTGTGAGGCGTCAAGGTGGAGTTTGTTGAGATTATGACACCTCATCGCCATTCTCTGACCGTCAGGATCGCGCCACGTCATCGACCCGTGGGAGACCACAATTCCTAATCCGGGCTAAACCTATTTAGGAATATTATTTAGAAAGATCATTAATAAGAGGATATATAATTATTAGATTATGACACCTCATCAATCCGCGTGCCTCCATAATTCCTAATTTTGGAGGAGTCCTATATTTGGAATATCTTTATGAGGAGGAATAAGACAATCTCCTAAATATGAGATCATCTTCCTAATTTGATATTTGATCTTGATCCTATAAATAGGAGCCCGCCCTAGCTGTTTCATTCAAGCAAAAGAGAGAGAATCCAGAAGATCATTCAGCACTAGTGAGAATTCAGAGAGGGAGAGCTTTGAGCTTTTCAGGCGGTTCTTCCGGCGAACGGCAGCAGGAGGCGGCATCTGGCACGCAAGGTTGCGGCGCATCTGGTCACCTCAGGCGAGGCGACATCCGGTCGGCCACCTGCAGTAGGGCCCAGAGGTTTGGCGGAATCAGGCGCGGCGACGGCGGCAGCAGGCGCAGGGGCAGCGATACAGGCGAAGTTAACGGAGACGGCGCATCCGGTCACCTCAGGCGAGACGACATCCGGCCGGCCTCCAGAAGTTGACTCCAGACATTCGGCGGCTTCAGGCGGCTGATCCAGGCGGGATCGGCATCAGGCGGCGGAAGCAGGCTGTGATTCCAACGGGGAAGATAACTCGTGCCACTGTCGCCCGGCGACATCACTATCGCCCGGCGACAGCGTTTATTCAGTTTTTCTGTTTTTTTGTTTCTCTCTCAGTTTGTATCTTGTAACTTCATCAGTTTTATAGTGGATCTTTCCGGCGCGCTCTCCCCGTGGAAGTAGGAGTTCATCTCCGAACCACGTATATTATTTTGTCGTCTGGTTGTGCTTGTTTGGATTTAATTTTGCTTGTCATTTTATTGCTCAAATTATCTTCCGTTGCAAGATCCGTGGCGAACCACCGTAGTGGTGGATCCGGTCCCAATTTCACAACATGTGTGTTCCCATGAACACGCTGCTCCAGGGTGTGTCTCCATGAACACGTTGCCCCGGGGCGTCTTCCCGTGAGTTCACCGCTCTGAAGCGCGCTCTTGTGGCACCACCGCTCCGATGCGCGCTCCCATGACCACACTGCTCCGGTGGTCTCCCCGCTCCGTGGCGAGCTCCCATGACCACACCGCTCCGGTGGTCTCCCCGCTCCGTCGCGAGCTCCCATGACCACACCGCTCTGGTGGTCTCCCCGCTCCGTCGCGAGCTCCCATGACCACACCGCTCAGGTGGTCTCCCCGCTCCGTCGCGAGCTCCCATGACCACACCGCTCCGGTGGTCTCCCCGCTCCGTCGCGAGCTCCCATGACCACACCGCTCCGGTGGTCTCCCCGCTCCGTCGCGAGCTCCCATGACCACACCGCTCCGGTGGTCTCCCCGCTCCGTCGCGAGCTCCCATGACCACACCGCTCTGGTGGTCTCCCCGCTCCGTTGCGAGCTCCCATGACCACACCGCTCTAGTGGTCTCCCCGCTCCGTTGCAAGCTCCCATGACCACACCGCTCTGGTGGACTCCTCGCTCCGTTGCGTGCTCCCATGACCACACCGCTCTGGTGGACTCCCCGCTCCGTTGCGTGCTTCCATGACCACACCGCTCCGGTGGACTCACAACAAGAAAAATCTTGATTAGCAAGGAACAAAATTCGTTGCTAATTAGCTAAATTCATTGCTAATTTTAACTAGCACGAATTTTGAAATGAAAAAATTTTATAGCTAATATGGTCATTGCTAAATTTAGCAAGAAATTTATTTCTTTATAATTAGCAAGGATATTTTAGAAAGGAATTCTTTTGATGATAATATTTTGTATTTTATATAATTATTTGGTTAAATTAAAACAATATCTGAGATTTGAACCGTAGACATTTCATAAATAATTTCTTTACCCAAACAACCATCCTAATTAACTAATTCATTTTTCATTTATGGTTATATATATATATATATATAATTATAAATTTATATTATTTATATATATGGTTATTTATTTATATGTACATATATATATATTTATATATACATATAAATATATATTTTTATTTATAGTTTATTAAATATAATTATTTATATATATCTTTATTTCCGTATATTATATATATTTATATATTTTTGTATATATATTATATATGTTTATTTATTTATATATTTTATATGTAATTATTTATTTATTTCTCGTTGGTGCAAGGCGTGGAGATCGCGCGGGAGTGTGACGAGCTCGACGTAGAGATCGCGCGGGAGAGTGACAATCTTTGCAGTGGAGCAGATATCAAGATGAGAATGATGATATCAAGTGCTTCTTTAATTTGTTTAAGAACTTATAAATATATATATTTTTAAAAGTGAGATGAAAATATTTGGAGAAAATTGAATCTTTCTCTTCATAAATTTTTAATCTATAATAATTAGTATAAAAATTTTTAATGAAAATATTTTATTTCTATTTAGCAACAAATATTTTGCAACAAAATAATTCGTTGCTATTTTTGTAACGAATATTTTTGTGGCTATTTTTGTGGGTAAAAATAAATATCATATACCTAGTTAAATTCAATGTTAATTAGCAACAAATTATTTAGTGTTCCTAATTTTTATTGCTAAATGAAGTTTTTCTTGTTATGACTCCCCGCTCCGTTGCGTGCTCCCATGACCACACCGCTCCGGTGGACTCCCTGCTCCGTTGCGTGCTCCCATGACCACACCGCTCCGGTGGACTCCCCGCTCTGTTGCGTGCTCCCATGACCACACTGCTCCGTTGCGTGCTCCCATGACCACACCGCTCCGGTGAACTCCCCGCTCAGTTGTGTGCTCCCATGACCACACTGCTCCGGTGGACTCCTCGCTACGTTGCGTGCTCCCATGTTCACACCGCTCCGGTGGACTCCCCGCTCCGTTGCGTGCTCCCATGACCACACCGCTTCGGTGGACTCCCCGCTCCGTTGCGTGCTCCCATGACCACACCGCTCCGGTGGACTCCCCGCTCTGTTGCGTGCTCACATGACCACACTGCTCTGGTGGACTCCCCGCTTCGTTGCGTGCTCCCATGACCACACCGCTTTGGTGGACTCCCCGCTCCGTTGCGTGCTCCCATGACCATAGCGCTCTGATGGACTCCTCGCTCTGTTGCGTGCTCATATGACCCCACCGCTCAGGTGGAGTCCTCGCTCCGTTGTGTGCTCCCATGACCACTCCATTGTGGTGGACTCCCCGCTCCGTTGCGTGCTCCCTTGGCCACACCGCTCCGATGGACTCCCCGTTAAGTTGCGTGCTCCCCTGGCCACACGCTCATGTGGACTCCCCGCTCCGTTGCGTGCTCCCTTGGACACATGCTCCCGTGGACTCCCCGCTCCGTTGTGTGCTACCTTGGCCACATGCTTCGGTGGACTCCCCGCTCCGTTGCGTGCTCCCTTAGCCACACGCTCCGGTGGAGTCCCCGCTCCGTTGCGTTCTCCCTTGGCCAGACGCTCTGGTGGACTCCCCGCTCCGTTGCGTGCTCCATTGGCCACACGCTCCGGTGAACTCCCGCTCTGTTGCGTGCTCCCTTGGCCACAAGCTCCGGTGAATTCCCGCTCCATTGTGTGCTTCCTTGGACACAAGCTCAGGTGGACTCCCGCTCCGTTCCGTGCTCCCTTGTCCACACGCTCTGGTGGACTCCCCGCTCCGTTGTGTGCTACCTTGGCCACACGCTCCGGTGGACACCCGACTCCGTTGCGTGCTCCCTTGGCCACATGCTCCTGCAGACTCCCCGCTCCGTTGCATGCTCCCTTGGCCACACGCTCCGGTGAATTTTAACCCTAGTTTGGTTTGTCGAATTTTAATTTCGACTTCGCCATTGGTTTTGCGGCATTGGTATTTAGCCTTTGTGCGAATTTCCTGGAAATCTCAAGTGATTTGGGTCTTCTTGTCATTTGGACGTTTAAGTTAATTAGATATATATATATATATATATATATATATATATATATATATATATATAGCTTGTACGTTTTAGCGAAACCCTATTCATTGTCTCTCCCGAGCCGTCAGACCGAATCACGGAAGAAAGATAGCGACGGACATCGCGAGGTCTTTGGCCGTCGACTTGGAGGAGTTCCGGTGCTAGAAATCGTTGTCGGAGGGTAGATTCAGAAAACTCTCGCCGAGATCTACCAGTGCACGGTAAGTTTTCCCTGTTTCATGGATTTTTGGCGTTAGGTTTTTTGACCTTGACCCTCGTTTATCCCGAAATTTTTAGGAATCGTTGTCTAGGAGTTCTTGCGGCCGATCCTTGGAGCGGAGCGCTCGTGATGCCGTTTTTCTGAAGATTTGAGGCAAGTGGTGATTTCGTTCCCCTTGCTAAGTCTCTTGTTCGTATTTCCTTTCTTTCCTCTTAATTTTTCCTCCTTAGAATGTAGGGGTAGTGTCGAGTTCGACCAAAATTGATTCACTGGGTAGCGTAGGATTTTTGGCCAAGGAATGTTCGTCGAATATGTAGGAGAAAGCCTGAGATAAATTCGTCGAGTGTCTCAATTTACTGAGTCTGACTACGATTCGTCAAATATTTATGAGAAGTTAAGTCTTTTTCGTCGAGTAATACCTTTGACGTCGAGAGTGTCGAGCGATTTGCCCTTGGCGTCGAGTGCATCGTGTATTTATGAGAAACTAAGTCTTTTTCGTCGAGTAATAACTTTAGCGTTGAGTGCGTCGAGTGATTTGCCTTTGGCGTCGAGTATTTATGAGAAACTAAGTCTTTTTCGTCGAGTAATACCTTTGGCGTCGAGTGATTTGCCTTTGGCATCGAGAGCATCGAGTTATTAGCCTTTGGCGTTGAGAGCGTCGAGTGATTAGCCTTTGGCGTCGAGTGCGTCGAGTATTTATGAGAAGCTATGTCTTTTTCATCGCGTAATGCCTTTGGCGTCTAGTGCATTGAGTGCAGCTGTTTTGGCGTCGAGTACGTTGAGTGTATCTGTCTTGGCGTCAAATGCGTTGAGTGTATCTGTCTTGGCGTCAAGTGCGTTGAGTGTATCTGTCTTGGCGTCGAGTGCTTTGAGTGAAATTGCCTTTGGCGCCGAGTGCGTTGAGTGAACTCAGCTAGGCGTTGAGTAAAGTCTTTTTCGCCGAGTTTCACTTTGAGGTAAGGGAGATTCATCGAATATTATCGACGAATTACTCGTGGACTTAGAGGATTATGTGTTGATTCGTTGACTATCGAAGTAAGGGCAAGCCTATTCGTCGGGTATACTCGACAAATGGATGTGGACTTAGGATTTTTCTCGCCGAATGAAGTAAATTCATCGAGTATTGACGTTAGGGTAATTTTTTTAGGGATTTTCCTTCCTCTTTGTCGTTGAGGAATCTTGAGGGTAGACTTGGGTTTATTGGTGTTCTGGATGTATGGTTGTGCCTTGGTTAGCAGTGGATAAAGGACCACCAACTTGATGCCGGTTCATGAATCATTACACATGGTTGTTGGTGATTTTTATTTTGGATTGTTGGGTTGTGTTGAACAATGTGACCACCATCACAGTGCCTTTTTGAGATGTTTGGACTGTTGGGTTATGTTGGACAATGCGGCCACCACCCCAGTGTCTTTCTTGAAATGTTTGGTCTGATGGTTCGTGTTGGATAATGTGTCACAGACTCAGTACCGTTTTTGCCAAGTGTTAATGATTCACGTGTTTAAAGTTGTTCAGTCTCTTTCTTCTTATTACACAGACATATGTTATTATATATGCTTACACTTGCAAATCTTATTGAAGCATGAGTTCATTTCGCACTTGGTGCAAATTCTCATACTTATATTTTTGAGAACTCTTCATTACTTATTATATTATGCCTTATTTGTTGTGATTGGACATCTATTCTTATATTTGGGTTGATAACCCTGATTGGATAACTATTTTTATATTTGGGTTGGTAACCCTCTGTTTTTCTTTTAATTATTGCTATTAATGATCTTTGATCATCACTTGTATATTCTTGCTGAGATATTCTTTTCTTTTGAATGTCTCAGGCTCAGAGCAGTAGCCATTCAAGCAGCTAGGGTTGGTTGTTGCTGGTGTTCTACAGTTGTTGCAGTTGTCTGTTCCTCACTGTTGTGAGGTAGTTTCATTTTTTGTTTTTCTTTTAGTTCAGACATACATGCCTTTTGGTGGGTTCGTGTCAGGTTGTTGACGTCCACTGAATATTTTGTAAAATGTTATGTTACTTGCTAGCTGCTAAGTCACTTTCTAGATGATTTGTTGGTTTTACTTGCTCTCTAGGAAGATTTTATGTTAGGATTGCATGTAGTTATTTTCAAGTTATAAAAAGTATAATTATACTTATCTCATACTCATGACATCCTTTTAACTCAAAATAACACTATATTTTAATGAGCATAAAAACTCTTTTCATAAGTATATCAAATTTAGAAGTATTTGTATCATGAGTTGTCCTTCTAGATGTCTCTGCTCATGTAGGATAAAAATTGAACGAAGTAAGTATTTCCGCAGCGTATTATATATATATATATATATATATATATATATATATATATATATTATTATATATATATATATCTTTATTATATAAAGCGATATACATATTTCGAGTCGCACCGAACTTTTGATCTCGATCCACCGTTTGATGAAAACGCTCCAGCTTCATCCCACCGTCTGATTGAATGGACAAAATATCTTTATTATTATATAAAGTCTCCTAACTTTCTCTTTAGAAAACACAACTTCGAGTGCAGAATTGATGGCCCGTGACACAATCTTACAGCAATAAATTCAATATTATATAAAAGATAGATTCTGCTGACAAATTGATGGCCTGCGCTATGGCAATAAATACAATATTATAATAACTTTTGACATGTCTTTTCCACAGCACTCCTTTCGCCGGATTTATTATTATATAAAGCCTCTCTCTGTCCAACTTATCCTTTCACGCGCCGAAAGAAGCCCCGACCAGTCTCCTCCCATGTCTCCTCAACAGGTCTTCGACTGCCACCCACCGGCTGCACTCCTCCCTCGAACTGATGACTTCAGTGATAACTTAAATCTAAAACCCAACTCGATCCTTCTTCCCTCAACCATCTGTCTACCCTCTCTGCACCTCTCTCGACAGAGAAGTGACTCTCCGACTACTCCCCCTCTCCGGCAATGAAGTTCCCGAGCGTCATTAACATCCGCTGCCGTCGAAGAAGACGCATCCGACCTCTTCCCCTGTTTTATAATCTTCGCTACAAACTTGCTTAAGCTTTCCCTACCGTCAACCTTTCTCCAAGAAGCCGCATCTGCTGCCGTCAACTTTCGCTGCCCAGGCCGCAAACAGCCATCAAGCTTGCTCCAAGAAGCTGTTATGTTTTTGGTTCGGATTCGGATCTAAAATATATCCAGTATTTCCTTTTTGGGGAAACATCATGAATGGTAGGAGAGTCAATGAGGGCATGAATTGGAAATTCCAAGAAAGGAAGAAAATCAGCATATATTGATTTCCTTTTAGAGAGAGAGAATCACTCTCCTGCTTGAATTGCTTGAATATTAAATCATGTCATTCATGGGTCACACATAACATATATGGTTTTGAGGCAGAGATATATAAATCCAGCCCGCCTGGGAGAAGATGTACAGCCCGGGAGTAACCGTTTGGGGAGAAGAACCGCCGCCCCTGGTAGCGTTGGAGAGAGGAGCCGCCGCCGCCGCCGCCGCTATCTCACTCTTGGTGCCGCAAGGGGTGGGAGACCCCTGTTGGATGTCGTCGGTGGTTGCAGTTGGTGCAACACCGTGCGATGGCGGCGAAGCATTTCTCTTGTGAGGGACTCTCGACGTATCCACCGGCTTTGGAGGAAATAGCCACCGGTCTTGGAGGAGAGGATATCTACCGGTCTTGGAGTAGATGAGGCGGTGCGGGCGTGGCGGCGAACGCTTGCGGTGGTGCAGTGGCCTTGACGAGTTTTTCTCTCCGGCGATGCAGACATGGCGGCGAAGGTATGCGAGAGTGCAGTGGCCTTGATGGTGTTTTTCTCCGGTGGTGCGGCTTGGCGTCGATGGCGTGCGTGAGTGCAGTTGGCCTCGACCGTGTTTCTCCGTTGGTGGTGGCGGGTGGTTTGGTCGTCATCCGACGACGAAGGTTCTCGGTGAATCTTGTGCGTCCCGCTGTGCTAGCGGATTGCAGTTCAGATAATTCTCTCTCCCCCCGCGGATCGAGCGAGTCCGGCTCCTCCGCGGTGTTTTTTGTAACGGACGTCGGTACATTTCTTCATGCTTTATTATTGCAGTTACATTAATTTATGTTTGCAGAGTTTTTTCAGATTTATGCGTTCTTGTCAATCCTGTATTAATTGGTTGCGCCTAGGGATATTTTCCGCGTTATATCCCAACAAGTGGTATCAGAGCCAGGTTCTGTAGGCGACTGATTGGACATTCGAGGAACGATTTGACTGCGGTGGGTGACGACTAGGTCCGCTCCCCATCTTTTCAAATATGACCTTTGAATTAATCAGGTCTCCTAAGTCGTGCCGTAGGACAACCATGACAGGAAGAACGTGAATCTGGACAGTGTTTTTGAAGAAGTGCGACAGTGGCGGATTTGACCTATGACGATGGTACTACTGCATGAGAAGGTCATGATAATCGCAGATATGTTACAGGGAGAAGATTATCTGTGGGAACACGATGAGTGTTCAGACGGTTTTCTGTGTCAGTTAGAGGCAGCTGGTGCAGAGACGGAGGAGACGTGGAGACCCATTTCACATCTTACCTCGCTCACTTTTTGTTTACCCGCCTTAGTGACGATGCTCTTGTATGAGAAGGATACGGTGGAGCTAGTGGAGGTCATGATCGCAGTGCTATCCAGACAGATGTTAGTGGGCCCTACTCCTGGGGCGGTTACATCTTCGCAGCACAGCGATGGGTAAGGTGAGGCAGTTTGGCAAGGGGTTGAGTGGAGCACGATCTCGATCCGGGCAAAAGGAGGGTATGGTATTTTTACCATTGCAGACAGTGCAGTCACACAGGAGTGCTAGTTCGCAGCGTGCAAAAAGGCCTCGAGGCTAGGGTGCGGACTGAGTGACAGCTGGGTCATGGTGCAGAGTGATGTTGTCCTCACCATCACTGAGAGTCTGAGCGACTCTGACAGCAGGATGTTTATCATCGCTGAGCGGATTGGATTCAGGTGGCTACAGTTGGGTGGCCCCGGTGGAGTCCTGTTGGTGGAGTGAGGACGTACCATGCTCAGGAGAGCTGTGTAGTGCGGTAGTTTGTACCGGCTGATGGGGACCACGACGTATGGTGGTATGCTCATGATTTCTGCGGCCAACATGGTGGATTGTCCTGGTGGTGCAGATGATCGTCCTTCTGGGACTCCGGTTATGGGAGTCAGTTTCTACGATCTGGTTGCGACGATGTTCACGGGTTGAGCCCGGGCAGAGATGAGTCGACTGGAAATGGTCGGCTAATGCCTCGGGCTGAGGCGGTGCTACGTGCAGAGTTGCTTGGTGCAGTTGTTGATGTGTGAAGTGGATGTTTCGTGCAGATGGTGGCTCCGAATTCCGAACCAAGGTGGTGATTGTTATGTTTTTGGTTCGGATTCGGATCTAAAATATATCCAGTATTTCCTTTTTGGGGAAACATCATGAATGGTAGGAGAGTCAATGAGGGCATGAATTGGAAATTCCAAGAAAGGAAGAAAATCAGCATATATTGATTTCCTTTTAGAGAGAGAGAATCACTCTCCTGCTTGAATTGCTTGAATATTAAATCATGTCATTCATGGGTCACACATAACATATATGGTTTTGAGGCAGAGATATATAAATCCAGTCCGCCTGGGAGAAGATGTACAGCCCGGGAGTAACCGTTTGGGGAGAAGAACCGCCGCCCCTGGTAGCGTTGGAGAGAGGAGCCGACGCCGCCGCCGCCGCTATCTCACTCTTGGTGCCGCAAGGGGTGGGAGACCCCTGTTGGATGTCGTCGGTGGTTGCAGTTGGTGCAACACCGTGCGATGGCGGCGAAGCATTTCTCTTGTGAGGGACTCTCGACGTATCCACCGGCTTTGGAGGAAATAGCCACCGGTCTTGGAGGAGAGGATATCTACCGGTCTTGGAGTAGATGAGGCGGTGCGGGCGTGGCGGCGAACGCTTGCGGTGGTGCAGTGGCCTTGACGGAGTTTCTCTCCGGCGATGCAGACATGGCGGCGAAGGTATGCGAGAGTGCAGTGGCCTTGATGGTGTTTTTCTCCGGTGGTGCGGCTTGGCGTCGATGGCGTGCGTGAGTGCAGTTGGCCTCGACCGTGTTTCTCCGTTGGTGGCGGGTGGTTTGGTCGTCATCCGACGACGAAGGTTCTCGGTGAATCTTGTGCGTCCGCTGTGCTAGCGGATTGCAGTCCAGATAATTCTCTCTCCCGCGGATCGAGCGAGTCCGGCTCCTCCGCGGTGTTTTTTGTAACGGACGTCGGTACATTTCTTCATGCTTTATTATTGCAGTTACATTAATTTATGTTTGCAGAGTTTGTTCAGATTTATGCGTTCTTGTCAATCCTGTATTAATTTGGTTGCGCCTAGGGGATATTTTCCGCGTTATATCCCAACAGAAGCCGCATCCGCTGTCGTCAACTTTCACTGCATGCCTAGGCCGCAAGCAGTCCAACCTCCCTTTTCCAAAGCTTCATTTCACCTACTTCGGCGAGGTACTCAGATGTTAAGCTTAATTTAATTAAAGGGTTATTTTAACCGGCCAGGTTGATGTCTTCTCTATTGAGAGTGAAATAAAATGAATGTTGTTAAATAGATGCAAAGAATTAATGTCATGGAACCTTTATTTAGAAATGAGTTGAACACTTTTAGATTTGCCATAAAAATGCTATTTATTTTTGAAACTCAAATGATAATCCAATATTTAAGAGGTGAATAAGTTGCGTTAATATTATAGCAATAAATCCATAAAAATGTTACACTTGGTTAGGGGTAAAGCAGATGTTGGGAATATTATTGCAAAGCTAGAAAATAATTAAATGTTGCTGTCTTCTTCAACCAATGTTGTCTTCCTCAGGACTAGCAGAATAATCATGAGAGGACACAGAGTTTCGAAGAAAAGGAGAAGTGGACACAATGGAGTTTAGGGTTCACGAAGGAGAGGATATCTGTTTCTCTGAAAGATGTCTATAGACAATAGACAGTTGTTCTCTTACATTTTCCCCTAAATTTAAAAATATGCACGAAGTTTTTCTTCTTTAATATTGTTCCAAAAACTATATTGTTTGACATAGAAGATCTAAAATCGTCAGTGTCTTCTATAATCGTCCGTGTCATCTAAAATCATTATGACAGTATTGTAACATAGAGGATCTATTAATTCCAAGCTTAAGCTAAAGTCATGGAACTGATTTAAAAATATCTGTTGAAAGTTTTATTAAAATTAAGTATATATGGAGCTCATGTCACATAAATAATAGAGTACAAAAACTTAAGTCACTCTTACCCTTGCTTTATTAAACTTTTTTATATTTTGATTTAAAAACTAGGATAAATTTACGTGTTTTTTTATTTAAAAGTGATCCCCCACGCATGCATCCTCTCCAACACTTAGTAAGCATTAGTTCGACTAAATAACATTTTAGTTCATCTATCACGGAGCGGAGAATCTCGCAACCCGAAAAATGTCGCCGCGCTCGAACACTGTCGCCACCTCCCGAAAAATGTCGCCACGCCCGAACACTGTCGCCGCCTCCCGAAAAATGTCGCCGCCCCTGCATAATGTGGCCGCCCCCGAACATTGTCGCCGCCCCCGACCATTGTCGCCGCCCCCGACCATTGTCGCCGCCCCCGACCATTGTCGCCGCCGCCCACACACATGTCGCCGCCCACACCCACACATAGTCCCGCCCACAGAACAATGTCGCCGTCCCACAAACATATCGCCGCCCCGACACCAATGTCGCCCCCCACCAATGTCGCAACCCACCCCAACGCAACACAATGTCGCAACCCATGACAAATGTCGCACTCACGACCAATATCGTCGTCCACGACACATGTCGTTGCCAAGCGGGCGAAGCCCGCAAGGACGCATTGAGAACGGGCGTACGAAGAAGTATGTCGGAGTTTACTAAGACATTTACATCGACTTTACTAAGACATTTCCAAATGTGTTAGTCTTGAAAAATGTGTTAGTGAGATAAATTTAGTGATTAAGAAAATTATGTCGAAAACATCTCTCCCAAAAATATAGTTTCTTTTCTTCGGATCATTTTCACATGACTTTTAACAACATCAAAAAAGAGTTTGAAATGCTGACTTTTCCAAGTGCAAAAGAATATATCTTGTGAATCAAATCCAACGCATTAATAACACTAAATATAACTACCAGACAGTCTTACACGCTTATTGCACCGCAATTCTTCCCGCGTACGAAGAAGTAATATGACTGATCAACAGCATGCTGACGAAAATAACAGAAGACGAGCACAGCGTCATTGTCATGAAGCGCAGGAAAGAACACCCCCAACACTGTGACCATGCATTCAACTTTTCAAATAGGTGATAGTTCAACGACAACAGAAATTCCAACAATTACAAGCCAAGAGCTGCTCCCGAATATTATCGCCGCCCGCGAATATTGTTGCTGCCCACGAACAATTTTGACTCCCACGAATAATGTCGCGGCCCCCGCACAATGTTGCCACCCCCGCACAATATCGCTGCCGCCACACAATGTCTTCGCCCTCAAACATTGTCGTCGCCACCGAGCATTATCGCCGCCCCCTAACAATGTCGCAGCACACAAATAATATCGCTTCCCACGAACAATGTCGGCGCCCACGAACAATATCGCCGCACACGACCAATGTCGCCACCTCCGACAAATGTCGCCCCACGACCAATATCGCCGCCCACAACACATGTTGCCGCCCACGACCCATGTCGTTGTCAAGCGGCGAAGCCCGCAGCGACGCATCGAGAACGAGCGGAGCCCGTTCGAAAATGCTAGTATATAATATATATATATATATATCATGGACTAGTTGATCCACTGAGCCGACGGATATGACCGTCAAAGTCTAACTAAAAATATGTTTTCTTCTTGATAAACTCGAGAATTCTTTGAAAAGTGTTAGGAGTACGTTCTTGTCTGAGCTTCTGTAGTTATCCAATGCACAACGTGACATTATGACATATGTTTTCTCTTACTCTGATATAATGATTTATGTAGAGAAAATAATGGTTGTGACATCACCGACCCCCACAACGAGGGCAAGGTCGCCCAGATCAGGCGACCCTCTGGTCTCTCGACCTGGGTGACCTCCTTTTCTCCTAGGGCGGGAGGCAACGATGCCCCCTCTCTGGAGCCCCCATGGGGGCGCGACCGTTCAAAATGGACGGCCCCTTGTTCGCCCAGTTTTGGCGACCTCCTAGCCTTGTCGCCCAAGTCGGGCGACCTTTTGGCCGCCCGACCTTGGCCGGGGCCGCTTTGCCCCGGCCCCGTCGGACCAACCCTCCCCTCACGGAATGGGTAGTTAGTTTTCACGTTGGGCTCAAACCGTCTAAGGGCAATGTCCTCATTTTCATAAAATTAGTGATTTGCGTGCCCCTTTTCGGACATTCCTATTTGTACGTCCCGTAGTTACCAGAGAAAAATTACCGGGTCGCCCCCAGGCCTCCTTTTATTTGGATCTTCATCTTCCGCTCCCCGGATTTTCCTCATACGAACTTCTCCCTCCACTTCTCCGGGTGCACTCCTGTGCACGCTACATCCTTGCGCGCGCCGCTGCTTTGCACGCCTCCTCCTCCTTGTGTGCTCTTGAACAATGTCGCCGTCATTGCACAATGTTGTCACCCCCGCACAATACGTAAAAACTCATGCAGACCAATACAATAAAATTATTATTTTGCCATTATTCTCATACGCAATAGAAGACAATATAAAAGTGACTAATTTAACCATTCTCCCCCTATCATAAACTCTAAATTAAAAAAATTAAAAAATTAAAAGAATACAAATTATTACCATTTCCTGGGCCCTCTGATTCAACCCAGGCGGAGGGCTCACGCTCAACAGTTTGTCTTTCTCACAAGCTTTCACAGGCTAATAATGGAAGGGGCGAGCTAAACGCCACAAGCAACAGATGTGCGATGCTTTTGCTTGAATACAAAAATATGTACACCTGTCACTTTCTTCATGCGTGCGATTATGATAACGCGTTTGGGTCTCAACGCGATCACATCTGCAAACATTTTTGGCACGTGATGCTCACCCAACTCTGATTTGCATTGTGAATTATTTATGTGATTTTGCTATTAGCAGCCCATAGTTAGATATAAATTGAGAGATTTTATTTGTTGATCAAATTGTTATTGGCAAAAATGATCTAAATTGAAATGTTTTTAAAAACAAGGGCGCTGATATTAGTACCCTATTTTTGGCTATCTGACTCAAAATTTGAGTTTTTTTAGATCTTTAGAATTTCTATTAGCAAGCACTTTACAAAAATTATTCTTTTCTCGGACTTGTCCCTCTCGTGTTTTTGCCTCCCCTACAAACCGTGATTCCGCTGACGACCCATCCTCCTCTCTTTTCGTCCAGCCTGAAGGGCTCCAAATCTGGCAAGTGCACCTCCTCCATTTTCCGAGCGGCGTTTTTTTATCTCGGCGTGTTCTCCTTCATTATCTGGCGGCTGTCTTTTCCACATCCGGCGATTTCTCTTCCTTTTGACGGCAGTGCTCCTCTATTCCGCAATTTTCAAGCATTCATTTCTCCTCCAGACGGTGGTGCTAATAACCAAAATTGCGGTGCTGACACCAAATCTTTCTATGATTCCACACGAGAACAGACACCAAGCTCTTCCGCATCTCCTAGTAGGAGCGAACTCGCTGGTCCTTCCGCAACACCAAAACAGGGGGCAAATTGTGCCTCCACTACACATCCAAGAATTTGCCACCAACGATAACTCCCCACAGCAACCACTCGAACTAACGCACAACGTCATACTCGCGTGCTCATACAGGGGGGAACGCGAAAAGTAACACACTTCCACACCAACACTACAAAGCACCACAAGCAAAGAGTAGTTCGCCCAATAAGGAATCACGACCCCATGACGAAAAGGTCAAAATATTTTTTTTTTATATTCGTTACTTCTTAGATCATGAGCCATAGAAATTTGGAGACATTTGAAGGGTTCCCCTAAATTTTCTAAGTCAATTTGAAAAGATTTCAATCAAGGACACGGAGGCGAGCAAACTCGACCTGATGAGCCTCGCTCGCCCTAGCGGCCTCAGAACATCCCGTACGGGGAGCGAAGCCAAGCGCGATTGTGCGCGCGAGCAACGAGCACGCGCCCGAGTGAGTGGCGCACCGGCGCGGGCAATGGGCTCATGTGCATGCAGCTAGCGTGCGCCGACCGAGCAGCCTGCACGTGCGAGCACGCACTGCCTGGGCGCGTGCACAAACGTGCGCTGCTGGCATGTGCATAGGCGCGTGCAGCCAGCGCGCGCCGGCGGCTGCCTCTGCCGCCAGTCGGCTTCACCACCAGTCGCCTCCGCCGTCTTCACCCGCCGTCGTCGGGCACATTGCTCGTGCTACCCGAATCACCACGGGGGGCACATCCGTCATTTAATGAAAATTGATGATACATGTGACCGAAACGAAGCGACGTCATTCGCCAACTCAGGATCCAGCCCGGTGCAATTACCAACACATCTCTCCAGAAAAATATCAAAAGACTCACAGGCTTTCATTTAAAGACAAACAACTACAGAGTCTAGAGAGAGCTCTGAGATTTTCTGGCGAGAACGTGAGTCTCAGATCGTTTCTCTGCTTGGACCTCGCTCTGCTCCCTCTCTAGCGTGCACAATGTCTGACGCTCACTTGGACGATTTTGTGAGCACGAGAGAAGACACTGGAGAGCGCTCCACTGAACGCTCACGTGAAGACACTCCAATGCTTCGAGTACTTAATATTTTTCTTCACGAGGACACACTCATCCCAACTTCACGGACACACATCCAAGCTCAAGGGACTTAGTTTATTTTCCGCTCATCTTGTATTCAAAGCTTGTAACGGAGAGGTGTCCCATCACCCTACAGGGAGACACCAAGTACTTGTAATCAAAGCTAAATAGTGGATTTTGGCCCGACACAAATCCAGTCACGTTGTTTTTCACCCTTTCCGGATTTTCCATGATAAAAGCCTCTTATCATTGTTGATGTGTTTTCATTGACTGTTTGCGTGTTCAATGCAACACTCAAACTCTGAGCTAAAGCTATCAAATTTTCCAAACAGGAGAAAAATTGGGTGACCAACAACATATATCAAGCCCCACTCTGTTCCAATAAAATATGTTTTTTTTCCTTTCTTCTTTAACAAGTAAAAGGTTTGAGTGAAGTAAATGAGATTCAACCAACCCCACTTAAGAAGAAGCTTACTTTCTTACTCACATGTAATGATAATTAGCAATTATGAACGCACCTAGCTATTATTATACTAGAATATTTATACAAAAATGCCAATCTTGTGAAGATTAATTCTAGGTATGCTTCGTGCCACCTGTATAGGACCTGCTTACTGGACCTATTTGTGTACGTTAAACAATTTATATACATTTATCAGCTTGCTTAACCATATAAATACTTAAAATTTATAAACATCAATATTGTTAACAAATAAGAGGAGGAAGGGATGAGAACCTTTTTAAAAAAAACTTCTAAGCTTGACTTTAAGGCGTTCAAAGATCATCCAATTTCATTGCCACTTTAATTTGAATTCAGCACTTTAGGCTCTCTTTGACACTCTGGCGGGGCGTCGTTCCGGCGGGAACGAGCCGGAGGGAAGGTGTTTGGACGATGTTTGCGACCTCCCTCTGAGAACGGCCGGCGTGAAAGGGTGCGTGCCCGGCATTTTGCCGCTGGTGGTAGGAGCACCCAAGGGCGGATTTAGAGGAGGGCCCGAGGGACACTGACACCCCATTATTTTTAAAAAATGATTAGTGTATTTGGATTCCTCTCGTCGAGGCAATGAATTTTGACTACTTATACGTCAAAAACGGTGGCTAGATGAGTGAGAAACAACTCCGATAAGATGAAAACGTTCAAAAAAAATTTTTTTTGAAAGAAGTTGATAGTTGTTCCCTCATATTAAAATTTTCTAAAACCCAACGATGCATTTAAAAAATAATTTGTGCACCCCCATTATCAATTTGTGCATCCCCATTATTAATTGTCTGGATCCGCTACTGGGAGCACCAATCGACCGTTTAAAACGGTCGTTTTCTCTCTACTCGCCGGCCCTCCGCCGGGTCGGATTCTCAAACACTTGTACGACCACATTATTGCATGACCACATTATTGCATGACGAAGCCCGTGCACTCCGCGCATACACACTGGAAACATTCCTGAATGAGCACAACTTATTCGCAACCAAAAGCAGTCGGGCATGACAATAACACCTTGCAAGATTGCTGGTGTGTGTGTCAATACTAAGAAGTGCAGCGAATTTTAAAATATTTGTCCAAGTCTTCAAAATTAAGGTCCGGTTCATGCGGTCGTAACCATTTGACGGGTAAAAATAAGTTCCCCAAACAGATCCTAAGACTCCGTTTTGTGGGACTTATTTTCACCGGTCAGGCGGTTACGACCGCATGAACCGGACCTTAACCGCCTGACCGGTGAAAATAAGTCCCCAAACGAAGCCTAAGACTTTTACATGCAATGAAATGACAAGTTTGCAGCGGGTCTTTGCATTTTGTTTGAGCAACATGCTACTATATCCTCAAAATAGAACTCAGGGATAAACAATCTTCAAAATGGTGCCGGCAGTTAGTCAATAATGCGGATAGTCAAAAATACAGTGTCAATATCAGAGTCCTTCTATTTATTATCTCAAGATTATCCTCTCAGCGTGATATTTGTATCTACTCTAATCATTTGTGTCTTGTGTCTCTTTACAAAAAAAAATAGCTCAATTTTATGTGCAAATTAGTTTTGATTATGTGCAAACTATTCTTTCAAAAAAATTGCCAGAATAGTTAGGTGCAGACCAGCCATTTACGGGTTCACAAGTATTTATGGTTTTTTAGTTTGTTTTACACTTAACTTGATTTGCACATAGCCGAACTTGATTTGCACACAATGTTTTAAAAACCGGATCGGACCGGCCGGTCCGACCGGTTGAACCGCCGACCGGTCCTCCGGGCGGTCCGGTCTGGTTCCTAAAACCGGCCTGGCCAAGAACCGGCCAGGAACCGGAAAACCGGCCGGTTGAACCGGATAACCGGAAACCGGGCCGGTTTTTGGCTAACCGGGCGGTTCACAAAATGAGCATTAATTTTAGGCGTTTGTTAACCGCAGCCCGTTATTGGCTAGTTGCACCCCAAAATCTCATAATTTTTCGCTCCTTTTCGCAATACGCCTTGTACATGCAATATTAGGAAAAGTGCTCAACACGAAAGTTGTAGATCTAGTCAAGATCTACAACTTTTGTGTTGATCACTTTTCCTAAAAATGCATGTACAAGACGTACTTTCGAAATTTGCTCAGGTTTTGCGCCTTTCAGAAATACGCCTTTTACATGCAATTTCAGGAAAAGTGTTCAACACGAAAGTTGTAGATCTCGTCAAGATCTACAACTTTCGTGTCAACACTTTTCCTAAAATTGCATGTAAAAGACTTATTTTGAAAAAGTGTGAAAAGTTATGAGATTTTGGGGTGCGAATAGCCAATAACGGGTTGCGGTTAACAATCGCCTAATAAAGAAATTAACAATCGCCTAATAAAAGTGTGAAAAGTTAGGAGACTTTGCGGTCATTAATGTCAAAACGGTTCAACTCCGGTTCAACTCCGGTTCAACCGGTCAAACCGGTTAAACCTTGAACCTCTCTCATGACCGGTTTTATGTCCGGTCCGGTTCTCAAAACCTTGTTTGCACATAACAACACCCAAAAATCCGCATTACAGTTTTGACTATCCTTAATTTTTTGATATCCGCAAAGCAGTTTTGTTAAAATTATATCCGCAAATTAAATTTTTTTGATATCCGTAAATTGATAAACTCTGAATCTTTTCTTTCACCGGTCTTTCACAACAACTTTATCCAATAAAAAAGAAAAAATACGATCATTGGATACAACATTCTTATCCATACAAACATTTGTAACATATGTTGTACTAGTTAAAGTAAAACGTCGTCATAAAAATATCATTTATCAGCCTGAAATAATCTATTTCTACAAAGAGCCATGCCTTCAGAACTTATTCAGGATTGCGACCCCAACTGCTCAAATCTCTAGTAGCGAAGGCGGCGACGATGACAGCGATAGCGGCGACGATGACGGCGATGACGGCGACATTGACGATGTCGATGACGGCGATGACGGCGATGGCTGCGGAGATGACGGTGATGGAGGCAGTTGCCGCGGTGATGACGACAACGATGACGGCGATGACGGCAACGATGGAGGCGATGACGGCGGTGATGACGGCGATGGAGGCGGTGATGCCGGCGATGGCGGCGACGACGACGATGGCGGCGGTGATGTCGGTGATGGCGACGATGACTGCGGTGATAATGGTGATGACAGCGGTTGTCGCGGCGGTTACAACTCGGATGGTTAAGGTATTAGTGAAGGCTCTTTGGATAACCATAACTCATGCATGAGATGCTCCTAAGAGGGACCTCATCAAATATAACTCTCATATGATCATTTGATTTCAGGAAAAATTGAACATGCCTCTCAAAAATGATGTAAGATAAGGGGAGAAAAAAATAGTGCGGATAGCCAAAACTGATTTGCGATTATTTAACTTTTGAGAGAGAAAAAAGACATAAAATAGAATGCGGATAACCAAAACTGCTTTGCGGATAACACTCACCAAAAAATAATTATGGCAAAAGAATTTTGGAGACTAAAGTGCATCAAATCGGACGGACGCGAGGCGCTGCACTTTACGGTGCAGTGCGATCCAATGGATGGGAGTGTGCTGAGATGCATGTACATCTCAGCGCACATATCTCAAAACATGCACACATATCTCAAAGCGTGCACGCATCTCCGCGTGAGCTGAGATGCACTCGCAGCCGTCGAATCACGTGCACAGCACGGTAAAGTACATTTACTGCACTTTATCCTCCCCGAGCCCGAGAAACATGTGGGGGTTGACTTCTATATTCTCTGCCAAGCTTGACTAATTAATTTAGGGCATTTATATTGACAGCCCAGCTTTGGCTATTGGCAGTCCGACAAAATAATAAAAAAACACACATAATATTGTTGAAGCCAAAAATGGCTTCTGTGGAGTTCGGGGTCCCAAAAGAGGGGTGACCGCGCACCTACTACCCTCAAGCGAACGATCTAGGCACAAGATTAGAAACACAAGGGACAGACCCAAGGTCTCAGCGTGGAGGACTCACCGCATACCCGGAAGAATAACGAACTCTTCCTCTCCCAAGCCAAAGGCTGAGCTAAGACACCTTCGGAGGGCACTCTCGGCCGACCGGAATATCTAAGGAGGGTCTCAAGACCAACTCTCTCCTATCCAGATGTGTCTCCTTGGGTCTACACAAAATGCTCCTCAACCGCCCTACTAATGGCGCAATCTCGCCGAGCAATTCCACGACACGCTGCCCAAGTTGGGTCACTAACAGCGTAATTCCGCTATTCTAAAAGGCTGTCAACAGGCCATCAGGGGATTCCCGGCAACTATACCTCGGGGCCCCCACGGGACGAGCGGTTCACGAGCACACCGCTCGCCCAAGACGGAAGGAGTAAACCATACATAAACAGAGCATCACGGATATTAAAAAATATTACAGGAATATGAATTCCATACTTCGGCACGCAGGCCGGCAATATAAGGAAAAATAGGCCTTCGTGGGCCGGCACAAGCTCGGGCTTAAGCCCGTTATTCCCCGCTTGGTACTGCAACACATGTACGCCAACGTCTCGACAAGCGGCGGTCAGCTAAACGCCAGTCGGCTAACATGAGCGGACCAAACACATTGCGCACACCCCTTTTTTGGGGGGGGCTGCGGCGCGCATTTCCTGCAAATGGATAATAAACAACTTCCTCGGAGTCTTCTCCGGGAACCCCAGAACATCATCAATCCGGCTCACACGTCCGGATGAGCTTCACACAGCATGCTTAAACCCGTACTCACACTTCCGGGTGCTAACACAGTTAATTGCAGGGACGTACACGTCAACCCGTCGGAGAGCTCCCTTCCCCTACCCGTTGGTGGGGAGGGGCTTCCATGCAAATATGTAAACTGAGGGCTTCACCTGCCCGAGTAGAAACATCGTTACCCTTGACGCGTGCTTGGCGGCGGTGCCGGGAGAGGAGCCCCCTGGCTAGCTTAGTCCTGAGTGGTTGCGACGGTGGCCGATCTCCACTCCAGGCTGAATCTTGCTCTAGTTGTAATCTTGATCCCTCTTGGGGGATGAAATCCCCATGCCCTCTTTGACCGAGCCCTGTTGGGAGAGAAGAAATCTCCGTCTTCCTCTTCATTTTTCCCTGGTGGCTGATTCGAGCTCCAGACGGCGCCGGGAGAGAAGCTCCCGGCCGACCTTGCTGTAAGCGGCGCCGGGAGAGGAGCTCCCGGCCGGCCTCGATGTAGGCGGCGCCGGGAGAGGAGCTCCCGGCCGGCCTCACTGTAGGCGGCGCCGGAGAGAGGGCTCCCGGGCCGGCCTCGCTGTCGGCGGCGCCGGTAGAGGAGCTCCCGGCCGGCCTCGCTGTAAACGGCGCCGGGAGAGGAGCTCCCGGCCGGCCTTGCTTTGCCCTAGGCGGCGGCGACGAAGAGAGGTCGGGGTAGAGGGAGAGAGATCGGGCTGCTGCTAGTGGCCAGCGATGAGAGAGGGGCGGGGGTTGCGCTGCTCCAGGCCGAGAGAGAGAAAGAGAGAGAGTGGGGCGGCGGCTCCATTCCTGGCCGAACCCTAGCGGGGAAGAGAACAGGAAAACCCCGCTCTTTTCTAAACTCATCCTGCCTGCTTCTATTTCTCCTTTTCTTTTTTCCTCCTGTCCTGATGCCCGTGCTCCCCCACTATCTCCTTCTTTTCTTTTTTCTTTTGTTTGCTCTGTACCCCTGCCCCGCCGTACCCCAGCCATCCCCCTGCCCTTTTTTATTTCTTCTATCTACTTTTGCTATCCCTCTCATGTACCCCCTCTATCCACTTATATATATAACATATATATTAAGATATTAATATTATAATATAATATTAATATATTATTAGTGTTGATTAAACACTTATAAAAAGTCTTTGCATAAAAAATCTCCGCACGTGAGCACGAGGATCCGCACGTCTTCGAACGGGGCCACATTAAAACGTCGCTCAAAGCACGCCTCTGGCCCGCTAATTGGGGAGGGTCCCATTTGGCCGGATACGGGTTGTCCACAATCCCCGCTCTTTTCGAGGTTGGCACAAGCTCGGAAAGAAATGTTCAACCCCAAATATCCGGCGTGGGAGTGGGAGCCGAAAAAGAAAAATAATTTGGGAGAATTGAAAAAAATATTTGCTTTGAAACATAATCAATCTTGCTGGTGATTAATGTTTTGAATGAAAATGAATTTAATGCTAAAGTTATATGATAATTACTTACAATAAGTACAAAGTTTCTCCTGATATTGTGAAATAATGAAGCCAAATATTTTTGCAATGGCTGAACACGCGGAGCTAATCCTTTCCCTCCAGGTGTGCCTAACGCCCTGCCAGCTAATGAGAGCCTGAGCAGCGAGTCTACCCGGGGCCGAGCAGCACTCTGGGTCCCTTACCCCCACAGGCGAGCCTACGGACCTGTCAGCTAGATGAGAGCATGCGCAGCGGGTCTACCTGGGGCCGAGCCGAGCTCGGGGTGCCGATGAAGTTCTCAACCAAACCTATCCCCCATAGGCGAGCCTTCGGACCTGCCAGCTAGATGAGAGCCTGCGCAGCGGGTCTACCTGGGGCCGAGCCGAGCTCGGGTGCCGATGAAGATTCTACAACTAAAACCTATCCCCCATAGGCGAGCCTACGGACCTGCCAGCTAGATGAGAGCCTGCGCAGCGGGTCTACCTGGGGCCGAGCCGAGCTCGGGGTGCCGATGACGATTCCACAACCAAAACCTATCCCCCACAGGCGAGCCTACGGACCTGCCAGCTAGATGAGAGCCTGCGCAGCGGGTCTACCTGGGGCCGAGCCGAGCTCGGGGTGCCGATGAAGATTCCACAACCAAAACCTATCCCCCACAGGTGAGCTCTCTCGGCCGCGGCTGGGGTCGGTGCGGTGAATGGAGGCGGACGGTCGACGTCCGAGGAGGTCGGCCGGCCACCGCCGGCGAGGTGCGGCGGTTTCCCCATTATGCGTAGTAGGATCGGTGCGCGGGGGATCGGGCATGGTGATCGCGTGTGCGGTCAAACTCATGATCCCACTACTCTTGGGTGAAGATCACAGGGGTGTGGCTATGTACACACCTATTTCTTATAAAATTGGGTTCATCTCCAACAGTTTTAGTTTTTTTATATAATATATGTATATATATTTCTGAATGTTGGAAATAATTATTTGGAAAAAATAATTATTTTATAATTAACTTCCGGTGGTGGCTGTGACCGTGAGACCCAGTTCAAACATATACATGAACTTCAAAATACTTGCAAACATCAAAATATCGAAGACTCGAAATACAACAAGTGGCTATGCAGATCATGCAAACACGTTCAAGCTCTGTGTAGTTATTCGGCAATGGAGTCACGCAATGCCACCATCTCATCCACTCATACTCGCATCCCTCTAACATGGTCTCCACTTGAGCTTTCATTAATATGTTCTGTTCTTCTTTGAATCCCTACTGGATAGATGAAATGCTCATCTTCATCACAAGCACAAAAATGAGTGTCTGAGCGTTATGAGTGTCTTCGAATGTAATTATGCAAAGTCATTGTTGCAAATCACAATGTCTCGTTGCTTTGTCAAACTGTATGATGACATATCCCTAAGTATCTTATACTTCTTTTTTCATACTTCAAATGAACGTTCTATGACACTATGCAAGGATGAGTGAGTTTGGTTGAATATTTCCCGGCACCCTTGTATATGCCTACTGCCTCTTCTAAAATCTGGTAGATGATACCGTGTAATTGAATATGGTTTTAAAAAACTACATTGTAGTGAATATCTGGCATCTACTATGTAATATTTGCCTATAAAATTATATATTGTATGTTATGTGTGAATAATAACGACCATAACTAAAATAATCTTAAAATTCTTATAAAAAAGAGTCTCGAGATATAAAAGTCTCACCAGGTGGCGGATACGGGAAATTATAACCGGGGTGCATAAGAGCACGTTGAAATATACAACTATCATGAGTAGAACCCTCTCAATTTGTTAATGCGAAAGTGAAACACATGTTGAAATGACAAACCGCCATGAAATTCTGCGTAGTTGTCTCATGCCGACCAATATAAGAAACTTGTTGATCAGCAAGAACTCGAACGCCCACATGCGTTCCATCAATAACTCCTATACAGTTTTTTAAAGAATGACATATATCGAGCATCATTTAAGATTTGTGGTGAAATATCAATGAAAAGATGATCTAACGGCCTAATGACATCAAAAAATAGTCTCTTAATTGCAGTGATATAATTTGCAAAAAATCTACTTATAGTTTCTGTAGAGAGATGAAATCGCACTTGTAAGTTGCATCTGTACGTTATGTCCTACAATATGCAAGGTAATTGCAAGCACTTCGCGCGATATAGTTCTTCTGGATCCTTGTAACTCATATTATTGTGTGAGAATTGTTAACAATCAATAAATATTACATACGATATTCTAAAGGCACTGAAAAATCTGCAAGGGTGTCCATTGGGAAGTTCATCAATCCATCTAGCCCATGTTTGACTTGATGTCATGCAAGTTGTATTAGAAGATCCACTAGACCCGGTTAACTGATAACACATTGCTATTAACATTTGTTGTCCACTCAGTGCTCTATTACGATAAAACCAATCAGCTACTTGTTGTTGATGTTGGGTATTGTATCCACAACGTACCTGATTTGAAGAAGCCCCTGAACAAGCTAAGGTAAATAGACAATGTATTTGAAAAATATTTCAAGTTGTGCTTGCAGTTATTCCTCGCTAAGTGCACACCAATGTCAGGGTGCAGTAGGTCAATATACACGGGTCTGCACGACGTAATCCCTCGTTGAGCAGATCAGTGTGTTGGCCTATGTGTACTCTCTCTATTGGAGTGTACTTACTTTCAAGTACAGGGCTGTGATTATGCAAGAGCAGACAAGGAGCAAGAATGGGTCAAAGAGCAGCTCATGGGCGGAAAGACGAAAAAATGTCTAAGTGTTAATCGACGAGAATCACCTTTGATTCTCGCCATCTCTATCCGGCTAAAACAGTGCGTGCAAACAAGTCAACTTCGACGAGAACACCTTTGATTCTCTCTGAATCGTCGAGAATCACCTTGATTCTCGACGATTCGACGAGAATCACCTTCGATTCTCGCCGATTTTGCCTTGGGCGAATTCTGGAACCCGCTGGACCGGACTCTGCCGCTGGCGCTGTTTTGAACCGGCTTAGGGTTTCTTCAGGTGGGACCCATAACAGTCATAATGGAATATTCTACCGTATAAATACACGCGTATTTTGAACAGTAAACACACAGAGAAACAGACGAAGCCGAGCCGCCGACCTTGACCTAAATCACGATACCTGCTCCGCCGCCGTCGCCGCTCGTGCTAGTCGATCGTCGGCCGTTGATCGTGATTCTTCTAGATCTTCCGGTGACAGAAGCTTAGCCAAGCGTAGCGTCTCACGCGTCTAACCAGAGATCCTTTGTCTCTTGATTCGTTGATCGGGAAACCTTCCCCTTCCGAATCGATCGAGACGATCGATCCTAGTGTGACCGTTGGTAGACCTTGCTAGCTTTGCTACGAAGATTGAATCTCCAAAGTACTGCAGCCACACACCGTTGTCGTCGCCGATTCCGAGAACCGAGCTGCCGCCCTTCTTGCCGCCGCCGATTTCGGGGATTCTCTCCAAGAGAGATCTAGGGTTGTGGACTCTTCGTTGACTTCAAGAAACACATCATCGAACGAAGAGGGACACCTTAGTCTCCAAAAGTTGTTGTATTTTCTTATACATTCTAGTTTCATTTTTGTTGTAAAGAACGTTGGTTCCTAGTTGTAAGGGTTGGGTGCAACCCGTGTTGTGGAGTGTGTCTCCTACGTGTGGATGAGTTTCTTCCGATAGTGCAAGGATTGGATTTCAATCCTGTTGGTGAAGTGACCGAGTCGTCCCTTGTGGGAGATAGGTCGAAGGGGGAAAGTGGATGTACCCAAATCGGGGAACCACTATAAATTGCTTGTGTACTTTCTTTGCTGTGCTGTTTTGTTATCTTGTGCAGGTACAATTTCAATTCCGCAAAAACGCTGCAAGTCACATATTCCCCCCCCCATAGGTGAACGTAGTTGAAACTAGGTGGACTTTCAAGTGGTATCAAACGAGGTTACTCATCAAAAAGGTTCACACCTTGAGTAGAATCCTGCCGCTAGTGTCAAGAAGAAGGCAAACATTTACTATGGGACGGGCTCAAGTACACAGGCAAGATCCCAGTGTGCACCAGGCTCAACTTTCCTATCTGGAAGGAAAGGATCAGGTTCTACATGGAAGCAGTTGATCCTCGACTCTTCATGATCGTGGAGGAGGGACCTTATGTCCCCACTA